>BSBK01000765.1:2835000-3329591 GCA_027943335.1 Chamaecyparis obtusa
GACTCGGCTGAGTAGGACTCAATCGAGTCCCCCCCGCCATGTAGGTACCATTCAGCACCATGTGGTGCTGTCATTTGTTCGGCCGAATAGGATTCGACCGAGTCCAACTTGGCCAAATAGGACTCAACTGAGTCATACGAGTTAGTTGAAAAGGTGACAACTGATCATTCTTTTACCCTTTGAATTCTCTCTACAATTCCATTTTGCTAAGGTGTTCTAGGTGCACTTAATTGTCTCTTTATTCTATGTTCTTCGCAGTACTCATAAAATTTTTCATAGGTGAATTCTCCTCCTTTATCTAATCTCAAACATTTTATCTTTAGGCCAGATTCATTCTCAACCTTAGCTTTGAATATTTTGAACTTCTCAAATGCTTTTGACTTATCTTTTAATAACACAACCCACATCATCCTAGTATAATCATCAACAAACAAAATGAAATACCTTTCACCATAGTATGATCTTGTTTGAGTTGGACCACATAGGTCTGTATGAATCAGATCCAACTTGTTCTCAGCTGAATTGTGCTTACTCTTGAATGAATTCCTCACATGATTTCCCATCACACATTCCTTGCATATAGTATCAACTAGATTTTCTATGCTACGTAGATCTCTTACTTCCTTTACATTGGTTATCTTTACTACGTTATCAAAATTGACATGACATAGTCTTTTATGCCACAACCAACTGTCATCAACTTTAGCAACAAAACAACTTGCTTCTAAATTGAGTTGAAGAACATTACTTCTTGTCTTTGAGCCTAATGCAATCATGACACCATCCTTTTTGTTAATGATGCATTTGTCATCTTTGAACTCCAACTGATAGCCTTTTCCAGGTAACTGTCCAACACTGAGAAGGTTATGTTTCAAACCATCAACATAGAAAACATCATCAGTACTGTTCTTTCCATCCAAGGTGACGGCTCCTCTACCAACTATTGGTTTAGGAGTTTTGTCTCCAAATCTAACCATACTACCATTGTATTTGTCTAGATGAACAAATCTACCTTTATCACCTATCATGTGATGTGAACAACCACTATCTATAATCCAGTTTGTCCTTATATCTGCTTGGGAAATCATTGCTAGCTTTTGTTCCTCTTTCTCATTTTTATGATTTTTTTTATTATTCATTTTGTCTACAATAGAAATGAATTCAATTTCTTCTTCACCTGATTCTTCATCTAAAACTCCATCTCTAGCAAAGTAACATTCCTTAGAGTACTTAGGCTTGTAATCCTTTTTGAAATTTCTAGCTCTAGTAGGACACTTAGATGTAAAGTGACCTATCTTATTACATGAAAAGCACTTAAATTGTAATTGACCTTAATATTTACCTTTTCCTTTTTTTTCTCTTTTGGCAATCATAGCAATAAAATCATCTAAAGTTTTCTCTTCATCATCATCATCAAAATTACCAGAAGTGTTTGCAAATTTCTTACCATGAACTATTGCTTTGAAGGCTGTCTCACTTTTAGGTTTTACCTTCAATCTTGAAATCTCAAAAGCTGAGATTTTGTTGATCAAGGTCTCTCTCTTGAAATTAGATGTAAGCTGCATGGTCTCATAAGGATGTTGATCTTGCTTTCATAGTCTGGAGTGAGAGTAGTCATCAACTTGTCCATAATATCTTCCTTTGAGATTTCTCCACCATTGTTCATGATTCCAGCAACTGCTTCATTGATCCTTTGATTATAAGCTTTGATGTTTTCTTCAGGAAGAATCTCTAATGCATTGTATCTTTTCTTCCATGTCTTTCTAAGTGCATCCTTTGCTTGTTTTTCTCCTTCAAATATGTCTTCTAGGTACTTCCATATCTTGTGGGTGGTGTCTACTTTCTTTATCTCAAAAAATTCACTATCAGATAGGGCACTGATAAGGGCTTCTTTAGCTATAGCATTCTAATGAAATAATTCCTTTTTTGTGTCATTAGCATCATCCTTTTCAAGGTCTTCTAAAGTAGGAATCTTGGTTGCTTTGATAGTTACATTAAAAACTTCAAAAGCAATGCACTACAAATGAGTCACCATCTTGTTCTTCCAATCAAGATAATTCTCTGCATCAAACTTAGGACTCTCTTTCCTAAAGTATGCCATCTAATAAACCTCAAGCTATTAAAATTTCTCTCTGAGGCACTTGGCTCTAATACCAATTGTTAGGAATAGTGCCAAGAGATAATTGAGAGGGGGGGGGGGGGTGCGTGCATCAGTTATCTACAATTTTCAATTCTTTATCCAATTAAGTATACTTAAACATAAAGCATAAACACAATGAAAGAACACATGAACACAACACCAATATTTTGGTTATGGGGAAATCCAAATAGGTAAAAGCCCCAGTGAGAATTGACACCCACTAATATTCTACACTAGTGTATTATGATCCTTGTTAGAAGATTCTTAACCCTGTGAGGAGTTTCCTTACAATATATTTAGTATAGTAGACCTAGTCAAGGGTCAGACCTTATTAGGAGTATTTTAGAATTGTCCTTGTTAGGGGAGAGGAGGCCCTATTTGAGAGCTCACTGCTTAAAGGGGTGAAGGCTACAACCTTCTGAATAACAGATAAACACTATATTTGGATCTTGGTGAACTATGCTTTGACCTGCTATCTAGATCAGTTCCAATGTATAGCACAAATACTTTACTTGGTCACATAGACCTTCTTTTGATGGCTCAACACATCGCACACTCTGGTCTACTCTTCTTGATCAACTATGAACCACACTCAAGCAATCACAAATGACTGCCTATAAATATCTTTCCTCCAAATGATATAATCAAATCAACCTATTAGAACCACCTTGAAATCATAATAGAGAAACCATAAAAAACTCCAACAAACATTCTATCAGCTCTACTATGCATGCAACACATTCTAGGGCCTATCATAATAAGATAATTGTAGATGCACCCTACACACTATTGGCTCTACCAAAATAACTAAATCTTTCTCCTAAAGATGAATTATTTCATGTGCTCTTAACCGAACATCAATAAATCTTCTCTAAGCTTAAATCCAAGGGCACATACCCACATGATATGTGCAACTCTAGAACCAATAAAATCTATGTCAACTCTTCTGAATAAACACAAGAAATTGCTATTGGTGAATAGTGATTGCATAACTTCACTTCTACTAAATATATAACTATGCATCCATAGCTGAAACATCACTAACATGTCTTCAACATATATCCAAGCATGCAAGGATTAATGAAAAATGTATGGACAACCATACACAGAACACTATCTATTACTCTATCAGGAACACTGCTGACACAAGCTGCTATATAACTATCTGTACTAACAGCTAACCTTTGCGCCTATGATATCATCCTAATATCATGTCAATGCTACATATACTAAAAGCTTACTACATAAGGCTTCCACACATGATACTTTCCATATGTTGTCATCAATGACAAACATATAGTCAGTACTGGCTTGTTGGAAAATCTCCAATAGGCTTTTCTATCTTGACCATCCATTCTTGGGAGAGAATCTTGTCCGCTCAAACTGGACACCTCAACAAACACAACTCAACCTTTATCTTGATCATGGTTAAATCAACTCACATATAACTCACCCCCTACACCTTGATAAATTTTATTAGTAGGAGACATAATTAGAGCAATTCACATATATTTTTATAGCAATTGCATTATAGGCAAATTTCATTAGACAATCATATAATTAAGAGCATCATTACTCTAGTTCATTTCTCTTAAAATTCTCATTTAGTGATAAAAAAATGAAGATATTGCATCATAATTTGAGTGATTTTGATCTTTTAGGATAGTATTTGCATAAATCTTTTATCATTGATCTTATGCAGGAGAATCCTAGCGTAGTTGACAATCCTACATGTTGGTGTGTTATGTTGCAGTGTTTCTGTGTTACTCGGTTGCAACTTTGATTGAGCTGCTCAGTCATTAAAGATCTTGGTCACTAAAGGAACTCTGTAAACTCCAGCACTCAACAAAACCTATGCTCAGCAATGCCTGGTGTGCTTGGTAGTGTTACTAATGCTCAGTAATTTGGCTTGCTGACTTGAGTTCTTAGAGATTTGGTGGGCTGACTTGATGTATTTAAGGTGGGTAGCTTGTGTTGCATTCTCCTATGTGGATCTAAAGGCCAACATGGAGAATTAATTATTTGTAAGGCTATTTGAAAGCTGACTTGTATTGCAGTTAATAATTATTTGTTTAGGAGCCAACTTGGGCTTAGGAGTTATTTCTTTCTTCCAGCCGACTTGTGGTTGAAGAAAAGTATTTAAGACAAGGTTTGGATAGTTGTTAGGGACACAGATTTGGGAAGGATAGTAATGGGATCTTGCATGATCTTGTAGATCATATTGTTTGTCTGATATCTATAATAGTAGAGCTAGTGGTTTGCATGCTTAGAGACAAGAAGATTTCTTGGTGGCTTGTGAGCTCAAGTTTAGATCTAACTTAGCGTTTCTACTAGTTGTTGATGTGTCATAGAGCTAAACTAACTAGAGGATTGAAAATTGTTTGTATTTGACCCTAACTTTGAAGGCCTTACAGCTAGGCATGTTGAATTAAAATTCTTTTGAGTATCCTCTTATTGTGTTTCAGCTATATTGTTGTTGCTAGTGTAGTTTTGGACTATCCATTATAGGATTTTCCATTGTGCACTGAGTCAGGTGGTATCAGAGCTTGAAGTTCTTGAGTGTGTGGATAGATCACCAAGTGGAGGCAATTTGTACTAGGACCTTGGGTTGTTGATTTGTTGCCTTGGGTTTTCAAAGATATTTGGAGATACCTCCACGAAGATTAGACCCTGGGGTGATTGCAGACCTCTGTGATGCTGCAGAATTAAAGATTATAGAGAAGGTTAAAGTAGATTTTAGATCCGAGATGGAATTAATGAAGAATGACATGATCTCCAAGATCATGAGGGCTATTGCTGGTATGCTAAGGAATCTTGGTACTAAAGATGGCTATGAGGAAGCTACTGAAGACTTTGAAGCTACTTGATCTAGTGGAGATGATAGAGCCGATCAAAGGAATAGATCTAGTGAAGACAAAACTAGTCGATTGTAGAGATCTGGAGCTCAGTTAAGTACTAGTTACTAAATGGAAGTTTCTAACTTTTATGGTACTTTGAGACCTAAGGACTTGATTTATTGGATTGGTGAGTTAGAAAACCTCTTGGAGCTTGAAGAAATTGAAGATCCTCTTAGAGTGAGATTATCAAAGACTAAGTTGAAAGGATATGCTACTCTTTGGTGGAAAGAATTGGAGAGAGATAGAGAAGATGAAGGTGAAATGAATATCAATCGGTGGAGGTTGATGGTGGAAAAGTTAAAAGCTATGTTCATACTTGCTGACTATGAACTTGAGTTGTTTAAGAAGTTGCAGAACTTGAAGCAGAAAGAGATGACCGTGGAAGACTATACCGAGGAGTTTTATAAGTTGACTATTCAGTCTGGACATAGAGAACTTGGTAAGGAAAAGGTAGCTTGGTATGTGAATGGTTTGAGATTCAATATTCAGGATGATATTGGTATGTTCAAGATTGGTTCAATTGAGGATGCTTATTAGTATGCCCAAAGGCATAAGATAATTTGAAGAGGAGACATCATGGTAATTCTTGACGGAAGGAGAAACAAGATCACTCAGTGAAGGATAAACCAACTACTGAAGATGAACCAAAACCTATTGAACCAAGGAAGAGAATAGGTAGAGGTGTATTTGTTAGCACCTTGGAAAATTTTTCATGGCTCCTAGTGTTTTCCCCTGGTCCCTGCAATGTTTTTCCTGGTCTCTGGCCTAGAAACCCTTGTAAAAATTCAAATATCTAGCCGTTGGTAAAAAAAAAAAAGAACCCTAAGTCATTTGGCCCTGTTCTAATTTTGTGTTACTTTATCGGGTCACTTAAAATCTCAATAACCCATGTTCTTAAATGTTATGTCCCCTCGCTCTCTATGTGGTTAGGTTTTACGTCGGGGTCCCCCTTTAATATTTCCCTAAGTTCCTAAGCCTCTCGGCATTTTATTTTCCTAAGTCTCCAGCCAAAAAATTTCTTTCCTTTGTTTCACCTTGCAGAAAACTAGTGGTTGTCATTAATCCGCAAGCCTTCCACATGTCAGAGTTTCTAACATGCGCTTTACTGACAAGGCACCACCTATCCTAGTAGGCCCGTCCTCAGGTAGCAGCAAGTTAAATAGTAGGTAAGATCTACGGTGGTCATTACACCGCTAAGGTAAAGTGCTCGATGTTTAATATGGTGGTATAGCGACAACCATCCGATGTGATGGTAGATGAAAGACTGTGGGTCCAAGGTGACACGTATGCACAAATGGTAAGCTCTGATTAGTCCATGGGTGAGTGACTGGATATCCTATTAGTGGCACCTATAGTAAAGCCTTTTCAATCTACGATATTCGGCGCATGATCTTAAGGAATATTCTTCCCCTTTGAGATCATGTGCCATTCATTGATTTTGAATCTTTCCTAGATCTGTCAGTGGGACCTGGTCGCTTGTGTGTCTATCAGTGGGACCTGGTCACTTGCGTGTCTATCAGTGGGACCTGGTTGGTTGTGTGTCTGTTAGTGGGACCTAACATTTATAGAAGATCTACAGTTGGTGTAAGTTCTCATGGAAGTTGTCAGAGCCATGAGATCTTACGCCAGCCATCGATTCTTCTTTTCTCAAACACTTGATGTGGGTGGGTCCTCTAGTAGGTGGTGCTAACTTGGGCATGTTCTCATTAGCCCAAGTGTGCTGAGGTGGATTTGTCTATGGGGCCGCAGTTTTCAAAGGAAGTAAAGTGCCTGTGGGTTTGTGAAGATCGTGTGGTTGTCATTATACCGCTGAGGTAAGATGCTCAATTTTTAGCTTCATGGTATAATGACGAACATCAATTTTACTTAAAGCAATGTAAAGTGCGCGGGCCTAGGAAAAGTAAACAGATCTGATGGACAGGACTTAAAGTTGATCGAGGTTTAAATTTTAACCGCCGATTTGTTACTAGCGCCAAGGATATAGCCCTTGGGATTTGATTTCAAATTTTTGAAGGGTTTCCTATCACCAGAAGGACTAAAATTCAATGCAAAAGTGACTGGAGCTGGTAAGAGATGATTTTTTTGCCATTGCAGTGTGGTCCAAGGTGTGCTGTGATCATCTGCAAGGATTTGTATTGCGTTTTTTGTGCTCGAGGCATGCTGCAGGTGGCCAAACAGGTTGACAAATTCAAATTTTCATAATTTGCAGTACTTTCTCAAAGATCTATCATAAGTGCAAACCTTTCTCAGGCATGGCCGACTGTTTTTCATCCCCTGCATTTAATTTTTGACTATTTCTAGTTGATCTGGTGGGTGAAACCCTAACCCTAGCTATCTGAAGCTTGTTGCATCCTAAATTCTTTTGGGATTCCAAGGCAGCTAGTGGTATATATGGTTGAAGTTTTGACTTTGTAAGGGTTCTGAAATCTTGATTCCCAAGGGTTCCTTTTCGGTTCCATGAAGGGTCCTTTTCCTGTAGATTTTCTCTACTTCTCTGCATATAGGGTGTTCTTTCTTCTTTTGTTGGCTTGGAGAATATGATATGTACTGTAATTAATTTGTCTTATGTATGAGATTCAATATGTTTCTACTGTTATCAGATTTTCTCCATCTTGGGTTCTAGATTTATTGATTATGGCATCAAGGGTGTTGTGACCTTTCTATATGCATTTCCTATGAGTTTGCAATAGAGTTGTTTTCATAGAAACAACTAGGTCTACGACTGGTTTTTAGGTGTGTATGAACTAGGGTATCAAGGGTATCTCATGTTTGTCTTCCAGTTGATGTTGGTCAATGTATTGCTTTTTTTATAGGTTTCTTCTAAGGAGAGGGTTAAAATCCTTTGAATGGGTGATAACACATTTGGGTACACAAGTGGATTGTTAAAGTATGATTTGGTTGATGGTGTATGTTTGGTGTAAGGCATCAGCATATTAGAATGTATTATTTTCTTGTCTCATAGCTCTTTGTTGCAGTGATGTATTAGACTCTGTGGCCCATTGGACAAGGCACTGGTCTATGAGGGACTTAGGGCATCTCAAAGGTCCTTTCAGCCAAACATTAAAATCATTCAAATCAAATACCTTTCCCTTTCATGTTGGTAGTGGTAGTAGGAGGTCCTCTCTAGTCTTCAAACTCATTCTATACAAATAGGGCTATTGCATAAGAATTGTTTCATTGGGGTATAGGTTACACAAAAGGGTTTGAAGACTATTCCATAATAATCCATCTGTAGGCCTATTGTTTATCATGAGGTGTCTTGAGTGTGTAGATAAGGCAATACCTGCCTGAGTGATGTGGAGCTCAAAGAAGAAGGATGATTCCTTTCAATCCTCATCCATTGGAAAATTTTCTTGTCAAATTTGAGTGCCTAATTTGAGAATCAAGCCCATCCATCGATTCAAGTTTGGTCCTGCAAGGAAAATATCCAACAAATTGGCGAATCTGCTGGGGAATAAGTAAAAGATAGAAACCCTCCTTGCTTGGCTGGATCATCCCAGAGTCTGGTTATATGATCAAAGAGTCAAATAAAAAAAATACATTTGTAAAATTTTCTCACTAAGTGTTGAGTGGCGGCTCTGATTTCTCTATTTGATCAGTGCATCTTCTGATAAAAAGTGCATGTTTACTTGGTGGATTTTTGGTTGATTAGAAGAGGTACAAAGAAAGGTACAATATTTTTCTCTTCAAGGAGGTGACAACTCTATAAAGAAAATGAATTTGATGGAGCTTCAGGGTGAGCTCTAGATCTGCCCTGCCTTCCAGTCAAAAAGGTTTTCTGCTACGAAACTCTTAGGTACTTTTCAAGGTTTAGATGTTTTCTTATTGAGTGGTCAAGCACTAAGAAAAGGATAAGGTGTGAGTAGAGGTTTGCATACTTCAAGTTTTTAGTTGCATCTCTACAAAATTGTTTGGAAGTATTGCATTAAGTCTGATGGGTAAGCTTGATGAGGAGCTTGCTTTCCTTGAGCAAGGCATCCTTAGGGATCGCATGTCATTGATGAGATTAAAAGTAGGATGTAGAAAGGATCTATCCATATCTCTTTTCTATGATAGATTTTGGGATGTATATAATGAGCTTCCTGATGATGCTGAGTTTTTAGAATTTGAGTTCATTGGTTTATTCTTAGATCTTTGTTTTCATGAGTCAACTAGTTGGTTAGATGCATTGTGGGTAGAGTATTATATATGTGTCAGAGCTTGGATACTTAGTGATGATAGCCTTGGGCTTGAGGATGCACTTGGGGTTATGTCCTTAAAGGCTGAGAACTAGTAGTTAATGGGGGACAAGAGGTTGAGGGCATTGGCTTCTTTTCATGTTGATCATGAGGAAACCAATGGTTCTGATGTTGATTCTCATCATGTGAAAAGTGTTGACTATGAGGCTGATTTGAGGTCAGTGTATATGAGAGTGCTAAAGATGGATCTGAGAGTGATAATGTTTCTAATTTGTCTGCAGATTTTTCTTCTTTTCAATATCAGAGTTCTTGTTTCTTGTCCGAGTTTGATGATGTATTGTGTGAGTTGCAAGAAAATAAATATGATGTAGATGATGATTTCTACATTGGTTTATCCACACAAGATGATCTAGGGCCAAATGTCTCTATTCTTGTCTTAGACAAGGAAGATGTTTGCAATAGGGGTGAAGCTGAGGAAGATGAAAGCATGGCCCAAAGTCCATTAAGCAGTGATGAGATTTCAGCACTTTCAGCTGAAGAATTTCAAAGGTATGCACCTATTGTGGATTTTGATTTGTAGCTCCCCTATGATTTATCCTTTGACATTGATAATGAGGCTAGTGTTCAAAGTGACCCTGATGACCCATGTATATTACAATTCCCCTCATGTAGTGACTCTACAGAAGAAGAGGTTCAAGGACATGACAGTGTGTTCTCCTGTCATAGGAATTCTATTGATGAATAATTTCCTTGTTCAAACCCTTTTCCTTATTTTAATAAATGTGATAATGATGGTGACAATATTGAGGACCTTGTCTTCAATAATTGGGACAGAACATTTTTTGATACACATGACTATACAAATCGGATGTCCTACTGTCACAAAATTTATGAAATTGAATTTCACTTGGTTCATAATCCAGTTCATGATTACATCAGGGAGGAACCAAGTTGTTTAGTGGCTAAGGTAGTATGTGAAGATGAATCTAAGGATCCAAGTCCTTCTCAGCTAGATAATTGTGATGTAATGCATGATGCTCCATATGTTTTATTCTCTAATGCATTACTAGGTTAAATTTTTGTTTCTAGTCATCAAAAGGAAGTAAATGATGTTCCTTACTTCTTGGAGTATGAATGTAATGATTATGACTGGAAGAATAGGGGTAGTGATCATTATGGTTTTATTTTTCAGCCCATGAATTATCGCATATGTTGGCAGCGAGATGGTCAAGATAATTTCAAGTGTCTGGCCACATATGTAGATGAGAATCAAATTTTTGATTCAGGAGGGGCATTGATTTTCTTTTGGTGGCTAGGGGCCACTGAATAAAATTGTATAATTTTTGTTAAAAAATTGTAAATCCTTGTACATTTGTCTTTCCCTTTCCTGTTACCTGCTTTCCTGTTCGGTTGTCTATTTTTGTGAAGGTCCTTGTTTTTGTTTTGTGGGTGGTCTGCTATCCTAGAGATCTAAATTCTTGCATGGACACATGTTTCCCATCATCCCCAACTAGAGCCACTGTTAGCACCCTGGAAAAAATTTCATGGCTCCTGGTCTTTTCCCCTGGTCCCTACAGTGTTTTTCTTGGTCTCTAGCCTAGAAACCCTTGTCAAAATTCAAATATCTAGCCATTGGTAAAAAAAAAAAAGAACCCTAAGTCGTTTGGCCCTGTTCTAATTTTGTGCTACTTTATCGGGTCACTTAAAATCTCAATAACCCATGTGCTTAAATGTTATGTCCCCTCGCTTGCTATGAGGTTAGGTTTTATGTCGAGGCCCCCCTTTAATATTTCCCTAAGTTCCTAAGTCTCTCGGCATTTTATTTTCCTAAGTCTCCAGCCGCAAAATTTCTTTCCTTTGTTTCACCTTACAGAAAACTAGTGGCTATCATTAATTTGCAAGCCTTCTACATGTCAGAGTTTTTGACATGCGCTTTAGCGACAAGGGGCCACCTGTCCCGGTGGGCCCATCCCTAGGTAGCGGCAAGTTAAATAGTAGGTAAGATCTACGGTGGTCATTACACCGCTAAGGTAAAGTGCTTGATGTTTAATATGGTAGTATAGCGACAACCATCTGTTGTGATGGTAGATGATAGACTGTAGGTCCAAGGTGACATGTATGCACAAATGGCAAGCTCTAATTAGTCCATGGGTGAGTGAATGGATATCCTATTAGTGGGGCCTGCAGTAAAGCCTTTTCAATCTACGGTCACTGCATGATCTTAAGGAATATTCTTCCCCTTTGAGATCATGTACCATATGTTGATTTTGAATCTTTCCTAGATTTGTCAGTGGGACCTAGTTGCTTGCGTGTTTGTCAGTGGGACCTAGTTTCTTGCATGTTTGTGAGTGGGACTTGGCATTTGCAAAAGATCTACAGTTGGTGTAAGTTCTCATGGAAGTTGTCAGAGCCATGAGATCTTACGCTAGCCGTTGATTCTACTTTTCTCAGACAGTTGATGTCGGTGGGTCCTCTGGCAGGTGGTGCTGACTTTGGTGTGTTCTCATTGGTCCAGGTATGCTGAGGTGGATTTGTTTGTGGGGCCGTAGTTTTCAAAGGAAGTAAAGTGCCTGCGGGTCCATGAAGATCATGTGGTTGTCATTATACCGCTGAGGTAAGATGCTCCACTTTTAGCATCACGATATAATGACGACCATCGATTTTACTTAAAGCAATGTAAAGTGCACTGGCCTAGAAAAAGTAAACAGATCTGACGGTCAGGACTTAAAGTTGATCGAGGTTTAAATTTTGACAGCCGATTTTCTAGTGGCACAAAGGATATAGCCGTTCGGATTTGATTTCAAATTTTTGAAGGGTTTCCTGTGACTAGAAGGACTAAAATTCAATCTTGAGGTGACTGGAGCTGGTAAGAGATGATTTTTTTACCATTGTGATGTGGTCTAGGGTGTGTCGTGATCGTCTGGAGGGATCTCTACTCTATTTTTTGTGCTCAAGGCATGCTGCAGGTGGCCAAACAAGTTGACAAATTTGAATTTTCATAATTTGTAGTACTTTCCCAGAGATCTATCATAAGTGCAAATCATTCTCAGGCATGGATGACTGGTTTTCATCCCCTACATTTAATTTTTGACTGTTTCTAGTTGATCTCGTGGGTGAAACCCTAACCCTAGCTGTCTGAAGCTTGTTGCATCCTAAATTCTTTTGGGATTTCAAGCCAGCTAGTGGTATATATGGTTGAAGTTTTGACTTTGTAAGGGTTCTGAAATCCTGGTTCCCAAGGGTTCCTTTTTGGTTCTATGAAGGGTCCTTTTCCTATAGATTTTCTCTACTTCTCTGCATATAGGGTGTTCTTTCTTCTTTTGTTGGCTCAGAAAATATGATATGTACTATAATTAATTTATCTTATGTATGAGATTCAATATGTTTCTACTATTATCAGATTATCTCCATCTTGGGTTCTAGATTTATTGATTATGGCATCAAGGGTGTTGTCATCTTTCTATATGCATTTCCTATGAGTCTGCAATAGAGTTGTTTTCATAGAAACAACTAGGTCTAGGACTGGTTTTTAGGCGTGTATGAACTGGGGTATCAAGGGTATCTCATGTTTGTCTTCCAGTGGATGCTGGTCAATGTATTACTTGTTTATAGGTCTCTTCTTAGGGGAGTGTTAAAATCCTTTGAATGGGTGATAACACATTTGGGTACACAAGTGGATTGTTAAAGTATGATCTGGTTGATGGTATATGTTTGGTGTAAGGCATCAACATATTAGAATGTATTGTTTTCTTGTCTCATAGCTCTTTGTTACAGTGATGTATTTGACTCTGTGGCCCATTGGACAAGGCACTCGTCTATGAGGGACTTAGGGCATCTCAGAGGTCCTTTCAGCCCAACCTTAAAATCATTCAAATCAAATACCTTTCCCTTTCATGTTGGTAGTGGTAGTAGGAGGTCCTCTCTAGTCTTCAAACTCAATCTATGCAAATAGGGCTATTCCATAAGAATTGTTTCATTGGGGTACAGGTTACCCAAAAGGGTTTGAAGACTCTTCAACAATAATCCATTTGGAGGCCTATTGTTTATCATAAGGTGTCTTGAGTGTGCAGATAAGGCAATACTCACCTGAGTGATGTGGAGCTCAAAGAAGGAGGATGATTCCTTTCAATCCTCATCAATTGGACTATTTTCTTGTCAAACTTGAGTGCCTAATTTGAGAATCAAGCCCATCCATCGATTCAGGTTTGGTCCTACAAGGAAAATCTCCAACAGTATTTAACGGTACTTGTTATAATTATGGTGAAGAAGGACATCAATCATTTAAATGTTCACATAAGAAGCTCGGTAATATTAGAACTGCTATGGTGAATGAGAACATACTGAATGAACCTAAGGTAGAGTCAAAAAACTTTCTTGTTTGAAGAACATTGCTCGGTACTAAGGTAGAACCTTGTCACAGGAGAAATTTGTTTAGAACTTGGTGCAAGTCAGGAGGTAAATAATGTAATGTGATTGTGGATAGTGGTAGTACTAATAACCTTTTAGTTGAGGAGATGGTTTAGAAACTTGGTTTGAAGAGAGTAAGACATCCTTGTCCTTATAGGATTGGTTGGTTGCAAGATATTCATGCTTTCGAAGTAAGGGAGAAATGTCTTATTGATTTTAAGATTGGCCAGTATAAGGATCAAGTGTTGTGTGATATTTTGGATATGAGTAGTTGTCACATATTTCTTGATAGACCTTGGCAGTATGGTTGCAGGGTTGTGCATGAAAGTGTCAAGAATGTGATTACTGTTGAGAAGAGTGGTAGGAAGTTTTCCCTGATGCCTTTGCTGGATACAATACTTGGTAGGAGGAACCTAAGCTTTGGGAGTCGAGTTGAGTTGGAGGATCTTGAAAGGATTAGAGATCAGTGTGGATAACATACATGTGAATTGTCAAGGAAAGACTTGGCAAGGCAGAGATAGAAGAAGTGGAAGAGAATGCAAGTTGAAGACTTGGAGGACATGTATTTGAAGAACTAGTTTGGGGTTTATGTGTTGAATATTGAATGATGTTCTTCCAACCATTGAGAACATATTTTCACACCAAAGGTGTCTGATGCAGGAGCATCCTAGGGTAGCTGGCAATCCAACATGTTGGTGTGTTATGTTGGAGTGTTTCTATATTACTCAGTTGTAGCTTTGACCGAGGGGCTCAATAATTAAAGAGATTGGTCATTAAAGGAACTTGATAAACTTTTGCACTTGATAGAACCTCTGCTCAACGATGCCTTGCATGCTCGCTAGTTTTACAAATGCTCAGTAATTTGGCTTTCAAACTAGAATTCTTTGAGATTTGGTGGGATGAATTGATGTATTTAAGGTGGGTAGCTTATTTTTCATTCTCCTATGTGGATATGGAGAATGACATGGAGAATTAATTGTTTGTAAGGCTATTTAAGAGCCGACTTGTATTGCATTTAATAATTGTTTGTTTTAGGAGCTAACTTGGGCTTAGAATTTCTTTCCTTCTTCCAGCTAACTTGTGGTTGAAGAAATGCATTTAAGAAAGGGTTTGGATAGTTGTTAGGGATAGATTTGGGAAGGATAGTAATGGAATCCTATGTTATCTTGTAGATTAGATAGTGGTTTGCATGCTTAGAGATAAGGAGATTTCTTGGTGGCTTGTAAGCTCAAGTTTAGATTGGCCTTAGTGTTTCTACTAGTTGTTGATGTGTCACAGAGCTGGACTAGCTAGAAGATTGCAGAATTTATGTTGTAATTGTTTGTATTTGGCCCTAACCCAGAAAACCTTACAACCGGGCATGTTGAATGAAAATTATTTTGAGTATCCTCTTGTTGTGTTTCCGCTATATTGTTGTTGCTAGTGTAGTTTTGGACTATCCATTATTGGATTTTCATTTGTGCACTATGTCATGATCATAGTTTCATCTATCATTACATATTATCATTTTATAGGTTGTCATTTGAGGATCATAATGCGAATGAGATCATACCTCAAGTTTTTATAATTAGAGATCCATAGAATGCTCTTAATTTATTTCATTTCAAATTGCTTAACTAGTTAGATATCATGATTTTAATTTGAAATTATGTTGAATCAATGTTCTATGAAGGTGTGTACTTAAAATACACATGCAAATGACATCCACGATGGGCCCCACACATCATACTAACCTTTAACATGTGTTTTTGGTATTTTTTGTTGCAAATATGACTTTTGAAGATTTGAAAAATACATAGTCATCACCTTTGCAGAAAATTTTATCACCTTTACATAGAAGGATGTTGCCTTTGCAGTAAATTTTGTTGCCTTTGCAGAAAAGGATGACACCTTTACAAAAAATTTCATTGCTTGCACATAGAAGTTTGTTTCTTGTATAGAGAGAGCCACTTACACCTATTATCATATCACTTTCACTCATTCTTTTGTTGCTTATTAGCTGAATTACATCACTTTCTAGTTAAAGTGTGTTGCCTTTTCTTTTGTTTCCTCTAAGATAAAGTTCATCACCTTTGATTAAAATGTAGTTGCTTCCTATCTAAATTCATCACCTCTGCTTTAAATTTTGTCACCTCTAAGAAGAATAATGTCACCTTTAAATTTGATGTGAAGAGTTTAAATTTGAAATCTAATTTTTGTTTGTAATGGTTTGCAGATGGATAAATTAAGGAAAGCCAAGAAGGTTGCATTTAGATTACTCGATCATTTTGAAGAGGAGACAAAGAGATTGAAAAAGTATGCAAAGAAGGTAAAATGGGAAAATAATATGGAGAGAATTGGTGAAGAAGGTAAATATTACAATAGATATTTGAGTATCATTTGCATCGATCAAGCTTTTTATGGAGTAGCAATTAACATGGATGCTTATCCTTTTTAAATTTCCACCAATTTTATATTGTTTGGATTTCTTCACTTTTCCTTTATTGTGTTGTACTAACATTTTTGAAAGGGGATATTTGGAGCTGGATCTTACTAAGGTATATGGTTTAACATATGATGCATGAGCATCTTGGGTTCATCACAATCTTGTATTAACCAAAAATAGTTCTTTGTATTTTGTTCTTGTTTACTAGTTAGAGAGATTATGTTGATTGATCATTCATTTGTTTGAGATAGTATGTGTAATTATATAGTCTTATTTGAAACCTATTTGGGATCATATTCCTATGATCACACCTCTTGTTGTTCATGGGTGTTCAAGATTTTATCCTTTTACTATCCTTGGGTAACTTGTTCGTTTCTTGCTTGGACCTATTTGGAGATTTGATGTGTGGTTGCTAATCTTTGAATTTTGACCATTGCGATCATAATGTATGGTTTGTGGATCTTCTATTGATCATTTACTAAGATCACACTCCTTGTTTCTTTTTCATAGATCTTTGATTCATTTTTGGGTCGGACATATTTTTTGTACACATTTCCTTTTCTTAGGAAATATAATTCTTTCTTAGCCAACCTTTGGAGGCATTTTCTTTATGTAATAAAATGATGTATCTTTACAGAGAGTGTTGTTAGAGTGGTATTTTGTTAGAGAAAGCTAGGTTTGAGACTTTGACATATCAATACTAGGATTTGAGATTTATTTCTTTATATGTGGCCATAATCGAGAAGGCCTAAAAGCTTGACATGTATGTTGTTCGATCTTTGAATAATATATTAGATCTATCGCATGTAACATACATTTAAATATAACTAAAAATGTAAATACATGTAACCTAATCAATAAACCATTCATGAAAATTCATACACATAATACAAATGTTTTGGTATCGCAAAAACCCTTGTTATAAAGTAAAAACTGCAGTGGAGATGACACCCACAAAGCTTCACTACTACAATAAAAAGGTATGCCGGTTAAGGCTATAAATATTGTGATCACTTTTGGTGATCTTACCCTGTTAGGAGTAAAAATAAGATCAGCTAGATCTTGTTGGAGATTTTCTAGCAAGCTAGAGTGCTGATTGTATGTTTGTCACTGATGACAACATATGGTAAGCAACATGCATGGAAGCTTGATAGAGAGAACTATAAGTATATTTTTCCTAGATATGTTATCAACATGATATCATTGACACAGAGGTTGATTTGAAGTGAAGACCGTAATACAACAGTCTGTATTAGTGAGAGTTCCTGACAGGTCCCAGGAAGAGTTTTGTATATGATTTATAGTATGGTTGTAATGGAGGCTTGCACATTTAGATTTATGTTTTCGACATATGTATGATACTATGTTCATGGATGTAGAGTCAGATATGTAGTATAGGTTGAGTTATGAAGTCTCTTGTTGATGGTCATAGTTTCTTGAGTTTATCTGGTAGAGCCGACATTGATTTTATTGTTGTAGTAGTTGCACCTATCAGTCTAATATGTGTGCTTGGATTAGTGCTTAGAGAAGAGTTAAGAATGTTTTGTGAAGAGAACATGACATAATTCACCATAAGAATAAAGTATCAGTTAATTTGGTGGAGCTGATAGTATGAAGTGACGCGTCTACTCACATTGAGTTGGGTGGTCCTAATTTGGGTTGCGTGCTTAGTAGAGCCAACTGAGATGTTGTTTGAGAGTTTTATTGTTTCTCTAATATGATTTCAAGATGGTTCTAATAGGCTGACTTGATTATATCATTTAGAGGAAAGATATTTATTGGAATTCATTTGTGATTGCTAGGTATGATAGAGACTTGAAAGATAAGAGAAGAGTAGAAGGTGCGAAGTGTTGAGCCATCAATACAAGGTCTATGTGACAAAGTAGAGAGTATATGATATTCATTGGTACTAATTAAGACAACAGGTCTAAGCACAGTTCACCAAGATCTAGATATAGTGTGTATCTATTAAACATAAGGTTGTAGCATTCACTCCTTTGAGCAGTGTGCTCCCAGACACTCTGTCCTCACCCCTAACAGGGTTAATTGTAATAGACTCCTAATAGGGTCCAACCCTTGACTAGGTCACTGAACTTATTGCATTATAAAGATCAAATCCTGATAGGGTTGTAAGATATTTTAATAGGGATCATAATACACTATTGCAGTTCTTAGTGGGTGTCAATTTTCACTAGGGGTTTTAACTATTTGGGTTTCCTTGTAACCAAAATTGTGGTGTTGTGTTAAGTGTTCTTATATTGTATTTATGCTTAATGTTCTTCTATACTTAATTGGATAAAGAATTGAAACTTGTAGATAACTGATTCACCCCCCCCTCTCAGTTATCTCTTGGGACCATTACTAACAATTGGTATCAGAGCCAAGTGCCTCAAAGAGAAAGATTAACAGCTTGAGGTTGATCATATGGCATTCTTTATAAAATAAAGTCCTAATTTTGATGGAGAGAACTATCTATATTGGAAGAACAAAATGATGACACATTTGCAGTGCATTGCCTTTGAGATTTTTGAAGTAGCTACCAAAGAAGTTGAGATTCCTTCACTAGCAAATCTTGCAAAAGAAGATGAAACCTTGAAGCAAAAGGAGATGTTCACTTCAAATGCTATTGCTAAAGATTCCCTTATCAGCACCCTATTTGATAGTGAGTTTTCAGAAATCAAGAAAATGGACAAGGCCTATAAGATATTCAAGCCAAGAATGCACGTAGAAAGACATGGAAGAAAAGATACAATACATTAGAGATTCTACCTGATGAGAATGTCAGAGCCTACAATCAAAGGATTAATGAAGCAATTGTAGGAATCAGAAACAATGGTGGAGAAATATCAAAAGAAGACATAATGGATAAATTGATGACTACCTTGATACCAAAATATGGCAACAAGATATGTATCCTAGATGAAACTTTGCATTCCACAAAAGACTTTAAAAGAGAGACTTTAATCAACAAGCTTTTAGCCTTTGAGATATCAAGATTGAAGACATAGCCTAAAGGTGAAATAACATTCTTGAAGCTTCAGTCCATGGTAAGAAATCTTTGAACACCTTTGGTAATTTTGATAATGATGATGAAGAGAAAGATCTAGATGATTTCATTTGCTTTAATTTCTAAGAAGGAAAGGAAAGGAAAAGGGAAATATGAAGGTTAGTTACCATTCAAATGCTTTTCATGTAACAAGATTGGTCAATTTGCATCTAAGTGTCCTACAAGAGTCAAGAAGTTCAAAACTAACTACAAACCTAAGTATACAAAAGAATGTTACTATGCTGGTGATGGAGTATTAGATGAAGAATCAGAAGAGGATGAAATTGGATTCATTTCTCTAAAAGACATGGAGAAATTTTTTGATGAAATAGACCTTAAAGATGAAAAGAAAACACAAGAGTTGGCCCTGATTTCACAAGCTAACATCAAGAGAGATTGGATCATTAACAGTGGTTGCTCACATCATATGACAGGAGACAAGGATAGATTTGTACATTTGGATAGATATAAAGGTGGCATGGTTAGATTTGGAGACAACACTCCTAAACCTATCATAGATAGAGGAGCTATCACCTTTGATGGAAAGAACAACACTAATGATGTTCTTTATGTTGATGGATTGTGACTGTAGAATAGAACATCGCATCTAACTACCGGCCAAACATGCTCGAGATGAACCATCGGGAGGCCCGAATAGCACCACTCCACTAGATAGTCCTTGAGGTTGTGATTGTGGTTAGGGGAGGATGATTGTTGGTTAGGAAGCTGATGTTCATTGTTTATTGTTTTTGGTTAAGGAGATGAGGGTTGGCCCCTTTATCCAATCAGTCATTGAGGGTTCTATCTATTCATAACAGAGTGGAGCTAACCGATTGACCCATAATGAATGAATGATTTATGCAATTGTAGAAACCCCTATATATCATATACGATGCATGCATAGCACCTGATCATGAATTGATTGATGCAGATTGCTCATGATAACATAATCTACTTAGTGTAGGACAGTTTCTTGAAAAAGGGTATTAGTTGGAATTCAAATACAACAAATGCATCATCAATAACAAAGGAGAGATGATTGCATCAGGTTCAAAGACTAAAGGTAATGTTTTTTAGCTTAATCTTGAAGCAAGTTGTTTTGTTGCTAAAGTAGATGACAGTTGAAATCAATTTTAGCTTAATTTTGAAGCAAGTTTTTTTCCAACTGCAAATTTGTAACCATTTCCTTAGATGCCAGATTCTCCAAACTTCCATTGTCAATGATTACCTTGGACACACTTTATCAGAAACTCTGTATTTGGTCTTGAACAAATATTTCCTTACTGGATCTTCCTTATTACTTTTACTCCATAGTGCTCTTCTAACCGTCAAGTTCTTTTCTTTCTCTAGTTCATTTGGTGAGTCTTCTTGCACTAAAGCATTTCTACTGTTACACTTTTTCCTATTTTAAACATTCTTTAATTCATACTAGATTGGAATGATCCAAAGTTCTATGAATTAAAATATAGTAACATGATAAAAAAAAATTAAATAATGAACAAATAAAATATATATTTTTTAATAATGATATCTACTCACAATTTTCATATAGGTTCATATTTTTTACATTAATTTTTAAGCAAAATCTATAATAAAGAAAGTCGGGAATATGAGCATGTTGATAAGTATGAGATATTTTTAATAACAAGTCAAATTGTGATATTTCTATTAGGATTCAATTGTGTAGGTTTTTGAGTCAAACTCATTGACCCATGTTTCATGAGTAGTGATTCACACAAACCCATATCTCATGAGAATTAATGAAACACTTAGCACTCATTGGATATAGGTGATGCTCACAGGTGAAGCACGAGGACTTCCTGGGAAGTCAAGATTAAAGTTATTGGTTACACCCTTATTATACCATTTGTACCTAAGTATAAAATATTATACAATGACTTCATTATTATTTAATTAGTTTGGGAGGTACCAACATGAAAAATAAATATAATGTCATGGATATCATAATTGATGTCCTAATTATTATCAATATTAATAACTGAAATATTATTAATATTATTGTTATTTGACATTGTATAACTAAAAATGGTCTAATAAAATATTAATTAAATTCAAGCCATTTTGATTGATTAAAATAAAAAAATAACTATGTAATTGAAGCAACACCTTAATTATATAGTTAATTAAGTAGTTAAATGCAACCTGTTCAATAATCATACATGACTAATTTAAATAATTATTTTAAATTAATTAATCCTAAAATCTCTCACCTACTACTACATGTCAAAATCAAATGGACCAATGAGAGGGGAAATATATGCACATGGATCACAAATAGGCTTTTCTATATTGACCATCCATTCTTGGGAGAGAATCTTGTCCACTCAAATCAGATACCTCAACAAACACAACTCAACCTTTATCTTGATCATAGTTAAATCAACTCACATCTAACTCACCCGCTACACCTTGATAAATTCTATTAGTAGGAGACATAATTAGAGCAATTCACATATATTTTCATAGCAATTGCATTATAGGCAAATTTCAATACACAATCATATAATTAAGAGCATCATTACTCTAGTTCATTTCATTTAAAATGTTCATTTAGTGATAACAAAATGAAGGTATTGCATCATAATTTGAGTGATTTTGATCTTTTAGGATAGTATTTGCATAAATATTTTATCATTGATTTGATGTAGGAGCATCCTAGGGTAGTTGGCAATCCTACATGTTGGTGTGTTATGTTGGAGTGTTTCTATGTTACTCAGTTGCAGCTTTGACCAAGGGGCTTGGTCATTGAAGAGCTTGGTCATTGAAGGAACTTGGTAAACTCTAGTGCTCGACAAAAACCTATGCTCAGTGATGCCTAGCGTGCTCGGTAGTTTTACTGATGCTCGATAATTTAGCTTGCTGACTGGAGTTCCTGGAGATTTAGTCGGCCAACTTAATGTATTTAAGGTGGGTAGCTTATGTTGCATTCTCCTATGTGGATCTGGAGGCCGACATGGAGAATTAATTATTTGTAAGGCTATTTGAGAGCCAAATTGTATTGCATTTAATAATTATTTGTTTTAGCAGATGAGTTGGGCTTAGGAGTTATTTCTTTCTTCTAGCCAACTTGTGGTTAAAGAAAAGTATTTAAGCAAGGGTTTGGATAGTTGTTAGGGACATGGATTTGGGAAGGATAGTAATGGGATCCTACGTGATCTTGCAGATCAGATTGTTTGTCTGATATTTGTAATAGTAGAGCTAGTGATTTGCATGCTTAGAGAGAAGGAGATTGCTTGGTGGCTTGAGAACTCAAGTTTAGATCTAACTTAGTGTTTCTACTAGTTGCTACTGTGTCACGGAGTTGGACTAACTAGAGGATTGAAAATTGTTTGTATTTGGCCCTAGCTTGGAAGGCCTTATAGCCAGGCATGTTGAATGAAAATTATTTTGAGTATCCTCTTGTTGTGTTTCTACTATATTGTTGTTGCTAGTGTAGTTTTGGACTATCTATTATTGGATTTTCCATTGTGCACTACGTCAAGTGGTATCAGAGCTTGAAGTTCTAGAGTGTGTAGATCATTGAGTTGAGGTAGTTTGCACTAGGACCTTGGGTTGGTGATTTGTTGCCTTGGGTTTGAGAAGATATTTGGAGATGCCTCTAAGGAGATTAGACCCTAGGGTGATTGCAGACCTTGTGATGTTGTAGAATTGAAGATTATAGAGAAGGTTAAAGTAGATTTCAAATCCGAGATGGAATTAATGAAGAATGACATGATCACTGAGATCATGAGGGCTATTACTAGTATGCAGAGGAATCTTGGTACTAAAGATGGCTATGAGGAAGCTACTAAAGACTTTGAAGCTACTGGATCTAGTGGAGATGATAGAGCTGATAAAAGGAATAGATCTGGTGAAGATAGAACTAGTTGGTTGTAGAGATCTGGAGCTCGATTAAGTACTAGTTACCGAATGGAAGTTTCTAACTTCTATGGTACTTTGGGACTTGACGACTTGATTAATTGGATTGGTGAGTTAGAAAACCTATTTGAGTGTGAAGAAATTGAAGATCCTCTTAGAGCGATATTAGCATAGACTAAGTTGAAGGGACATGATAATCTTTGGTGGAAAGAATTGCAGAGAGATAGAGAAGATGAAGGTGAAATGAAGATCAATCAGTGGTGGTTGATGGTGGAAAAGTTAAAAGCTATGTTCATACTTGTTGACTATGGACTTGAGTTGTTTAAGAAAGTGCAAAACTTGAAGTAGAAAGAGATGACTGTGGAAGATTATACCGAGGATTTCTATAAGTTGACTATTCGGTTTGGACATAGAGAACTCGGTGAGGAAAATGTAGCTTGGTATATGAATAGCTTGAGATTCAATATTCAGGATAAGATTGGTATGTTGAAGATTGATTCAGTTGAGGATGCTTATTAGTATGGCCAAAGGCAGAAGATAAGTTGAAGAGGAGACATCATGGTAATTCTTGAGGGAAGGAGAAACAAGATCACTCAATGAAGGATAAATTGATCACTGAAGATGAACTGAAACCTGTTGAACCAAGGAAGAGAACATGTAGAGTTGGATTTAAGGGTACTTGTTATAATTGTGGGAATAAGGACATCGATCATTTGAATGTTCACATAATAAGCTCAGTAATAGAAGAACTGCCATGGTGAATTTGAGAACATATTGAATAAACCTAAGGTAGAGTCAGAAAACTTGCTGGTTCAAAGAACATTGCTTGGTACTAAGGTAGAACCTTGTCAGCGGAGCAATTTGTTCAGAACTTGGTGCATGTAATGAGGTAAACATTATAATGTGATTGTGGATAGTGGTAGTACTGATAACCTTTTAGCTAAGGAGATGGTTTTGAAAATTAGTTTGAAGAGAGTAAGACATCCTTGTCCTTATAAGATTGGTTGGTTGCAAGATATTCATGCTTTGGAAGTAAGGGAGCAATGTCTTATTGATTTTAAGATTGGCCAATATAAGGATCAAGTGTTGTGTGATATTGTGGATATGAGTAGTTGTCACATACTACTTGGTAGACCTTGGCAGTATGATTGTAGGGCTATGCATGATTGTGTCAAGAATGTGTTTACTATGGAGAAGATTGGCAGGAAAGTTTTCCTGATGCCTTTGCTAGATACAATACTCGGTAGGAGGAACCTGAGCTTTGGGAGTTGAGTTGAGTTGAGTTAGAGGATCTGGAAAGGATTGGAGATTAGTGTGGAGAAAATACATGTGAATTGTCAAGGAAAGACTTGAAAAGGCAGAGAAAGAAGTGGAAGAGAATGCAAGTTGAAGACTTGGAGGACATGTATGTGAAGAACTAGTTCAGGGTTTATGTGTTGAATCTTGGAAGATATTCTTCCATCCATTGAGAACATCTTTTCGCATCAGAGGAGTCTAATGCAAGAGAAAACTAGGGTAGTTGGAAATCCTGCATGTTGGTGTGTTATGTTGGAGTGTTTCTATGTTACTCGATTGTAGCTTTGACTAAAGGGCTTAATCATTTAAGAGATCGGTCATTGAAGGATCTCGGTAAAATCTGGAACTCGATAGAACCTGTGCTTTGTGATGCCTAGCATGCTCGATAGTTTTACAGATGCTCGATAATTTGGCTTTCTAACTGGAGTTCTTGGAGATTTAGTGGGACGAATTGATGTATTTAAGGTGGGTAGCTTGTGTTGCATTCTCCTATGTGGATCTAGAGGCTGACATGGAGAATTAATTTTTTGTAAGGTTATTTGAGAGCTGACTTGTATTGCATTTAATAATTGTTTGTTTTAGGAGCTTACTTGGGCTTAGAATTTATTTCTTTCTTCTAACCGACTTGTGGTTGAAGAAATGTATTTAAGAAAGGGTTTAGATAGTTGTTAGGGACACAGATTTGGGAAGTATAGTAATGGAATCCTATGTGATCTTGTAGATCAGATTGATTGTTTGACATTTGTAATACTAGAGCTAGTGGTTTGCATGCTTATAGACAAGGATATTTCTTGGTGGCTTCCAAGCTCAAGTTTAGATTGGCCTTAGTGTTTCTACTAGTTGTTGATGTGTCACAGAGCTGGACTAGATAGAGGATTGTAGAATTTATGTTGTAATTGTTTGTATTTGGCCCTAACCTAGAAGACCTTACAGCCAAGCATGCTGAATGAAAATTCTTTTGAGTATCCTCTTGTTGTGTTTCCACTATATTGTTTTTTCTAGTGTAGTTTTGGACTATCCATTATTGGATTTTCCATTGTGCACTCTGTCATGATCATAGTTTCATCTATCATTGCATATTCTCATTTTATAGGTTGTCATTTGAGGATCATAATGCAAATGAGATCATACCTCAAATTTTTATAATTAGAGATCCATAGAATGCTCTTAATTTATTTCATTTCAAATTGCTTAACTAGTTAGATATCATGATTTTGATTTGAAAGTATGTTGAATCAATGTTCTATGAAGGTGTGTACTTAAAATACACACACACGAATGACATCCACCATGGGCCCCATGCATAATACTAACCTTTAACATGTGTTTTTGATATTTTTTGTTGTAAATATGACTTTTGAAGATTTGAAAAATACATAGTCATCACCTCTACAGAAAATTTTGTCACCTTTACATAGAAGGATGTCTCCTTTGCAGAAATGGATGTCACCTTTGCAAACAAGTTCATTGCCTGCACGTCGAAGTTTGTTTCTTATATAGAGAGAGTCACTTACACCTATTATTCTATCACTTTCACTCATTCTTCTATTTCTTATTAGCTGAATTACATCGCTTTCTAGTTAAAGTGTGTCACCTTTTCTTTTGTTTCCTCTAAGATAAATTTCATCACCTTTGACTAAAATTTATTTGCTTCCTTTCTAAATTCATCATTTCTACTTTAAATTTTGTCACTTCTAAGAAGAATAATGTCGCCTTTAAATTTGATGTGAAGAATTTAAATTTGAAACCTTATTTTTGTTTGTAATGGTTTGCAGATGGATAAATTAAGGAAAGCCAAGAAGGTTGCATTCAAATTACCCGATCATTTTGAAGAGGAGACAAAGAGATTGAAAAAGTATGCAAAGAAGGTAAAATGGGAAAATAATATGGAGAGAAATGGTGAAGAAGGTAAATATTACAATAGATATTTGAGTATCATTAGCATCTATCAAGATTTTTATGGAGTAGCAATTAACATGGATGCTAATCCTCTTTAAATTTCCACCAATTTTATATTGTTTGGATTTCTTCACTTTTCCTTTATTGTGTTGTACTAATGTTTTTAAAAGGGGATCTTTGGAGCTAGATCTTACTAAGGTATATGGTTTAACATATGATGCATGAGCATCTTGGGTTCATCACAATCTTGCATTAACCAAAAATAGTGATGAAGGGTGCTCCCCTTAATACCACAAACACATAACAAAAATAGAGAAACAACAACAATTTGCAAGAACATAAGATGGGCTTTTTATTATCTCCACAAATGTGGAATTACAAATTTTTAGAATTACAATATGCAAGCCACATGGGCATTCCCCTTACAATATTCTATAGGACAAAGCCTCGAATCATTACCCAGATCTACCCAGAACTACTCCAAACTACCTAAGACAACACTATGAGCCTTCTTTATATAGGCAATTTTCACCGCCCGAGAAGGTTCCAAAAATTTAGCCCATTGGGCCAACCAACCTAAGAATTATTTTATTTTTCAATTTATTACATCAAATTCAGCTCAAAATAACTTTTGAAACCCAAACATAAATTTTGAAGGAAATTGATTTTTTGCCATTTTAGGTGACCCAACTTCCAAAGACCATAAGTCATCGCCAATTGACCTGATTGACTATTATGACCCCATTCTGGAAAGGCCACGAAGTTCTCTATAGGCTTGACTCATGCAAGCACCTGTCACCCAAATTTTTGACCTCATCCAGGACCTCTATAACCTTCAAAACTAAGTTCAAAGTTTTTGTACCCTGCTGCCAATACCAAAAATCTTCAATATCTTCGAACCTAGAAAATATCTTCGAACCTAGACTTGATCTATCAATGAAACTTTACTGGCAGGTTGATATGACTGAGATGAACCTCCACATGTGAAATCATAACCTTCTGAGATCACATGACCAACTTACTAAAAATAGAAAGTTTCCATAAATAGCAACTCTACACAAGATAGCCCTTATTGAATACTAAAACAAAAATATTTTTGGGTGATGCAAGATTTCTCTTACACCCAGGATGCTCCTACATTAGACACCTGGGGTAATTTGAGAAGTGACCCTATCATAACTCAGGTGTGCAGAGGAAAACCAAGATGGTTAACCTCCTCCTTTGTCAGCCATGATGAATCTTCAATAGGTCATCATTTCCACTTGACTAGATATTATTCATATGTCTTGTTCCTTGTTCTTCTACCAACATGACTATCCAATATGTCTTCAACCTCCTTGATATCTGAATTGGTTGCTAGAATACTCCACTATGCTACTGTGATCTCATCTTCAACACCTCCCTCATGATACTCTGTCAGATCTGAAATGTTAAACACTGGTGAAATATTCAACTCAGTAGGCAATTCTACTTCATATGCATTTCCTGAATCATGCTTCTTCAGTATCTTACATGGTCCAAACTTCTTCATTTTTAGCTTGTTATATGTATCAACTAGAAATCTCTCCTTCCACAAATGAACCATCACTTCATCTCCAAACTAAAATTCCTTATACCTCCTTTTCTGATTTGTCTTAGCCTTATACTATGCATTCATCATGGTAATATGCTTCCTCACCTCCTCATGGATGTTCTTCAAGTGTTTTGCAAAATCTTTAGCTTCAACACTACTTATTTCTCCTTTATCTATCTATCTCAATTCAGATGCATTTCTTGGACTGCTACCATATACAATCTATGGAGGATGTGATGAACTAAACTTCAAATCTATCTTCAACTCTTCACATTTTTCTAGGGTCATTCTGTGTACTGCCTTATTTGGCAAACTGGCTCCTAGAATCAAATCCATCTGATGACTGATCTTTCTTACTGGTGGTAATCCATCAGGTACATTATCAAACATAATATCCTAAAACTCATTCAACAAATCTACAACTTCTATAGATACATCTTCTACTTCCTCTTTACCAGCCTTTGGAATTAAGGTAAAACACATATGCTCATGCCGCATGCTATCTAAGAAATTTCCTCTATCGACAAAAGTTATTCTTGCATTACCACATACCTTTTCTTCAGTCTCCTTCAATGGCTTTAGCTTATGTCACACTCCATCCTTTGTCAAGGAATAGGTATTCACATGACCATCATGTACAACACATCTATCAAACTACCACAGCCTACCCAACAACATATGACACGCATCCATAGATATGATATCACATAGTACCTCATCTTGGTACCCACCGATCTTGAACTTTACTAGGCACTATTCACTGACCATGACCTTGTGGTCATCTTGCACCCAGGCAACTCGATATGGATATGGATGTTTCTACCTCTTGAGATTCAACTTTGTCACCATCTCTTCTGACACCAAATTATCAGTACTTCCACTATCAATAATCACATCACAACATTTACCTTCACACTTGCACTTGGTGTGAAACAGGCTCCTCCTTTGCTCAGGTTCATTCTCACCACTCAACAAGACTCTTTTGTTAATCAATGTCTCTCCTCTCTCAGTATCTTAAGAATGTGATGATCTGGCATCTTCATCTACATGTGCAACTCTGGCCTAGCCTTCATTTCTCCTATCTATTCTTCCTTGGCACTAAGGACATTCAAATTCCCTATGACCTTCTTCTCCATAGTGAAATCATGTTCCACGAAAGCCTCCTCTTCTAGATCCTTGTCCTCTTCCTCTTCCTCTATGATCTCTATTATTCTGATCATGGAAGTGATTGAAATTATCTCCTCTCTAATTTTGATTGTTACTAGCCTCATCCTACTTTTTCAAATCTTCATTTCGATCTCCATATGACCATCCACCAGATCTTCTATGACGACCTCTTTCACTTTGTCTACTCTCAAACTTCTTGTTCAGCTTTTCCTCCACCTTTAGGGAAAAATGGTATGCCTCTTCAATATTTCTCATTCGAACCAAATTCAGCTCCTCTTGAATGTTCAACCTCAACCCATTAAGGTAACGAGAAAATTTCTCCTTATCAGCTTCTGCATGGCCTATTCTGATGAGAAGTCGATAGAACTCCTCTGTATACTCCTGAACAGATCTTCCTGCTTGCTTCAAACTTTGCATCTTCTTCAGTAGGTCAAGCTCATAATCAACAGGAATGGACTATCACTTCAATTTGTCCACCATCTGATCCCATCTTGTGATTTTATCCTTTCCTCTTCTATTTTTCTCCAATTGAATCTCTTGCCACCAGATCTTTGCATGACCTTTCGATCTGGCCTTCGCAAATTTGACCCTATCAGGATCCTCAATATCTTCATACTTGAAATATTCTTCACATTCATTGATCGAGTCAATCAACTCCTATGGGTTAAGATTCCTTGAAAATGTAGTAACCTCAGTCTTAGGTCTTTTTCTAATCTTGGAAATGGCTCAGAAAAGCCTTTCTTCCTCTTGATTCAAAACTTCAACTTCTATTTCTTGATCATCATTTCCTTCTTCGGCTTCATCCTCACTTTCATCTTTGACATTAAGATTCATTCCTCTGCAAATCTCTTCTTGTAATGCTTGGACTTGGCTTTGGAGCTCTCTAACCTTAGGTGTCACAACACTAGCTCTTTTGCCACGTTCCCTTCATGGAGGCATTTTCACGCTTATGACTGAAACCCTAACCACGGTCCTGGTGCAAACTGCTTCACAATCGATGATCTATTTACACAAAAACCCTAACCCATGGTCCTGGTGCAAACTGCCTCACAATCAATGGTCTATTTACACACTCAGGAACTCCTGCTCTAATACCACTTGATGAAGGGTGCTCCCCTTAATACCATAAACACATAAAAAAAATAGAGAAACAATAACAATTTGCAAGAATAGAAAATGGGCTTTTTATTATCTCCACAAATGTGGAATTACAAATTTTTAGAATTACAATATGCAAGCCACATGGGCATTCCCTTCACAATATTCTATAGGACAAAGCCTTGAATCATTACCCAGATCTACCTAGAACTACTCCGAACTGCCTAAGACAACACTACGGGCCTTCTTTATATAGGCAATTTTTAGCACGTGAGAAGGTTCCAGAAATTTACCCCATGGGGCCGACCAAACTAAGAATTATTTTATTTTTCAATTTATTACATCAAAGTCAACTCAAAATAACTTTTGAAACCCAAACATAAATTTTGAAGGAAAATGATTTTCCACCATTTCAAGTGACCCAACTTCCGAAGATCATAAGTCATCGCCAGTTGACCTGATTGACTATTATGACCCCATTCTGGAAAGGCCACGAAGCACTCTATAGGCTTGAATCACACAAGTGCCTATCACCCAAATTTTTGACCTCATCTAGGACCTCTATAGTCTTCAAAACTGAGTTCAAAGTTTCTGTACCCTGCTGCCAATACCAAAAATCTTCAATATCTCCAAAGCTAGACTTGATCTGTCAATGAAACTTTAGTGGCAAGCTGATATGACTGAGATGAACCTCCACATGTGAAATCAAAACCTTCCAAGATCGCATGACTAAATTACTAAAAATAGCAAGTTTCCATAAATAGCAACTCTACACAAGATAGCCCTTATTGAATACTAAAATAGAAATATTTTTGGGTGATGCAAGATTGCTCTTACACCCAGTATGCTCCTACATCAAATAGTTCTTTGTATTTTGTTCTTGTTTACTAGTTGAAGAGATTATGCTGACCGATCATTCATTTGTTTGAGATAGCATGTGTGATTATATAGCCTTATTTGAAACTTATTTGGGATCATTTTCCTATGATCGAACCTCTTGTAGTTCATGGATGTTCAAGATTTGATGCTTTTACTATCCTTGGGTAACTTGTTCATTTCTTGGTTGGACCTATTTGGAGATTCGATGTGTGGTTACTGATCTTTTGATTTTGACCATTGTGATCATAACGTGTGGTTGGTGGATCTTCTATGGATCATTTCCTAAGATCACACTACTTGTTGTTTCTTTTTCATAGATTTTTGATTCATTTTTGTGTCGGACATATTTTTTGTACACATTCCCTTTTCTTGGGAAATGTAATTCTTTCTTAGCCAACCTTTGGAGGCATTTTCTATATGTAATAAAATGATGTATCTTTAGAGAGAGTGTTGTTAGAGTGGTATTTTCTTAGAGAAAGCTAGATTTGAGACTTTGACATACCAATAATAGGATTTGAGATTTATTTCTTTATATGTGGCCATAATCAGGAAGGCCTAAAAGCTTGGCATCTATGTTGTTCAATCTTTGAATAATATATTGGATCTATCACATGTAACATACATTCAAATATAGTTGAAAATGTAAATACATGTAACCTAATCAATAAACCATTCTTGAAAATTCATACACATTATTTCTCTAATATGATTTAACAATGGTTCTAAAAGGCTGACTTGATTATATCATTTAGAGGAAAGATATTTATAGGTAGTCATTTGTGATTGCTAGGAATGGCAGAGAGTTGAAAGATAAGAGTGGAGTAGAAGGTGCAAAGTTTTGAGGCATCAACAGAAGGTCTATGTGACAAAGTAGAGAGTATATGATATTTGTTGGTACTGATCAAGACAACAGGTCTAAGTGCAGTTCACCAAGATCTAGATATAGTGTGTATCTATTAAAAAAAAGGTTGCAACCTTCACTCATTTGAGCAGTGTGCTCCCAGATAGTGTGTCCTCACCCCTAACAGGGTTAATTGTAAAAGACTCCTAACAGGGTCCAACCCTTGACCAGGTCACTGTACTTATTGCATTGTAAAGATGAACTCCTAATAGGGTTGTAAGATCTTTTAATAGGTATCATAATACAATAGGGCAGTTCTTAGTGGGTGTCAATTTCCACTGGGGTTTTTACCTATTTGGGTTTCCCCATAACCAAAATTGTCGTGTTGTGTTAAGTGTTCTTATATTGTGTTTATCCTTAATGTTCTTTAATTGATTGGCTAAAGAATTCAAGCTTGTAGATAACTGATTCACCCCCCCTCTCAGTTATCTCTTGGGACCATTCCTAATAATTGGTATCAGAGCCAAGTGCCTCAGAGAGAAATTTTAATAGCTTGAGGTTGATCAAATGGCATTATTTAGAAAATAAAATCATAAGTTTGATGGAGGGAACTATCTACATTGGAAAAACAAAATGATGACACATTTGCATTGCATTGCCTTTGAGATTTTTGAAGTAGCTACCAAAGAAGTTGAGATTCATTCACTAGCAGATCTTGCAAAAGAAGATGGAACCTTGAAGAAAAAGGAGATGTTCACTTAAAATGCTATTTCCAAAGAAGCCCTTATCAGTGCCCTATCTGACAGCGAGTTTTCAAAAATCAAGAAAATCTACAAGGCCTATAAGATATGGAAATACCTAGAAGGCATGTTTGAAGGAGATATTCAAGCCAAGAATGCACATAGAAAAACATGGAAGAAAAGATACAATACATTAGAGATGCTACTTGAAGAGAATGTTAGAGCCTACAATCAAAGGACTAATGAAGCAGTTGCTGGAATCATAAATAATGGTGGAAAAATCTCGAAAGAAGACATAATGGATAAATTGATGACTACCTTGACACCAAAATATGACAACAAGATATGCATCCTAGATGAAACTGTGCAGTCCACAAAAGACTTTAAAAGAGAGACTTTAATCAGCAAGCTTTCAGCCTTTGAGATATCAAGATTGAAGAAAGAGCCTAAAAGTGAAACAACATTCAAAGCTTCAGTCCATGGTAAGAAATCTTTGAACACCTATGGTAATTTTGACAATTTGATGATGAAGAGAAAGATCTAAATGATTTCATTGCTTTAATTACTAAGAAGGAAAGGAAAGGAAAAGGGGAATATAAAGGTTAGTTACCATTAAAATGCTATTCATGTAACAAGATTGGTCACTTTGCATCTAAGTGTCCTACAAGAGTTAAGAAGTTCAAAACTAACTACAAACCTAAGTATACAAAAGAATGTTACTATGCTGGTGATGGATTATCAGATGAAAAATCAGTAGAGGATGAAATTAGATTCAATTCTCTTGAAGACATGGAGAAAATGTTTGATGAAATGGACCTTGAAGATGAAAAGAAAACACAACAATTAGCATTGATTTCACAACTTGACATCAGGACAGATTGGATCATTGACACCAGTTTCTCACATCATATGACATGAGACAAGGATAGATTTGTACATCTAGATAGATACAAATGTGGCATGGTTAGATTTGGAGACAACACTCCTAAACCTATCATAGGTAGAGGAGCTATCACCTTGGATGGAAATAACATCACTGATGATGTTCTTTATGTTGATGGATTGCAACATAATCTACTTAGTGTAGGACAGTTGCTTGAAAAAGGGTATTAGTTAGAATTCAAATATAACAAATGCATCATCAATAACAAAGGAGAGATGATTGTATTAGGTTCAAAGACTAAAGGTAATGTTTTTTAGCTTAATCTTGAAGCAAGTTGTTTTAGTGCTAAAGTAGATGACAGTTGGCTATGGCACAAAAGACTATGTCACATCAATTTTGACAACATAGTGAAGATAAGTAATGTAAAGGTAGTAAGAAACCTTCCTAGCATTGCAAAACCAATTGATACAATATGTAGGGAATGTGTGATGGGAAAGAATGTAAGGAATTCATTCAAAAGCAAGAAGAATCCAGCAGAGAACAAATTGGATATAATATATACAGACTTATGTGGACCAACTCAAACAAGATCATGCTACATAGAGAAAGGTACTTTATTTTGTTTGTTGATGATTATTCTAGAATGATGTGGGTTGCATTCTTAAAAGACAAATCAGAAGCATTTGAGAAGTTTAAAATATTCAAAGATAAGGTTAAAAATGAGTCTGGATTGAAGATTAAATGTCTGAGATCACATAAAGGAGGAGAATTCACCTCTGACAAATTTTATGAGTACTGCGAAGAACATGGGATAAAGAGATAGTTAACTGCACCTAGAACCCCTTAGTAGAATGGAATAGTAGAAAGGAGGAATATGATCATTCTTCACACTGCGCACACTACATGATTGAAGGAAAGGTGGTGCACACCTATTGGAGAGATGCATTCCATGCTATAGTCTATACTATCGATAGAATTCAATTAAGGCCAGGCACAGACAAGACACCTTATGAGCTATGGTTTGGGAATGTACCTATAGTCAAATACTTCAGAATCTTTGGAAGCAAGTGTTACATCAGGAGAGATGAAGCCATTGGCAAGTTTGATGCAAGAAGTGATGAAGGTATTTTTCTTGGTTACTCTACTAAAAGAAAAGCTTATAGATGTTTTAATCTCAGATTGAAGATCATTGAAAGTTCTCATGTTAAGATTGATGAGAAGTTTATGATTAAAGAGAGATATCATGATTATGCACCTATGATTGAAGAAGAACCTAGATCTACTAGTAGTGAAGCAGTGGTTGAATAAATGTTTGACATCATAGATGTTCTATTGAATGACCATGAAACAAGTGAAGAAGAAACACAAAAGGCATATGAGAGAGTCACACCTAATGTTCCTAAATTCACATCTAGATATCATTCAAAGGAAGACATCATTGGAGATTAGATCAACAAAGTCATGACAAGATCAAAAGCACAGAGTTCCACAGAAAATGAAGAGGTATGTTTACTATCACAGATTGAACCCTTAAGTGTTGAAGATACATGTAATGATTCATATTGGCATGAAGCAATGAAAGAAGAGATAGATCAGTGTTGGTGAATAGATTTTTCTTCAAATAAAATGATTATAAATTAACCCTAAATGCCCAAACAAGAAGACTTGATCTGCACTAACAGTTGGGTCACTTCTGCGTCATCCTTCAGAGACTGTTCTATGATATCATTGTAGCCTTCGAGTTCTTTCAAGGCCTTATATCCCTTACCCTCTAGAGAATCTTGTTCCTTTGGAATTTCAGTTTCTACAACCTCTTATTTTAGAGTTTCATTCATGACCCCAAGGGTCCCTTTGGTTTTTGATTCTGTTCAAATATAGCAATTCTAGCTTACCTGCTTGGAAGCCTTCTCATTCAAAGACTTTCTGGTAATAGAATTATTCATCTTTGGGCCGATGCATAGAATTTTGGAGGGGACTCAACTTATGATGTGAACCTATGTCATTTGCTTCTTTGCTCCTAATTCATGTTTCAAATTTTGGACTTGGATCTAGAACCTCATCTTTGAAACACTGAGATTGTACCTTTGAACTTCAATGTTGAACCACTAAACCTGAGCCAATGAATTGCACATCTGAACCTCTTGGTACTAAAACACTGAATTGCACCAATAGTCATGTCTCTGAATTGGACTCTAAATCTGAAGTGGAACTAGATGAACTTGAGTAACCTGCACTGCTGCATCTGTGAACTTATTGAGATCAATCTAAACCAATAAGGTGAAATTTCTCGATCCAAAAGAACCAAGATAAATCAGAATAAACCATTTAAACCCACTTTAGCAAAATGAACCACTTGGAACTGCTTTGAACTTAGTTCAAAGAGTTTCAGAACCCTAAATGAAAATTTTTATTACCAGAGTCTATACGGGTACCAACATGGGCTCTAACTGTGGGATTGTTTTTGGCACAAAAATAGAGAACTCTAGTAATCTCTAGGGAAAGACAAGTGCCTTATCCATTGGGTGAATAGAGTCACTTAAGAAAAGGAAAGCTGGGAGATGCTTGCAGATCGAGAGGGCAGAGGGGAGAAGGGCAAAATAATAGGGCACCAAAACATCTAAACTACCAGCAAGCTCAAAGCTTGCACATTATTCAAACTAAAACTACGCACACCAAAAGAAAATTTAAAACATATACAAAGTTAGGAAGAAAGCCTACCACAGGAACTAAAAGCAAGAAGAAGTCACGTGAATCCATTTATTGGCTAGAAGAAATAAGAGCCTTTCCGCAGTAGCAAGACATGTCTCAATGGAGTAGCTCCAAACCATTTCTTAAAAATGACTTCTTCAATGCCAAACTATAAGTTGAAAGCACATATAAATATGATCACCAAACAGTCTTTTCCAAACAACCATAATTCATCATAGCATTCTTCATCTTCGAATGATTTATCTATAACATTCTTCAAACAAGGAAACATCTCAAATTGAAAAGAAAAATATTCAGGAACTTCTTCCTTGGCCTCCAGACCACTACCCACAATGGCACACTCCTTTCCATAATCATGAGAATCATATTTTGTATTATCAAAAAGAGAAAATTCAACCAGCATGGGATCAAAACTATCATAAAAATTTGCTTCAACTCTGTCAAGAATCGGGGCATCATCAACTATGTAAAACATATGACCCTTTGTTTTCTCTCGTGCACCTGGACTATTCAAAGAGGGATCTCCTTGTCCAAGAGGTGATAAAAATCTGCATATGATGTCTTCTTCTTCTTTGTTGAAGAGAGTATCATACAATATTTCAACTGAGTTACCTAGAACTTGGGGGTTAACTTCAACATTTCCTCCTTCAACCAGAGTTTCAACATGAGAAGCCTTCTCAACCTGCAATCCTGCCTTATCATCACCACAAATTTTATCTTTAAACTGACAAGATTCTCCAATGGACTGACCACCATTTTCACAATGGGACGAGTTACTTTCAACCTCTTCATTAAAAACAAAACATTTAAACTCTGAAAACATGTTACTGTCAAATTTTTCATAAATAGGAACTTTTGAAGCAAGATGAATATCATCACTCTCAAATCTAAAACTTTCTAAATCTGGAGAGAAAAAGGATTCAAGAGAACCTTTATATATGTTTCTCTAAGATTCATCATGATTAGCAAAGACTGCATAGTTGCAAGAGATAAAATAAGATGAGATTACCGGAGGTTCTTCATCATCAACTGTCAGCTCTTCTTTCAGCCTTGCCACCTTTTCTTCATACTCTTTTAGATCCTTGATTTTTTGAAACTGTGCACAAAGACTTTTCCAATAAAGAGTGCTTGCATGATCATCTTCTAGACTAATCTTTTCTCTGACACCCCAAGAGATACTTTCTTTGAAACTATGCAAGAACTCGCTTAACACTTTGTCATGCATTGGATAGATTTCCATAAGAGTAGGATTAGGCCTTTTCTTGATCACGATCTTTCTGGTCTACATGATGAATTAGTAGAGTCACCAAGCCTGCATTTACATATATCATATACAAACTGAGGAAATAAAATTAGCACTGAATCTTCGATTCCAATCCCTAGTAGAGTCACCAAAAATCTGTTGGTGAATAGATTTGTCTTCAAAGAAAATGATTATAAATTAACCCTAAATGCCCAAACAAGAAGACTTGATCTGTACTAATAGTTGGGTCACTTTTGCGTCATCCTTCAGAGACTATTCTATGATATCATTGTAGCCTTCGAGTTCTTTCAAGGCATTATATCCCTTACCCTCTAGATCTATCTTTGTCTCTGTTTGCAGAACCTCTTTCTCCTACATCGCACCCATTATAGTTTGGACATTCCTCATGTTAGAAATTGGATGCCATATCTTTTTTAGCCTCCTGAAAGGCTCCTTAGTCTAATATCCATTCCTTGTTGGACCAAGCAGAGCAACTCTCTCTCTGTGAATCTTCCAATACTCTTCCAACCAGGCCTTTTTGGGTAATGGGGGGTTGATTAGAGTGCCCCTAGCTGATGTAGGAAACATGGGGAGTAAGTTTGGATTCAAATCCAGAGGTTGAAGTGAAGCGTCTTGAGTTCTTGAATTCAAAAATTTGAAAAGTGACTGATGGAGAGGTTTGGCGCAAAAAGGAAGTATCTTGTGGGAAGACCAATTTTTAGCAAACTGAACATGGGATCTTGGAAAAGAGGGACGGGGACCATTCTCACAGAGAAAATGCTGCTCAATCTCCTTGCCAGGCCGTCTTCTTCCCCTCACTCCAGAGGCCATTTTCAATGAGTTTTTCTATTCAGAGAAATTCAATCTTGAGGCAGGAAGGAAGGGGTTTTGCCTACCATCTCCTCCCCTAGATTTGAGCCATGGATTTTCTGAGAAGCTCCCAAAATCCTTGCCTATGAATCTGTGATGATCTCCATTACCAATTCTCGCCCAGTCTCACCAGTCATTGCTCGGTCTCGTCATAGTTTTTTCTCTCAGGGAAGTAGTAGTTTAGTCCCACATCTTTAAGCATCTTCTATCTAGTTTAGGAGTGTCAATTTCATAACTCTTCCAATTATAGTCATGGTAGAGCCTCTATGTTACTACTCATATGCTCACACTATAATGTGACTAGCATAGTTATATTTTGAAAAATCTATTTAAAGATCAGGGAAAGGTATTCTTTTTTTCAATTCGCAAGTATAATTTAATTGTTTAAGCATCTTCTATCTAGTTTAGGAGTGCCAATTTCATAACTCTTCCAATTATAGTCATGGTAGAGCCTCTATGTTACTACTCATATGCTCATGCTATAATGTGACTAGCATAGTTATATTTTGAAAAATCTATTTAAAGATCAGAAAAAGGTATCAATTTTAAAGTGTCTATTTACTTGAAAAAATTGTAAATGTTGATCTAAAATCCTAGAAATGACATGCTACAAAAAATGGAAAAATAAAAGAGTAAACCTCCTCTCAAACCAATTCAAATAAATATAGACATGAAACTTGAAACCAATTCACAAAACTAGTCCGAATAACACCAAATTGAAAAATGTAAAGATCATTTTAAAAGCAAAGAACTTATTTCAATTCATAAATTTGAAGATATGATATTACCACTTTTTGTACTATTCTCATCAATTCATTTATAGACTTACAACACTATACTTATAATGAAGTGAAGTTGTACATTACCATGATAAAAACCCTTAACCAAATGTACTTAGGTTTCTTGTTTTCCTGAATTTTGTTCAATTTTAATAAATACCAACTATATGCCAAAAGGAAACCTCCATGTATTGAATATCAAGGAATACAAAAATATATGCCAAACAAATCATAGTATTTTATTCAATCTCGAGAAACAGATGAAAATGTGGATATGTTCATGTGGAAAGTTCTATTAGAAGCAAACAAAAAATTCCAAGAAAGAGCTTGTTTAGCGGCAAAAGATGAGAAGGCACAGCTCACCTCCTCAAATTTCTTTGCATCGATCTTTCCTCACCTCATTCTTTCGTTTGTCAATAAAGGCTACTCTTCTAAACAAATAAGCCTAATAAAAAAATATAAGCTCAACAAAACAACCATGGAAATATTTATTTGAATTTTTAAGCAGTACGAATAGGAAATCAAAACCATGCATGCATTATGATAAAAATGTTACAAACACACCATTGATTTGTGTGATATATTATAGGAATCGATTCTTGGAGCAATTCAAAGTAATGGATTCAATTGATTTTACCAAATGAAAACTATTTTTTATTTAAACTACCAATTTTACACAGGAAATTCATCAACGAGAAAGATTGATATGTAAATACGTAAAATTTGGTGTCACTTGTTGTTACCGATACAGTTAATGGGGATGAAGATGAAAAATTTGATGACATTCCTTTGATTATGACTATAGTTCACCATTGGTCGAAATTGGTAAGTATTTAATTTAAATTAAGTATATATTAACTTTTGAAGTATTTTCTCTCATACATGTATGTACATGTTTCGGGGAGAAAGTGATGGAATGTTGTTTCCTACAAATTTGTGCATTCTTTAGAGATCTATAAAGTGTTCTTTTATGTTTCCAACATATAGATAATAAATTAAAAAAATATTTTAATTACATTGTTAACATTTGTGGTTTGTAGGTTCAGTTGTTTTAGAGGGAACATATTTAAATAAAATTAAAATAGTGCAACATGGAATTCACTTTGTTAATTATCAACCTGACAATAAAGTGTTTCAATATAGCCACCTAGTAGCTGCTACCTCCCTTTGTCTCCATCTAGTTAAATCTCAATGTGGAAGTCGTAAGTGGAGACTAGATAGTGAGGATCATGAGAGAATATTAAATTTTCGCCATGAACATTCTCAACCACTTGAGATGGTCTAAATAATATTACTTATGTATATTTCATGTTTTAGGACTTGATTTACATTTATGATGGACATACAATGGATATATTTCATGTTTTAGGACTTGATCTACATTGATCTAATTTAATATATATGACATAGAAAAATTTCATGTTTTAGGACTTGATCTACATTGATCTACTTTAATATATAATATGGATATATTTCATGTTTTAGGACTTGATCAACATTAATCTACTTTAATATATGACATGGATTATACTGGATTGATATACTTTGTTTTTTGATCTTTATAGATTGTAAGTTTGATATACATATATTTTTTGAATTATAAATTATATGTTGCTCAAGAAGATTATATAATATATGTTACTTGATCTATATATACATTTTACTTGATTGATTGGTACATTTTACTTCATAGTTATATTATATGCAGTTGAGTGATAAGATCTATTCATGTCAATTACTTATAATTCAAGTTTGATATACTTTATTGTTTCATCAAGTAAAAGTTGATTGTATATTTCAAGATTCAAATCATCTAATCAAATAATCTTTATATCAGATCATCTAATTAAATTGAATCTAATCAAATCATGCATTTAAATCATCTAATCATATATAATATCAAATCATAAATGTAACGTACATATAAATCAGATCTGAATGTAAAATGTCCTAAAAACATAAATGTCAAATCATAAAAACAAATATAGTGTCAAATAATAATTGTAACTTATAATATCAAACATATAATAATCAAAGACTTGTGCAACACATGTCCTACACTAGAGAGTCATCTAGACGCATATGGATAGAGCAACTCTCTGACCAAGTCTTGTGAGCATCCTCTAGCTGTGAAGTACAAATTGACCATCTCAAATTTAGTACAAAAAATGGGTATACACAAATGCATATGTAAATTTAAATATTCTAAGTATTTATGTTTACACAAGTACATGAACACACATTTAAAAGTTTATTTCAAACTTACTTGAGCAATAATAGGTGTCACATCCACCAAATCTATCCTCCCAAAAGGCTCTAATCCCACACTAGAACTAGTATGCTCTTCTAATTCTGCCTACAAGAGTATTATACATGTGTGAACATCAGTACATATTGTAATACCCTCTCCTATGGTGATACTTAGACTTTTCTGATTTGGACATTTTATTATGATGGTCAGGACTATACATTTACATTTATATTTTGTGGATGATGATATGATGGATATGCTCATTTATGGTTATCATTTATATGTTTATGAGATTAGAAAACCATCTATTTTTATATGTTTTATGGATCTAACCCAAGGATTTGAATCTAACCATTATCATGATGTTTTATGGATATGTGTCTGATGTGTTTTCATGACTTAGGATGAAGTTGTAGTTACTCACTTAGTTGAGGTCCACACGATGTATCGATCCTGGTCATCTGCTTGCATATATCTGATTTGTATCTCCATATGTATATATATGTATCTCTTCTTGGTGATGCAGGATTGCAGGTACCAGGTATCATCTCCACCTGGCTTCACAGGTCTAAGCGATCCCTCAAAATCCTCGATTGTTGTTGTTGTTACAGAGATATCACCAGGTTCCACAGGAAGAAACTTCACCTTTGATCCTTTTATCCTTAGGTGGGAAGTGTCGAGTTAGTCCCTTGTGTGGATGTATTATTTGATCTCTCAGTTTATTGGTTTTGTGGGTCTTGTAGTTAGTTTCTTGTCTTTTGCATTCATTGAGAATGAAGTTTTGAGTATAGTAGTTCTAGTTGTATTTATGGTATGTTCAATTTTATTAGTAGATTATGGATGTGAATTATTGTTCATTTGAGGATATGATTTAGTAATTTATCTTAATTATTAGCTACTTATGTACTAGCTTATCTTGTTAGGAACGAGTTAGTATGTGATTAAAATATGTGATTTTAATATCAATAATAATAAAGAATTTTATGGTATTTAATAACGAAATGTCTATGGCAACAATAATAATAAATGTTTTATTAATAGTGGTATGTTTCACCTTATATATATATCACTATTGTATTTTGTTAAGAATATGGATTAAGTGTGTAAATAAATAATATGTTTTATAATAATAATATTATGATTGCAATAATATTTATAATAATAATAATAATATATGTACACATAGGCATATGGGTGCACACATATGCATATGCATACATATATTTATATAATTATTGGTGAGTAAGTATTTATTACATTATATTAATGAATAATTAGATTAGTAATGATATGGTTGTAAATAATAATTATTATTATTAACTTCGTTAAATAAAAGAAACATAAACTTTATAATTCCAGGAAAGGCTTTAATGATATTGTTAAGCCTAATTATTAACCGATGGATAGTTGAGATGGTTGCATTGGTTGGATTACCTGTGCAACCACCTCTTCCATTCTATTTATAAGAAATACTTTCCTGTGTGTAGGAGTTGGAAGAAGAGCTGATTTCGAGAAAGAGATTAGTATTATTATTGTAGGAAAATTTATATTTTGAGGAGAGAAGTCCCTTATTCTCTGAGTTTGGCATTTGGATTGTTGTGGGTAAAGGCTGGAAGATTGCAAGCATAGGGATTCAAAGGAGTGCTGGAAAATTTGGAGAGGATTTGATCTTCCTTCATCAACCAATTTTCGCAGGACTCCAGGTTGGAATCCAGCCTGAGAAATAGATTTATTTTATAGTGTGAATGTTAATTTTAGATTTGTTTGAATGTTCTATGTTTTGAAATATGATTATAGAATGTTTGTGTACTATTGTTTTATTATTGGATTGTTTTGTGTATTATTATTACGGAATGCTGATGTATTATATAATAATGTATTGATGTATTCTGTAATAATGTATTATTATAGAATATTGATACATTATTGTATTATTGTTGGTCATGTAGATATTATTGCATTATTTTTCCAGCCATCCATACATTATAGAAATGATATATTGTTGTGTTTCAAATGCTATATTATTGCAGCATTATGTCATTTTAATAATAATTTATTCTGTGTCGTTTATACTTTATTATATTTTGTATAATTGTATTATTGCAGAAACCTTTATGTATTATTATATTATGGATTGATGCAAAACGTTTATGCATTATTGCAATATGTACTATTGTATTATTGTAGAAACGTTTCTACATTATTATTGCATAAATATTTATACAAATACAAGTTGTTGTATTATTGTACCATGCTAGCCGTTTTTGGTTTTATATGTATTATTCCAGCCATTTATAACCTCCTGTCATTGCTTTTATTCTATCATTTTGTTATGTCAGCCAGCCGTTTGTAGAAGTTTATAGAATCCCGAGTTTGAACATAGTTCTATTCTCGTGTTTTGGTTCTCTATCATTTGGCCGAATAATAGTTTTGACCTGTGTTGTTTACACGTGATTAGTTGTTGCATTATATCAAGCTTGAAGTTGAAAAAGTTTAATATTTAAACCAATTAGTAGAATAATTATATTTTCACTTTATACAAGTATAAGTTTACGTACTTTAATTTCTTATACTTTAAGTTATACTTGTATAAAGGGTTTAGGTACCTTTTGGATTGATTGAGATAGGTTTCAACTTCCTAGGAGTTAAGTTGTAACTTTTAATTTTTAGATTTTTAATAAAATCAGACTTAGTCAAATTTCAAGCTTAGTCAAATATCAAGCTTAGAATGAAGTTCATGGAGCAATATCTTTTGGTATATGGAACTTTGAGTAAACCTTAAATTTGTTCATTCCTTGTTTGGTAGAGGTTATGTTCAGTGCATTTAGATGCCTTAATAGGGTTAGGATGTGTGTAGGAAGTAGTTTAGGGTTTAGGGTTGTCTAAGAAGATCAAGACCATTCTAAACATCCTTAAACGTTCCTACTTTCCCCTAAAACATCCATAAACTATCTTATTATTTTCTACTCTTTTATACAATCTTACAAATGTGTTTATGATATGTTTTTACTGTGTATGATGTGATTTTGATATGTGGGTTAAGGGTAGAAAACCTAACGACACCTAGTGAGTGGTTCTCAGTGCGGGGCCAGGGCCCTAAGTGGCTAGAACCAAGATAACCGACTGAAGAGTTATTTAACAAGTGAAAACTTAATTAAACTTATGGGAATGGGTTCAAACATTAAAAAAGATTAAATATGCCTCGCCCATGCCATTAGCACTAGTAAAGGCTATAGATGGGAGTGGGAGAAGGTACCTATGCATAGGTACGATTGAATGGTGCTTGTCAATATGAAAGGCATTTGATCCCGCATGTGCCTACTTGGGGGTCGGGGCCCGGAGTGGCTAGTACCAGGACAACCCAAGGAGTGAGGACTATGTGATGACACTCACTTAGGTTGTTGCTTAGAGTTTCTACCCAAGCCTTAGAACCTTTTTGGGAAAGATTTATACTTTGACTCTCTACTATTATTCTATATATGTATAGGGAGGTAACAGTAGTTTTACATCACCTAAAGTTCCAAAGTATACTTTCTAATAGCAGTGAAGTCTGTCATTCTTCATCAATTTTCATAAGATCTCTGTGATGTTGTGGACTCAAAGATTATAGAGAAAGTTAAAGTTGATTTCAGATATGAGATGGAATTGATGAAGAATGACATGACCACTGAGGTCATGAGAGCTATTGCTGGTATGCCGAGGAATATTGGTATTGATGATGGTTATGAGGAAGCTGTTGAAGACTTTGATGTTGCTAGATCTAGTGGCGATGAAGGGTATCATCATTCATAGAAAAAGGGTATCATGTGATCATGTAATTTATTATCAATGATTACATGGATTGCCACCAATAGAGCCACTTGAGCTTTTCTAATAGCCCTCCCAAGTGCTTTTTCCATTATTATGAATAAGAAGAGTGATATTGGATCCCCTTGTCTTAGTTGTCTAGTTATGTCAAAGTACCCTTCCAGGGTTCCATTAATTAATATTGAAAATCTGGGGCTAGAGATATAACAAAAAATTAGGTTGATCTATTGTTTTATTGAACCAAATGCTTCTAAGCATTTACTGAAAAATCTCTAGTCAAATTTCTTGTACACTTTTTTAATATCTAATTTTATAAGCATGTTGGGTTCCCAGTTATGCTAGAGTGAATGAATAGTTTCCTGAGTGATGATTATCCGTCAATGATGGACCTACCCAAACAAAACCCATTTGTTCCTTCGATATTATAAAGGGAAGTAACTTTTTTTTAAACCTATTAGCTAATGCTTTGGATAGGACATTACATATAGTATTGCATAATTAAATAGGCCTATAACCATCTAGCTCATATGATTTATCCTTTTCTTGGAATAAGTGTTGTAAATGTATTATTATTTTCATTCCTAATCCTTCATGACTTCCTCATATTTTCTAATGCTTATGTCATCTCTTCTCCTAAGTAATGCCAATAATTTTGGAAGAAGCATGCGGGAAATCCATTAGGACCTAGAGCTTTGTCTAGATGAAGCTGGTTTAGGGAATATTCTATTTTTATTATTGAGAACTTCTTTGTTAGCATCTTGTTATATGTTCTTCTGTGATAATTTTTGGAATTTTTTCTAATTTTTTTCTTTGTGGTCTTAAGTCTAAATTGTCCCAATTATTAAGATATTCTTGTAGAAGGTTAGTATTTCTTATTTTGGATCCTCAACTATGGTTTCCCTATCACCCTTGATCTTGAGGATATTATTTATATTTTTTCTCTATTTAGTGTTATTGTGAAAAATAAATTTGAGTTTCTATCTCCTTTTGCTAGCCAATTTTCTCTGAAGTTTTGTTTCTAGCATATTTCTTCTTTTGTCAAAATGTCTTCATATTTGTTAAGTAATTCCTTCTATTAAGATATTTCTCTTCATCCATAGTTGTTCTTATCACTTCTTTGTTGAGGTTGTCTAATTCTTCTTCTAGCCTTCCTTTCTCATTGAAAATATTATTAAAATGCTCTTTGTTCCACTAGAGAAATTTATGCTTTATTTTTTTTAATTTGGAGATAAAATTGTACATCTTTGAACCCATAAATTTCTCCTCCTTCCACCATTTTTCCACTAAATTTAAGAAATCTTTTTTTTTCAACCAATTTTTTTCAAATGTAAATGGGCAATTTATTGGTTTTTTTTCTTCCTCGATTACTAGTTGAACCAAGAAGTGATCCTTTCTTATAGGCTTCATCTAATCCGACCACTTGTTCCATTACCTCGTCTTGAAAGGATTCTACATTAGCTAATAATTGATTTAATTTTTCCTTATTCTCTAAATGGATCTTCTTAATTCTTTGTGATATCTTCTAGTAGGTTATTGATTATTTCTTTGTTGGGCTCCTAGGTTAGAGTTTCAACTATGAAACCTCCTAATTCGTTATTGTTGTTTATGATAATTTCTACCTCATGTGGGGTCCTTTCCATTTTCCTATTATCTTTAATTATTGTTTGAAATTTTTTTGTTAAATTACATTTCCATTAATGAGGCCATCAAAGAATTTAGATTTAATAAAGAAACTCCCTTTCTTTGTAAGTATTTCCAAGGGCTCAAGGATTTTAGTATTCATATCTATATCTACAAGCATTCTTACTTCTCCAGATTTATGAAAGCTCTCTTCTATTTGAATGAAAGATCACATTGCCTTGCCAATGGCCTCTAGGGTTTCAATATGAAGAAATTATACAAGTAAATATCTTATCCTTACCCATTTTGAGAATTTCTTAGGTTTGTAAGATTTAGGAATGAAGTTTGGTTTCCAATCTAGGCAATGGAAACCAAAGCCCTTAAAAATTAATGGTTCTCCATATAGAATTCCCTTTTTTAATGATTCATTTTTACAATCTACAAATAATAAATTATTAGATAGGATAGACATACTTACTTGATTCGAGAAGATCCATTTCCAATAGTTCACAATTTTTTTGATGGGTTGTCCTCATCCACTCCATATGGTGAATAGACAATGTTTCCTACAATGATCCCATCTAGACTTTCTTATGTTGACTTGAATGACAGATTCCTTGCAATCTTTCCTCTGATTTATTTGAGGATTATCACATTTTTTCATCGTGTTTTCACTTTGTCTTTGAGGCCACTACAGATTAGGTTTTCCCATTTTGGCTCTATTTCCTCCACTAATAGAACTAGGGTTTCTAGATGGGAGTTTCCCTGGAAGGTGGGAATTCAATGATTTTCCCCATTTTTTTATTTATTGGTGCTTTTGATAATCTACTAGGGAAAAACATTTCAATGTTTTCCTATTGCGTCTAAGGCTTTCATGGGATGATATTCTAGTGATTTCCTTCCATTGTCCCAGAGGAATTCTGTTATCCCCTCTAGAAAGGTTGGTTGAACTAGATTTTTCTTCTAAGAATTTTCGAATCTTCTTGTTCTTTGAGATTTCACTAATTTCCATTCAAGATCTACTATTAATTTTTTTGGAAAACTATGTTCCTCGCGAAACATACTCCCATATTTTCACATTATCACAATTAGTGCAGAACTCTTTAGCTTTAAATTCTCTTTAAAAGTTACGGAACTTAAAGTAACAAACTAAATTCATTAATAACCGTTTATTTCACTTCAAACTTTACATTTTCCTTCTATTCTATAAATATTTATTAATAATCTCTAACATTTCTTTAAGTATTTATTAATAATAGATAACGAACAATTTCCTACACTTATTTAACTAACTAAATTGCTAAACAAAACAAAACAAGAAAGTGGTGTCGATAAAAGAACGCATTGGGAAAAGCGTTGTGTGCCAAGAAAAGTGGGAACATGCCAAGAAATGTTGCGTGTGACAGGACAGTTTATAGTTTAAAAACGTGATAGGAGAATGCGGAATGCACCGTATCGTTTATTATTCTTATATATAATTTTAAGTTTATGAATATTTTTATATTAAAAGGGAATAGATAATATTTTAAGTTTAATAGACCGTTTATATAAACATAATTGGCTTTGACTAATATTTATGAATTAAATATTGATAATTATTTATAATTGAATTTGGAAATATTAGTAGAAAATAAATGATTTTATTTTTTATGGATGATAAATATTAAAGTGAAAATATTTTAGCATATGTGGCTTTTATTAGTTCCTGCCAAAGGCCTAGAACTATAGGCAACTTGTTATTAATAACTAAGTTTTTAACAAATGACATATCAGTATTTTTGTGATATTGAAAAAATATTTATTTTATTTAAAGTAAGATGCAATTTGTTTAATAGAATAAATGTAGAAAATTAATTTTCTATGATCTCATTGGCTAAGATGAATTGAGCGATAGGATTTCTCGGAAATATTTGTCTAATTTTAAAGTTCAATATGGACAATTGTAATCAGAATAATATTATTAGTTCCTATTAAAATATGCAATTTCAACCAATCAAATTTCATCAAAATGTTTAATAAAATTTAGGCTAAAGTACATGTGAATAATTTTTTTGATTTACCAAACAAAGAAAGACAAAATATTTAATGTCTTTTATTTAAGTATGGAAATTTTTTTTTGAAAACCTCACATATTTATTATTATTTTATTTATTTCTTATTTTATATTTTATGTATATTTTAATAATTAATCAACCAAAACTAATATTTTATATTTTAATGCTTATTATTAAAATATTAATTTTAAAATTTTAGTATATATTAATAGTTAGTTGAAATCATATATATACACTAATATTATTTTAATAATTATATATATATATATATATATATATATATATATATATATATATATATATATATATATATATATATATATATATATATATATATATATATATATATATATATATATATATATATATATATATATATATATATATATATATATATAATTGAAATTATAATTATAAAACATATTGGTTGAAAGCATAATTATACTTTTATATACAGTTTGAAAGCATATAATTATTAAAATATACACTGTATTTAATCAATACATAACAATGTTGTAAACAATGAAAGCATGAAAGCATAGTGTATATCAAATATAAAATTATATCTTTAAATTTCGGTACACTATTTTGTACTCTATTTTATTTAATAGTAAAATCATGATTTTAATTTAACAAATTTTTTTTTTTCATATATTGTATTAAAGTAAATATGATATCTTACATTTGATATATTTATATTATATTTTTTTTTATAAAATATAAATATTTTATGATATGATAGATTAATATAATATTAAAATTATAAAATTATAAATTATAAAGTAATAAAATAAGAACTTTTATTTTTTTAATAAAATAAAATAATTAATTTTTAATATTATCACCCTCACATATCCACACTTTTTGGAAATGGAAATATGTTATTTAAACTTAAACTATATTTTCTTAATCCTACCAAAATTTTGGTAGGAACTTCATTGCTATGCAACCTTGTTAACTTTGAAATTGAGGATTCTTTGTGTAATCACTTAAAATTGTTCATTAGATCTTTAAATTGTTAGAGGATATGTTTGAATGTTTAAGATAAATTTATGATCATAGATTTATATTTGTGCATAACATTTGCCTTTAGAATTTGTGAGATATTTTTATAGATAATTTTAAGTTTGGGAATATTTTTATATTAAAAGCAATAAATAAATTTTTACGTTTATATAAACATAATTGACTTTGACTAATATTTATGAATTAAATATTGACAACTATTTATAATTGAATTTCGAAATATTAGAAGAAAATAAATGATTTTATTTTGATTGATGATAAATATTAAAGTGAAAATATTTTGGCATGTGTTTTTTATTAACTTTGAAATTGAAGATTATTTGTGTAATCACTTAAAATTGTTCATTAGATCTTTATGTTATTAGAGGATATGTTTGAATGTTTAAGATGAATTCATGATCATAGATTTATAGTTGTGCATAACATTTTTCTTAAGAATTTGTGAGATGTTATTCTACAACTTCATCTAATGAGTAATTTTATGCTTTTCATTTTGTCAAAATTAGGGTGGTAGTATTTTAAAATATCTTGGTAGGGTTGTTGTACAACTAAGCTTTGAGGGAATTGTGTCTTGATTAGCTCCTTAAAATTAAATAATAAAAAATTGACAAGCACCAAATACACAAATTCATTTGTCATTTCTTTTTACCAAATTGAATTGTGTCCTATTGATTGTGCTCTAAAATAAAAGATTGCTTAAATTGCTCTTTCGATGATTATTTAATGAATGACCTCTCTCTTATTTTGTCCCTCTCTCCTACTCTATATCTCTATCTCTATATTTATTAACCGATAAACTATATAGTAGGAGGTGTCAACCTGAAACTTGTCACATCATGAACATATTTATATACAATTTTCAGTCATCTGTAAATAATTTGAAAGCCAGTGAAAAATAATATCTGATTTGAAATTTTATTTCTTTATGAAGATCTGATTTTCTCAAAGTCAAACTTTCATTTAAGTAAATAGTTTTCTTTTTTCATTGATATGTCGAAGTAAAATTACAATAATATTTTTTCATTTAATATATAACACTATCAGCATAACCCTTGCACCCTTCAAAAATACAAGTACTAGTATATAAATAATAAATAATTATGCAATAATCTTTTCCCCCAAATATTCAAACTTCTTTTTAACATTTCTATTCAATATTCAAATTCATTTATGTTGACTACTCTTTATTGACCAACGAGTTATTCGAATAGAACAACCTTCTTTAATAATAAGCCTTTGAAGTCATTTAAAATAGGCCAGCTGTTTCCTTGCGTTCGACGCTAAGTGATTGTTGGTAGAAAGTCTTAAAAGAGCAAACCATCCCCTTTCTTGTACAAATCGATATCTTTGCTATAAATTGTGTTTTGTGGTTTTAAAGTTTCTTCTCAACTGTGACAACAACAACACCATGGTTTTCAAAATGGGTTTCCTTATGTTGTTTTTGGCGTGCATTCTGCCGCTCTTCTGTCATGTTAGCGAAGGCCGATATGTCTCAGAAGATCAAGATGTCCCTGCTTTTTCCCACGCCTATCAAACTTCAGGTACGTTTAACTATTTCCCTAATCTATTTATCTCTAGACTTTAGAGAAATAATTCTAATTTATGACATCAGTCTCTTCCATTATATGAAGGGCCTGTCATCTTAGCATCACCTCTATTTTTACAGTTTTAAATTAAAGAATTATCAACCAATTTAATAATTTAACATTTTGGACCTACCTACTTCGTCTATGATATATGTAAACCGTTCTTAATGTAGTTTTTTACAAATTTTTAACGTTTATCAGAATTTAATATAAAATAATTGTTTTATATACAGCTCCAAAACGCGATGGACCTGTAAAAGGAACTTTGCCGTGGGTCCTTCCCGTAAGCAAATATTCAAATTTTTGGTAGACTTTGCTCTTTGGCTATTGTTTTGGGATGCGGCTAAGGTCCATCTAAAACCATTGTTTTGTAATCTAATTCTGAATTTCGTGAACTTTGCAGCTCTTCGGCCAGCATCACCACCTCCGGCACCTGACGGCTGCTAGAATCGACGGATGCTGTCAAAACCTGTGCTGTGCAAAGAATGATATTTCCTTTTGCTGTCCAACGAGTCCATAGTATGAATAATTCTTAAGTAGGAGATATTTTTTCACAGCAAGTCAAATTGTGATATTGCTATCAGGATTTAACTGTGTAGTTTTTTGAGTCAAACTCATTGACCCATGATTCATAAGTAGTGGTTCACATGAACCCATCTCTCATGAGAATGAAGAATTCTATTCGCACATTTTTACAAGAAGATTGAAGAAATTTTACCTATTTTATATAGAACATTTGGAGGATTTTATATCATTTACAAAAATCTTTTTACTTATTGCATATAAGAACATGTCTTCGAGATATACATTTCATCGAATTTGTACAAGACGTGATATTTGGTGAGGCATTTAGGACTAGTGACTTTACCAACAAAACAAAGACACATAAGTTTTGGATTCTATTTTTAATCTATTAATATTATTATTTTAGTCTAATAACAATATTGGTCAATGTAAAGTTGTTCAATCTATGACATGAATATATAGATGCTTTCTACTTATTGTGGGACAATATTTTATTTCCTTTAATTACATGTTAGTAGCTCACGTTCTTTGTAATATACTTTGATTCAATATAAAACAAAAAAAAGTTACCCTTCACTTATTTTATTCATCACCTTCAACTATTTTATTTGATTTATTTATATAAGAAAAGATGATTAGTAATTTGCAAATAATCTATGAGAAATTAAACTTAGTAGAGTTACATATAATTAAAATTGATATTATATGTCAAATAACTTTTTTTATGAATAAGTCCGACCAAAATATATTAACTTAGAAAAATGATAATTAAAATTTAATCAAAAAATAGTGGGCGGAAAAATCACTCCCCGCTAGTCATATGGGCATAAGCCTAGAGTCCAGAAAAATAAGAGCAAAATCTCTGAAATAGAAACATTATAAAACCAATTGGGCCAAGTCCAGAAAGGAAATGCCCTTAAGCATCCAAAGTCTTAGTTGAAGGAGGTAGAGGGTTTGACTCATCCTTCTTTCCCCATTCCAACTCAATGTCTAGTTCAAGGTTTGTCAGTGTCCATCCATCAACATTATCCTCCTCCTCTTTGTCTTTATGCATGGAGAAATTGTCAAGGCCAACCAAGCATAACCTTTCGAAGACAAAGGCCAACCAATAGTATATGGCGGTGTTGGTCAACCAGCCTCTGATGGTGGCACGAAAGTGGTACTTGTGGGAGGTGAATGATGGTGGTGTGGAGGCACAATAGAGATGTGAGGTGATATAACTCCTACAAGTGGGCCACCTCCAAGGTCACCTATCTACCTGAACATGTATCTGGAACATCACATTATTGCATATGAAAGCTTTAGCATAAATAGATACATTACAATCAATTAAGATTCTTATCATCAAAGACTATGAAGTCTTGAGACCAAGGCTGGAAAACAAGAAAAGAAGAACAAACAAACCAAGGGCCATTTTTTAGAACACCTTCCGCATGAGAAGGGTTTCCAAAATGGAACATGAAAAATCCTTTGGTCAAAATTTGAATACCATCAAGGTAGACCCCATGTGGGATCCAAGCCTTGATCACCCAATCTCGTAACACACTTTCAAAAGGGATGCAACCAACAAAATAACTAATTAAAGTAAATCTTTCAACCCATTCACAAGCTTGATCAAAGTTTGGCAATGGCAAATAACATTAGGAGTGACAAAGACCTTACCTTGTGAAATACCTTGGGAGAAAATTTCCTTGGTCATTTTCTCAGAGGAGGTTCCATGGTCACCTAAAGCCAATGCTCCAGCACTAGCAGAATTTGTTTGTCCAAAGTCAGCCCTGGCCATTAAAAATGGCTTAGAAAACTCCCGTAATAAATGTAGTTTGAAAGGAGGCGTAATGACAGGTTAGAGAACCTAATGGAAGACCTAGTAGGATGGATGCAACATTCACTTGCAGAGCACTCAAAACCCAACTCTCTTTAGGTATCGCATGTCAAATAATTTGATTAAATGATTTTTTTAATACTAAATTAAATAATAAATAAAATATTTTTTATTGTTATGAAATTATCTTTTAATTAGAATTAATCATCTTAATTGATTAGAAGGTCTATTAAGTAAAAATATGAATTGTTATATCTTTATGAATATAGATGTTTATATTCTCAATATTTTTATAGATTAAATGATGATATAAATTAGTGATATTAATAGATTTCTATAATGGACTAGGTTTTTTTTCTTTTATTAAATGTCTTACTAATAATTGATTTGATCATTAGTGTTTGGTTGGGGACATGTATAGACAAGCACAAAATGAATTTGCCACCTTCAAGAAAACCAAATTGAAAGGCAAAAAGCCAAAACTTGCAAGCTGTATCCTCACGATTTGTAATGGAATTTGAAATCAATGTTACATTTATCGATATTAGTTAATACTCTAAGTAGAAGGCTGGATGAACTAAAATATGGAAGCATGGTCACATTCTTATCCTTGCTTAAGGTAGAAATCTAAGACCTTGGCATACTTATAAGGATAGTTAGATCACTTGGAGAGAAAAAGCATATCATTATTTGTAACTGTTGGTCAATTTTCTACTTCATAATATTTAAGGCTATGAAGAAAATTAGAGAGGTGAGGTGAAATGTGTAGAGTATTTAAGAGTGGTGTTTCTTCCTTCATAAGAGCTTGCATCTTTTTTTGTTATTAAAAAGAATATAAATGTTAAGGTTGTGTAAAAAAAAAAAACAAAGATTGGCATGTCTCACATGAAGGGAGAGTTCGACAAGAAATAGGGAAGAATAGACATGGATAAAGTGAGGCGCCAAGAAAGGGAATCACATTTTTAGTGGATGTGAATGTGAATGTTGAAGTACCTTGTATCAAGTACTAATTGCAAAATTTGAAGTTATATTTGTTCCTTTTGTGTGAATAATTTAGGAGTTCTAGGAGTCCTATTGTAGAAATAATCAGGGAGCATACATTTTTTAGTAGAAGAGATATAGATTTCAATTTATTCAAGATTTCAGTGTGATTAGAATATTTCTTAATTTCATGTAATATTGAGTTCTGAGTTATTTTTGTGAGATTGGACTTATCCCCAATTTTATCTTACATTAAATGGTATCAAAGTTAGTTGTCCTAAGAGTGTGGACATGTCATTGAATGTGAGGTAGTCTACATCAGGACTTGCGGGTGAAGAGAAGAGTTGTGGAAACAAATTGTTGACCATGAGGTAGTTTGCACATGAAGGTGAGAAGTGGTTGTGGAGAGTTGAAAAGGATTATTGCAGGTGTGTGGAGTCTAGAGAAGTTGAGAGCTTGAAGTCATAAGGAAAAGTGAAGGTGAGTGAAAGATTGCAGAAGATGAGAGAATGAGTTTGAAGAGGAAATTGAAGAAAATAAAGTGGGTCATGAGGAGGCCTATTATGATTTCATTCTTGGAATTATATTAGGAAGAGAGCTATGAGATGTGGAGAAATCCCTTGAAGAAGGATAGATACTGTAAATAGAAGAAATATGTGGTATCAATCCACACAACTGAAAAAAAAAATAAAAAATAAAAAATTAGGTAAGAAATGAAGAAGATAAAATGGACACATGAGACCTTCAATTGGTGAGTGAATGTAGAGAATACAATGGAGGAGAAAATACCTCGTAGGATGAGGTAATGGAAGAGGAAGAAGTTTAGAAGGAGGAGGTTTATTAGGCCCTAATATTTGATCAAGGATTGGAAGAGATTGGTTTTTTGTTTGGAGAGAAGATCGTGAAGATTGAAGAGTTATTTTCATCAAGGGAAGATGTATTTTAACTATTTTAGGAAGTTGTAAATGTAGTGACTGGTAATGAGAGAGATTTTGCAATAGTTGAGGTTGAAGGGCATGTTGCAATAGAGGTAATTGTTGATTTTTATGAGTTTAGTGAAGTAGAGATGAATAGGGATGAGTTAATGCAAGTAGATGTTTCACACATGAGTATGTAGAAGCTAAAGAGAAATTGTAAGTGGATATTTCTGATTGGTGTCAGAAAGTTGTTTGTTTGTATGTGCACGCAATAGAGGATATTTTAGGATAAATTTAGTGGAGGTGGTTTGTTGATGGTGGACAAGATCCTATGAATGAGGAGAGGATAGGAGAGTGCATTTGATGGAGGATGATGGTATATGGTCGAAGTGAATCCACATAGGTGAAGAGGAACTGTCCCAACTAATTGCTAGAAGAGGTGAAGGAAGAAGCTATCTTTGTCTACATAAAAAATAGTGTTCACTTCATGTTGTTTAAACCCTAAAAGGGTAGCTCAACTATCTAACTCCATTTTTAAAGTTCTCCTTTCAAAATATTTCCTACCATGTGTGTTTGTCGATGGAGGAGCATCCTACATTAATTGATAATCAACATCAGTAAAAAATATTCATTTATTTTTTCTCAGTTTTGTTTTGGTTTGTGTTAGTTTGTTAGGGTCTCTCTAATCATCTTGTACAAGGTCAACTATGTTTATGGAGGGTGAAAGTGAAATTTAATAATACTAATTTTGTCATAAAGGACAAGCTCAGTTCCCACTAAATTAAAAAAATGATTTCATCGGCTTCACACACAAGTAAAAGCCTTAAAGATTAAAACATTTTGATAACTTCAAAAAAGTGTTCTTCAATTTAATCAATATTGAGTTTGGATACCTAAAAAAATATAGATATGCACAAAATAGTCTTCTCACCTTGAAGCAAATCAAATTGATGCAAAAAGCCAAATTTCACAACCTTTTATCTACATAGTTTGTAATGGAGTTTGAAATCAAAGTTACATTGATAGATATCAGTTAATACTCTAAGTAGAAGGTTGATTGAATTCAAATATGGAAGTGTGACAAAATTATTATCCTTCCTTGGTGAATACTACCCCTTCTTGGTTGCAATCTTTGATAGTAGGCATAAATCCAAGGCCTTGGAATCTGAATGAGGATAGTTGGATCATTTTGATAGGAACAACACCATATCATTATTTCTAATGGATGGTTAAATTTATGCTTCATAATATAGAAGGTTGTGAAGAAATCTAGACAGGTAGGGTCAAATTAAATGCCACAAAGTGTGAACTAATGAAATTGAAATGACAGAGACTTGAAAAGATTTACAATCTTTACTAATGCAATAAGTTTATAAGGGAGGGATTCATTGATGCAAAAGGGGATCTTTTGAAGGGAGGGGGCTACATGCATGCTACTTAGGAATGAGGAAGACATCTAGGAGTGTCTAGGAGGAGTAAATAATTAATACTTTTGAAATTCAAGTGTGTGTGTGTGTGTGTGTAGAAGTAATGAGTTTGGGAAAAGATAAGTGTGCATATAATTTACATATTGGTGTTTCTTCCTCCTTGATCTAACTTCCATTTTTAATTAATAAAGAATATAAATTTTAAAGCCCGTGTAGTGAAAAAGAAGTTTACAAGTCTCATATGAAGGGAGAGTTTGATGAGAAATAGGTAAGAATGGATAGATGAAGTGAGTTGTGAAGAGAGGGAATTGAGTTTCCAATGAATGTGAATATTGATGTACTTTTTATTAAGTGCATATATGAAAATTGGTGTTTTCATTTATTCCATTTGTTTGAATAATTTAGGAGTTCTATTGTAGAAATAACCAAGGAGGAAGAAATACTTAGTAGAAGAGATATATATTTGAATTCATGAAAGAATTCAATGTGAGTATAATATTTATGAATTTCATGTAATATTGAGTTTGTAGTTATTTACTATAAAATTGGATTCATCCCTAATCTTCTTATTACATCCCTCATATGCCAATGGTTTACTAATGTAATTCTTATAATGTTTTCAATTGCAATGATGAAAAAGTGATTGAATTATGATATATTGCATTAATGTGGAAATGATGAATTTTTCACATTGGTCAGATGAATAAGATTCAAGACTTATATATGTTTTGGTAATAAAATGTGCACTTTATAATTTTCAACATGTATATGAATATGCTCTAAATTTATAAGATGTCAACTGACTACATTTTTTGTGTGCATGTGGATGCAGGAGTCATTGTTCTCTGAGAAGGGAGGGGGAGTATCATTAAGTAGAAGGTGAAGTATTTGAATAAAGGATAAAACTACTATCTATATTTCTAGGTAAGTGCCATGTCTATGGATTTTAACCCAAATTTCTTGAGAATTTCTGAGAAGCGCAATGTATAGGGTTCAATCCTAGTTTTTCGGCACATGACTAGGTTTCTATTTTGTCACCTAGAGGGTCAATTAATGGACCATTAAGGTTTTCTCTTTTCTTATGCAAAATTATTTAAATCAAATAATTAACATTAAATTAAGTTTTAATCAAGAGATTGAATAATTATAAATTGAAGCCACATCATTTAAAATTAAGATGATCTTATATTTTAATTAACTGTTGATTTGATGCATACATAATTACATGTATGTGAATTAAGATATATGTATGTACAATATGTTGAAAATTACATGTATGCATGTGTGCATATATATATATTCACATAATACATACTTATGCATGCATTCAATCACCTAATTCCAAAGTTTAAGCGGAATCATTTATTTCATATAATATAAATGACTTGGATAAACTGGACTTGTAATTATTGTAGCATATAAACTTAAGCTTCATTGGCTAAAATAATAAGAAACTGCCTCCATGATGGAAATTGTGTCAAATAGATGATTTCTCATTCCTTGAAGGACAATTGAGAAGGGAGAATTATAAGTTGATCTGGCATGAAAATGAAAGAAGGATTTAGATATTTTCAAATGCCATTCCATTTGGCATAACCATTTTGGAATGCATTGAAATGCATAGTAAATATAATTTGGGGGAAACGATAACAAGAAAGATTTCTTTCTTGTTTAAGGATCATGAATAGAAAAAAGGAGACAGAAAATAGTGAACTGAGAAAGAAAATTCATGATTGTGCAAGCTACAAGAACTACCAATATTGTCCTACAAGCATGAATGACTCTATTATATCTTCTATTTTATTTCTATTAGCAATCTTTATACAAGCAAGAGCTCAAAAAAATTCATAAGTATTTGGAAGTAATGATTTAATGCTTGATAACAAGAACTACATTAATAGTTTTGTCTTTACAGTTCAATTTCTCTTGCATGACTAACACCTTAAATTTTGTTTTTACTTACAAAGAAATCTTCTTGAAATAGTGAAGTGAAGTCATTAACTTTTGTGAGCATTTTATAGAATGTTGCCATCGCTGGTTAAGTTGCACATGTCATCTTGTAGGTCTTTACTTGAAAGCTTAACATCTATTAGTATTCATGTTGTTTAAATATATATATTTTGGAGAATATCAAATGAAATCATGGAATAAAAGAACACGTCTTGATATTTTTAGTTGGGGTTCATAATGAAGTACATGTTGCAATATGAAGTCATTATGGAGAGTCCACTAGTTTTGGTTGATTCATCATTGCAAGTCCACCTTCTTTGGTTTACTCATTATGGAGAGTCCACCTTCTTTGATTAAGTCTGAAAGTGACCATGGTGAAGCTCTCCATCGGAGGCAAAATTTTTCTTAGACTTACTATAAATAGAAGGGTTTTATGAGTCAACTTACTATAAATAGTAAGCTGTTTTGGTAACTTAACAAAAATAATAATTTTGACAAATGTTGTACATGTAGTTGTATAAGTCATACTTACTAAATGTAATAAGTGATCTATAATTAGGACTCTCCAACTATGCTTTTATATGCAACTCGAAGTCATGTTTGTAGATACAATTTGAACATTGTTGTAACTGTGAAAATTGCTGAGAAATAATATTGAGAAATATTTTCCTGTGGTTTTCTTTTCTTGTTATAATTTTACCAAGTTCTTTGCATGTAAATATTGTGTTATGCATATTTTCTCTTCTTTGTAAATTTTTGCACAAGTGTAATTTTCATAACAATACTCACATGGGAGAGACAATACTAAGAGCAATGTATCAAGAGGACTTAGGTTTACATACTTTTAAAACAAACATATGTATGAACTTTAGACCAATTCGGAAGTATAATGGCAATAAACCATTGTACTATACTTGTAAGATTCTATTGAGAACTCATTAATAGTGAAAAACATTTAGTCAAAATTCTTAGGAAAAAGAAACTTACTTTTGAAATGACGTAAATGGATATGACCATGGTCATACTAGTTGTTGAATAATAGTTGTAATTGTAGCATTAACTAGGAACTAACATAAACTAAATTAAACTAGAGAACCATTATCTCGTGTGTTTGAGTAAGCCTAAACTTATTTCAGAATGAGGATGGTTAGAAAACCTAGAGTTTGATGTAAACATGGCTTCATGTGAGTAGACATGGTTTAGAATTAATCAATGACAAACATCTTATAATAACATAGAAGATATGTGCACAAACATTATTGTTTTTCCATAGTTGAACACCACAAAATGGGAATTGATGAAATTGAAATGGTAGAGACTTGAAATAGCTTATAGTTTTCACTAATGCAATAAGTTTATAAGAAAGGGAGATATTGATGGAAAATGGGATAGGTCCAAGGGAATGGGCTGAATAAAATAAGAGAGGTTGCTCAAGAATGAATGAGTGGGTGAGTGTAGAAGTAATGAGTTTGGGCAAAGATAAGTGTGTAGATAATTTGCAGAGTAGTATTAAGAGCTTGCAATTATTTTTTGTTATTAAAAAAGAATATAAATGTTAAAGCCTCTGAAAAAAAAAAAAAAAGATTGGCAAGTCTGAAATGGAGGAAGATCTCAATGAGAAAGAGGTAATAATGGATGGATGAAGTGAGGCAGTGAGAAAGAGAATTAAGTTTCCAGAATGTGAGTGTTGAAGTACGTTTTATTAGGTACACATTACAAAATTGAAGTTTTTATTTATTCTTTTTTTGTGAATAATTTAGGAGTCATGTTGTAGAAATAATGAGACTGTAAGAAATTTTCACTAGTAGAGATATAGATTTGAATTCATTAAGGAATTCAATAGGAGTAGAATATTTCTGAATTGAGTGTAACATTGAGTTTGTAGTTATTTGTTATGAGATTGGGCTTATCCCTAATATTCTCATATATTCTTTACAAAAATTAATTTTATAACATTTTTATATTATACAAATGAATATAAATTATTTATGCTAGTTTATAATTTATAATATAGAATTTCATCTTATTATTAAGGATTTAAATGAGTCTATTTTTTCAACCAATTAAATATATGCAAACCATTCTTTAAAAGGTAATATATAATTCATAAGATAAAAGTGTAAAATTTTATTTATGAATTATATTTTAGATTTATCTTTTGATTTTAAAAATAATTTTAAAAATATTATCATAAAGTTATTAAAATACTACTCATATATATTTTTTATTTTTTCACAATATTACATGTTTCTTAATTATTAATAATTTTTACTTTTTGAGTTATAAAATTATTTTATTTGACAATTTTTTTATTAATACGTTCATTTCATCACACTCTCACGAGAGCTTCACCAATGGAGCAATACCTTATCATGTACTTTCATATTGAGGGGTTTATAATAGATAAAAAAGATAGGGCAATGTGTATATTGTGTGTGTGGGGAGAGTGGGATTAAGAGGGTTCGTAGAGGAAAATGGTTTGTGGGGTTTTGGGTAAGTATTGGAGAGGAGAAAAAAGAGAGTTTGAGACAATATTTTTTGATAATAAGAATATATTTAGCATGCCATGAATGTATGTGACATCACTTAGATTTGCTAAATGAAACAACATGCACACTCTACCCTATAAAATAAATAAAAAGAACATAATAGTTCTTTCATAAAAATAAATAAATAAAATATAAAATTATTAATAAATTAAATATTAATTCTTTAAAACATTCTTAAAAGAAATATAAAGAATTGTATTAAATATATATTTTTAATTTTTTTTAATAAATATTATTGTTAATATTTAAAGACAATGTTAGAAATCACTTCAAGTTTTACAAAAGATTTAATTTTCATAAAAAGAACACCATCACATTTCAATTTTTTTAATATTTTCGTAGTTCATTTTATTTAAGCGGATTGGTTTGTTATTAAACGATGTTTTGACAAAAAAAGTTATATCTATTTGAATGGTAACTACTTTCGTGTGGGTAGTTTTGAATTGGTAGTGGAACATTACATCTGGTCTCTCTTCATATTAAAAGCGTATGGAAGAAAATAATTGCCAATAATTTAGTCCGTCTAAATCAAGTTGCCGAGAAAAGTCTTATACTTTTATTGTTAAGCTACGGCACATCAATATGAATAAAATTAAAAGAGAATGTTAGGTCGAGAATGCAACTTAATTTTTTTAGCTTGTATAAAATTCAACATGATTGGCTATTGATTTTCTGTCGTTTCATAAAAGAAAAACGTATAAAATTTGTTCTTTTCTAAAATACCACATGTGTTAATTTTTAAATTTTGACATATATTTATTAAGAAGATTTTTCTTTCACAAAATTATTTTAGTTATTAGGTTGAACTCTTCGACTAAGAGTGAATGACTTCGAGTACATATTTCACTTCATTCACAAAGTTATTTTAGTTATTAGGTTGAACTCTTCAACTAAGAGTGAATGACTTCGAGTACATATTTCACTTCATTCACAAAGTCATTTTAGTTATTAGGTTGAACCTCTTCGATTAAGAGTAAATGCCTATGAGTACCCATTTCACTAAAATCATCAAGGGCACGATCCTTGTCTCATCCCTTATGATATCAAAACCTTGCACTTAACAAGACTCGATCCTTTGTGGACTCTTTAAGAATCTTTCAACTTCACTAGTAACCCAAGGGCTCACTGACTTTTTGCATTATATCTATTTGTGTATAATTTTTTAAAATAAAATCGATAGGAGCCATTGAATAAATATATTTATGAAATAAAGAATTACATAGTTTTTAAGAGCAAAATTAAAATATATACTTGCTCATAAGAAATTAACCTAGAATAAGATGTTACCATCCAAAACTAATGACAATAAACAACCCCAATTGAGCCCAAAACTATTGTTCGAGATCAAATTTACTTACCATAACCAACATATTTTACAAAATTCAAGTCCAAATGAGAGATAGTAGCAAAATTATATTTGTGTATAATTGTATATTAATTATTTATTAATTTGATAAATTTTTATATATTTATTTAGTATATTAAAAAAAAAAAATTTGGTAAGCTTTTTATTGAGGTAATAAGGTTTTGAAAGGATCTCAACACTTTTACACAAAGCTAGTGAATAAAAATCAGTCAACTATAATATAACTAGAAAAATAACTACACTTTTTTCCCTCATAATTTAACTTCAAGTATTTTGAAATTGATTTTAAATGGTTGGGACTGATTTTCAATTTCAAAGTTTAAAATATGAATTAGTATTTATGCAAATTGCTTTTATGTCTCTATATTCTAACACACTTAATGTGCACTTACAATTTTAGTATTTAACAAGGAGCGTCCACTTTAAGAACATTTGGATTTGAAGTCTATAAATTCATTCATTCATTAGAATCGTGATTTTGACCATTTTCTTAAAACTATAATGTTAGTGCATTATATGCTTAGCGTTGTCATTGATGTCAACTAATTGGTTGCATTGATGATAACTTGTTGTGATTAAGAAGTTAGTATGTTAGAGTAAAGTATTAATTATGTTAATTAATATTTACTCCCTTCTTAAGATGTCAACTCTTTTGCTTTAGTTGTTTATATTTAAACACACATGCACGAGTTGTTTTAAACTCATGCATTAGCTGTTTTAAATATAAACTTGCATGCATTAGTCATGTAATAGTTAAACTAATTATTACATGCACTAGGGTTTTCTTTTCAAGGCTTTTGATCTCCTTTATAAGGATGATCCATTGTACATTTAATTTATTCATTATTTGAGGATATTTTCTTCTTCATATTTTTGAGTCAAACCCTTGCCCTCTTCCTCTCTCTACTTTCTTGTAATAGGTTTTTGTATGCAGGTGATCTTCGAGTTTTGTGGATTTGTATTGCTCGAATCCTACATGGTATCAGAGCCTAATCTGCTATAGTTTGTTCACATTTGAAGGATTTAGATTAGGACTTTTTTAGTTTTTTTTAATTGAAATTAGGGTGTCCCTAAATTTTGGTGCACTTTGAGCTCAAACAAACCTCATCGTTGAGCTTGCAGCACCCAAAAACTTCTATTTCGATATAAAACACATCAAATTTGGAAAACTTTGGATTTTGGGGCATTTTTTTGTACCAAACAGCTTAGCACGCTTCTCAAGGTAGAATTTGTACAGACTGGCACACTTTTTTAAGAAAAATTTTCTTTTTTTGGCATGCAAATTGATATAAAAGATTTATTGTCTAGCATGCAAATTAAGATCAAAATTTTGCACGTAAATCAAGATAAAATCTAAAAAGGGCTAACACGGATCTCGAGGTGCACATGCGATTTTGAAAAAAAAAATCATTTTAGGCAGTGACAACCATTTGGCCATCAAATTTAAGCCTATTATTTGATGACGTTAGCATGCATCATCATCATTTGCACCATTTTTGGGCCCTCTCGCGCACCGGTTGGTATTTTGCTCATATCTTGAGCATACAGTGTCAAAATCGGGCAAATGAGATATTATCAGAAAGTTGGTTCCGAGCTCTATCCAGATCTGGAGGTTTGAATTTTTTATTTTGATTTTTTGATGGTGATTTTTACTGTCAAAGCCAGATGTTCATTTTTGCACTCCGGAAGCTCTATCTTACGCATCCGGACTCCATTTTGGGAAAGCGACATATCATTGGAAAGCTTGTTCTGAGAGATTTCTAGTTCTATGAGTCATTTTTTTATATTCTACTCCAAGTATATTTTATTCAATTTTTTGCACTTTTGCACTCTAGTGGATATCTTGACTGTTACAGGTCCTGGGATCCCTTCCCTTTAAGGGATGACTCTTCTTAGGCTATTCTTTTGTTTTAGCAACCTTCTCTCTTATTTGAGCAGTGTATACTTCACTTTTGTAGCATTCTTTTATGCACATGCACTAAGATAAAGTGTCATTTTCTTGCATGTTGGGAATCTTGAATATGTTTGTGCTATTTGTACTCGCACTCCATTATAAAGTGCCATGGGGGGGTTTGATGTTTGCCTTTGTTTTCCATCTACCTTTGTCAAGTGAGTGTTCCTTCCATGACATTAGCCTTAGGGTATCTTTATTTGTGCTTATGCTTTCTATGCACCTTCAATGTTCCTGGTTCTTCACGATGCAGTTCTTATTGGCACTCTTTTCAATGTACCTGTCACCTCTCTCTTGTCAGCATTATGGGGGTTTCTATTGATCATTCTTTTGCTTCCTTAGTTCGATAGTGTGATCTATGTATTTAGTATTTATTCCTATGTACTAGGAGGATGCAGTGGCTGGGTACCTATGCATTTCGGTGAGATGGATAATTTACCATCACTACTACATTTGGGGTCAAATTCTGAATGCCATTTGTTGGATTTGCAATGCTAATTTGTCGGCATTTCAGCAAATGGGTCCGTCGTCATTTTTGCGTAGGAAATTGTGACAAAAGACGTATCCGTCGATTTACCGATAGCATATCACATCGAAAACTTGCATTTCAACAATAGCTTCATTATGGCATTTTCTACGGTTTATCCATCGGAATTCCAACACAATGACCTATTAATTGTCGAAAAGATATCTTTTCTAACATTATAACTATTGGAATAGCGATAATTTCCACTTAATTCTGACAGATATACCCGTCGGTGATATAGCATTAATGTCGAAGGTTCTGTCAAAAAATTTCTATTTGCGACACTTAAAATGTTGGAAGAGCGACAGTCCTTCATTATTTATCTGACAGATTCCCTGTCGAACGTATAGCATTACTGTCAGAACTATTGTCGTAAATTAGTTTTCTCTGACATTTTATCTATCGAATGTGTAGCACTTCTGTCGGAATTAATGATTAAGTGTCGAAAAACTGACGAATATGCACATTAAAGATAAAATAGCTCAAGAGACCATCATAGGTTCTCTCTTTCTTCGGTCTATATTATTGACAGAATGTTTTACCTTTCATTAGCTCATCAAATCCCTGGATTTGATGAGCTAATGAAAGGTAAAACATTCTGTCAATAATATAGACCGAAGAAAGAGAGAACCTATGATGGTCTCTTGAGCTGTTTTATCTTTAGTCCTAGCTACTTGTCGATCATCGAGAATAATCATCACCTTGCATTTATGTACACTGCACAAATTGATCTCAGTCTTGCAAAAATATTTTACACTCTTACATCTCATCAATACTGGAGGCCTAAAGTAATTTTATATGATCACTAGCACATTTCGTGCATGGACGAGAAACAGTATCCAAAGTTTCTAGATAACCATTTTTGAGAAGAGAAATGAGTGCAAGCCAAAGAAGGGATAATTCCACAACAAAAAGGAAGACATCTTTTTAGCCTGGGTCTGGATCCTACACCAATTGTTGAAGGATCCAGGGCTAGTCTAGAAAGATGTCTTCCCATTCTGTCTGCAACATTGTGTCCATCCATGATCTCAGGAATATCATCATCTTTCTACTCTTCATTTGCCAAAATATATCGCTTCTTCAAGCTTGCAGAGTAATCTTATTAATAAAACAACTCTTGCAAACATTAGGGTACCCACATATCAAAATAGTTGATGTTATTGGTGCTTGTGCTCAAGGATATCGATTCACTATTTTGAAACGGCCAAATCATTTTTATTTCATTTGTAGAGAAAAGGAGTGGGAGAAAATGAGCGGGTGAAAGTTGATTGAGCGTGAGAGAAGGCATTGCATTTTATTTGATCATGAATGCTCTTTGAAATGACCAATCATGTTTTCTATTCAATTTTTTTTGGTGTTTCTTTTTCCCATATTTAGTAGATAAAAATCATGGCGGCAGCCACTTAGCCATCTTTTTGATGTTCCAGGTATTTTACAAAGATACAGGTATGTGGATTTATCATTCAGTTGCTTGCAGTTATTGGTCAAATGCAAATATTTTGTCAAGTTGAAAGGGCAAGATATCAGTTTGGTGTTTTCAGTTTATGTTAAAAGTTGATTTGGTAAAATCCTCAAAAAACACACTACATGTTCTAAAATGTAAAGAAGTTGAATGTTAAATGTAAGCTATATATCTCATCCATAGTAATCAAAAGAAAGGACATGAAACTTATAAGGAGATTTACCAATCCAAAAATATAAGTGAATAGGAAACATGATTGGTACCTTATGAATTGGTTTTTGAGGTGCACAATCTTCATCAATCTCCTAAGAACAAGACCCCTCCTCATGAAAAATGCATTTAATAGATCAAAGAAATCTACAAAACTGAACCAATGGCATGTTTACAACAAAGAAATAGATTGATAATAATATGCTGAAAATTCTATTATGTTTAAAACACGCAAAAGGACCAGCCCCAACAATTCTTAAACATACTTTATCTGATATGATAATAACATGCTAATTAAATTGATAAAGGTGTTATATGCATTTAATTTGCCAATTACTAATTACACAAAAAATAAATTACAAAACTAAACCAATGGCATGTTATTCATGTGGTACAAGGAAGATTTGGCTATGAAAAAAAAAATGAAACGACCTCATCATTTTTATTTCGATTGGATAGAGGAGTGAAAGATAAGTGCGAGAGAAGGTATGTGATTTCTTCATCTTTCGAGCATCTGGCATTATATTCGACTGCAAATTTCAAATGCATTGCATTTCATTTGATCACAAATGTTCTCTAAAATGACCGCATTCTACTGGTGTCATGCCCTAGCCCGTGCTTTATCTCCATTATTTAATATTATTGGTGCTTTTTCTCAAGGATATCGATTCACTATTTTCAAATGTTTGGATTGTTTAGACAGTTACATTTCCTGACTATTCCTCTAGTACACAGTCAGGAAATGTAACTGTCTAATGATTATATGTAATGTTGAATGGATTAAATGCTTTATTCTTGGTAGAAGTGAATGGAAGGAATAGTGTGTATTAAATATAATCCAGTCACTTATTGAATGCTTTAGAGACTACTGGTTTGACTATCCATGCGCTACCAGTGATTGAGATTCATTAAAGGATACAAAACCCTTCATTTTGGGGTTATTGTGTGTGGATTCAAATGTAGGTTTGATTTGGTTAATGTTTAGAAGAGATCAATAAAGTATTTAAAGACAATATTACATGTTTGGAGAGGTTTGAGAGGCACTTATCATGATTGTACCCTCACAAACATCGGCATAGATTGGTTTTACTAAGTTTCCTTTCTCTATTTTGAGGTTTTCTTTCTCTGCCACAGGGGTACAGTCAGAGGGTTCATTGACAAAATGATCCTTCGAATGGTTACTATGAATATGAATGATTTGATATAGCATATTGCTTATTTTACTTGAAGTTTGGAATAGCTTGTGCAAGGGTGAAAGTAGTTTTGATCATTTTGGTCGTGACTGTTCCTCTACACAATCAGGAAATGTAACTGTCTAATGATTATATGTAATGTTGAATGGATTAAATGCTTTATTCTTGGTAGAAGTGAATGGAAGGAATAGTGTTGGTGTTAGGTTTCATTTATTATTGAATTCAATGGTTTCCAAGATGTGTTGAGGAGTTTTCTCCTTGTTTAATGTTAATTGTTCCTTCACAATCCACTCATACAACAGTGAAGTTACAAAACTAAACTGATGGCATGTTTACAACAAAGAAATAGAATGATAATAATATGCTAAAAATTATATTCTGTTTAATACATGCCAAAGGACTGCATTCTAAATTTTTGTCACTGAAATGACCGCATTCTACTGGTGTCATGCCCTAGCTTGTGCTTTAACTCCATTATTTGATGTTATTGGTGCTTGTGCTCAAGGATATCCATTTTTTGAAATGTTGACTGTGGTTATCAAATGGACAGCCCGTGAGCTTCTAGCTAGGTGCCATTTGTATTGATAGCTTAGGGCATCAAATGTATTGTATCATTTATAGTTGATACTTTGTTAAAAGGAAATAGGACAAAGAATGATTTTTATTTATTTTCTCTATTTTGATCCCTAAGTGGCTTACAACCCTAGAGAAGTATATGTAGATTTACGGATGTAGTTGCAGGATACATAGCAGCTGATAATTCACAATAAATCCATGCATCCAATTTGAATAGCAATTAATACAAAGAACTAGGGTCCTCCAATGGCCCAATCATCCGGACCTTGACTGTCCCCTCAACCAGTGACCATTCAAAATTGGGTTATCATGCAATCAGTGAGTGATCCTTCATTCTCCTAGTGAGCTTCTAGGTAGGCGCCATTTGTATATTTGATAGCTTAGGGCATCAAATGTATATTGTATCATTGATAGTTGATACTTTGCCAGTATCAGTTTCTGGGTTCGATTGTGTATAATTTTTTCCATCAACGTTTCAGATCATACTACATGATCCATCATCAGGATGCTAGAGAGAAAAGAACATGATATGATGGATGATGTAGTATGATCCGAAATGTTGATGGAAAAAATTATACACAATCGAACCCAAAAACTGATACTAGCATTAATATGGATTGTGGAAATCTAATAGATCTAGTTGAGACTTTGTTAAAAGGAAATAGGACAAAGAACAATTTTGATTTGGTTTCTTTATTTTGATCTCTAAGTGGCTTACAACCATAGAGAAGTATATGTAGATTTATGGATGCAGTTGTAGGATACATAGCAGTGGATAATTCACAAGAAATTCATGCATCCAATTTGAATAGCAATTACTACAAAGAAATAGGGTCCTCCAATGGCCCAATCATGGGGACCTTGACTATCCCCTCAACTAGTGACCCTTCAAAACTGGGTTATCATGCAATTGGTGAGTGATCCTTCATTCTCTTGGTCTGCCCTGCAGCCAAACATTTTGGAAATACATAATACAATGATAAAAAGTCTTTCACAATCCCCCTTCCCTCAAGGAACACTATCAACCATCCTTTCCACATAGCATTTCACTATTTTATGAGTGGATTGTGCAGGAACAGTTAACACTAAACAAGGAGCAAAGTCCTCAACACATCTTGGAAACCATTGAATTCAATAATAAATGAAACCTAACACCAACACTATTCCTTCCATAGTTGCAGGATACATAGCAGTCGATAATTCACAAGAAATCCAAGCATCAAATTTTTATAAGGATATCCTGCTAATCAATAGGAATTTTCTTGAGATGACCAATGATTATGCATTTTGATGGCAATGTGCTAGTTCAAAAGGATAATATAAATCTGAAACATTTTTTTCTGATTTTCTCAAACTATAAATGTGGTTAAAGGGAAAATATTATGGTCCCTACACTGTGGTTGTTAGCCTAATTAAGATAGGCCTACCTTTGCATATAATAAGAGGCCAACATGAAACAAACATCCAGAGGTTAGGGGGTTGTTCCCTGTCCATAATTTATTATTTAAGTGCTAAGTGATGATGGGTATATCGTGTAATTCATACCTAGTGTGTCTCTTTCTTTCTCTCCACATTTCACATTAGGAGTATATGTTATTAAATACTAATGAAATCAACTATAGGTCAAATCTAATCAAAATTGCAATATAAAGATTAAAATAGATCTTGAAGAAATATGGGAACCATTTTTGACAGATATTGTACAAACGAAGAGAATACTCCAAAGAGGAAATGCTTCAATGTGGAACAATTGAAGGATAATATTTTACTTTTATATGCACATCTGCAATGTTTTTGATATATTTCTGAGATAACAAAACCATAGAAAGAATAGAATATAGAAGAAAATAAAGAATAATGATCATACTTTGAGATATTGTGGAAAATTAAAGGAAAGAATGCTTGGTGGGGTTATCATGCAATTAGTGAGTGATCCTTCATTCCCCTCTTCCAGTGACCTTTCAAAACTGGGTTATCATGCAATCAGTGAGTGATCCTTCATTCTACTGGTCCGCCCTGCATCCAAACATATTGGAAATACACAATACAATGATAAAAAGTCTTTCAAAATCCCCCTTCCCTCAAGGAACACTATCAACCATCCCTTCCACATAGCATTTCACTATTGTATGAGTGGATTGTGCAGGAATAGTTAACATTAAACAAGGAGCAAACTCCTCAACACATCTTTGTTGTAAACATGCCATTGGTTCAATTTTGTAAATTTGTCTTTTATGTTAAATGCATTTAAATGGAACATTAAGCATAGTAATAATATGCTTAGTCTATTAGTAATTGCAGATTAAATTCCCATAACACCTTTATCAGTTTAGCATGTTATTATAAGATACTAAAGAAGACCTTCTATTTGTCAGAGAAATCTTCACTGTCCCCCACAATAAAGACAATGAAGATTGACCTCCTGCCCCACAACAAAGAACATTGTAATAAGAACAAGATAGTGCCAAGAAACATTTTCACAAATATGAAATGTGAGGAAAAGTAATAACATTAACAATGCCAAGATTCACAGCATTAAATTTCACTTGCTGATGAGTTTTTGCAGTGGGTTGCCCAACATCAAAAATATGTTGAGTTGCATTTGAGCTGTAACTAAGAGTATCATGTAGAACAGACCCTAAACTTTGAAAGCATTCTCTAGCCTAGCAATTCAAAATTCAATTTAGGCAAGCATCAGTAAGTGAAATAAATTATAGACATCAACATCAACATCATCATAATCAGTAGACATAAATTATAGACATCAACATCAACATAATCATAATCATAATCATTTGGAGGGTATTCATTTTGGTCCTTGGATAGTACTATGTTTCTAGAAAGTTCTTGTGATATGCTTCTAAACTTTAAAAACATATTTTATGGCTTAATGATAATATAGATTATTGTTTTGTTTTCTAATGGAATGTTGTTGATCATTCATGGTCTTGAAGAAACTTTTGATTGTTTTGATTTTCAAGTCTTGACATTGTTTCTCAATGTGATATAGACTGACCATAAAATGGTTCAGTTGGTCCTCTCTTTCTATTTAATCATTTGTCTTCTTCATGGTGTAAGTGTCAATATGTTATAATCCAACATGAAGTGTGGTTCAAATGAAGTTGAACCAAATGTTGACCGTGATGGCTATGATCATGATGAAGATAAATATGAATATTAAATCTAAAATATGGCTTGTAATTTGAATTTTAATTGTGAATGAAGAAACTATAGATTCAAGTTGACTCATTCTATGTTGTAGTATATTTGTTCCCTAGATCTACCATATTATATATGTGTAGCCTGTAAGGGACATCTTCTACTCATCCATGTATCGTAGCTCGGTGAGAGTTCTTAGGAGAAAGACAAGATGTCAGTGGTAGATGGAGAAACCAATATCAGAACACCACTTGAAGCCTTGCAATGTTGAGAGTGGGATAAAAGCTACACTTGAGACCCTATATAAGAAACAAACTTATTGAGCTTCAATTTGTTTCGAGAATAGTTTTATATTCTATACTAAATAGGGCCAACCATGTGAAGGTGGAAGCTCATTTGGCCCCACCCCCCCATCCCCCCCAACATCACTCTAAATTCCCTGTTAACATATAACATTCATTCATTATTTCATCCATTAATAAAATGTAACATTCATTAATTATCACATGATAACATTCATTCACACATTAATAAAATGTGACATTCATTAATTATCATATGATAACATTCATTAACACATTATAAAATTTATAAACATTCACTACCACATAATTAAATTCATTGGCATATAAAAATCAGTCATTATCAATTAAGGTGCATAGATGACAATCATTTCTTTTTTTTTCTTTTGATTTCTAGTTTTTAAGATATAATTGTAAGATGAGTATCGATATCATCATCATGATCATCTACCCTCTCATTAGATCTCAATGCATGCCTAGTTCTCTATTGATGCAAAGGGGGCTCATCTGCAATAACATATAAAAGGGTTAAATTAAAAACATTTTAAATTATTTCAGTACTTTATAGGCCATAATCGTATAGATCTTTACCTGATCTAGTCACATCATCAACATCGAGGTCAGTTTGTCGATCCATGAGACTATGTGGGATGCTCATGAAAGGAGTCTAGGTACCTAGATATGTAATTCAATTATCTAATGTTAGCTAAAAAACTCATGATACATATACTCAAAACCACATAGTAAGTACATTAAAAACCATAAGCATCCCATAGTAAGTACTGTTGGCATTAAGCATGATTGTCATTAGTGACAACACTTATTCTGAACAGAGCATACCGAGTAGAACAGTGTTTACTGAGTGCTGCACGTTTAAACAGGAAATTCAATTTCTACCGAGTAACACTTTGTCTACCAAGTCTCCAGTATTTACCGAGTTTGAAACTATGACCGAGTGGTTAGTATGGACCGAGCTTCCACTTCTATCGAGTGCATGATGATGCTGAGTAACGCAGTGGATGCCATGTATCAGAAAGTCACCGAGTTAGTTTGCAGTAACCGTGTAACTATATTTGGGCTGACTCAGTAATATTTGTGTTTACTTGTTTAAGAGCCAACTTTGTAATTGTTTTGGAATTGACTTAGATTGATATATAAACAATGTTTTATGTCATATCCAAGAATGATAAAATAGAGAAGTATGAAAAAGAGAGAAAGGCAGAGATAAGCAAATTACAAAGGGCTACAACAGTATAAGAAGCAGCAAAGATCTATCTATCACAGAAGGTGATTAGTACATCAGAGAATCTCAATCAGCAAGTACAATTGCAAGTAAGAGATCTACTATTTCATCCTAACAGGTGAATCAACTTGAAATCCTTTAACTGGGTAGACTTAACAGTCTTTGTAAAAATCTCTTAACCGAGTGCATACTTCATTGTATGTTTGTAAAACCTCTAACAAGGTGGACCTAGCAGTCCTTATTGCTCCTAACACTGGTAGATATTCAGAACATGATCCTTCCCATCATGGACATAATGCAAAAGCACATTGTTCACTCAAAAGCATTACTCCATGACAATCAATTGTCCATTGCAGATCACATGATTGAACTCTCTACAGAAGTCCAAATTGCACTCGAAACATGCAAGATTCTGCAAGAGAATTGGGACAGAACTCTAGCACTAATCATGAAGGTACATTTTGATTTTCTTTCACATTTTGGATTCTCCCTATAAAATACTTGTATATACACCTTTGGCATTATTGTCAAAAAGGGGTAGAAAATGTATAGGAGAAAGTGTATAAGATTAAGGTGTGTAATATGAAAGGGGGAGAAAGTACTCTATATAAGGGAGTCATGAAATATATAAACAACAGTTTGACAAAGATAAATTTTGAAAAATCAAAAAAAAGATTTAGCATGATTCTTGTATATAAGTTTTGGCTATAAGTGTTTTTGTCACTAATGCCAAAGGGGGAGATTGTTGGCATTAAGCATGATTGTCATTAGTGACAACACTTATTCTGAATAGAGCATACTGAGTAGAATAGTGTTTACCGAGTGCTACATGGTTAAATAGGAAATTTAGTTTCTACCGAGTAACACTTTGTCTATTGAGTCTCCAGTATTTATCGAGTTTGAAACTATGAATGAGTGGTTAGTATGGACTGAGCTTCCACTTCTACTGAGTGCATGACAATGCTGAGTAACACAGTGGACGTCGTGTATCAGAAAGTCACCGAGTTAGTTTGCAGTAACCGTGTAACTATATTTGGGCTGACTCAGTAATATTTGTGTTTACTTGTTTAAGAGCCGACTTTGTAATTGTTTTGGAATTGACTTAGATTGATATATAAACAATGTTTTATGTCATATCCAAGTATGATAAAATAGAGAAGTATGAAAAAGAGAGAAAGGCGGAGATAAGCGAATTACAAAGGGCTACAGCAATATAAGAAGCAGCAAAGATCTATCTATCACAGAAGGTGATCAGTACATCAGAGAATCTCAATCAACAAGTACAATTACAAGTAAGAGATCTACTATTTCATCCTAATAGGTGAATCAGCTTGAAATTCTTTAACCGGGTAGACTTAACAGTCTTTGTAAAAATCTCTTAACCGAGTTCATACTTCATTGTATGTTTGTAAAACCTCTAACAAGGTGGACCTAGCAGTCCTTATTGCTCCTAACAGGGAAGATCATCAGAAGTGATCATTGTAAGCCTTAACCAAAACACTTTATACTACAGTATTGAAGTTTTGTGGGTATCATCCCCACCCTAGTTTTACTTTCTACTTGGAAGGTTTCTGGGTCACCAAATCTCTGTGTTCTAAGTGTTATGAATGTTTTATTCTTTCTGTTACTCATGCATGTAGTCAGATTATCAATCTAATATTATTAAGATCTGAATCTGTTAAAAGTTTTGAAGTTACTGATTCACCCCTCCCCTCTCAGTAACCTAGATAGTCTTGAATATTTCCAACAAGTACATCATGAATTAATTAGATTAAGCATTGATTGCATAACTACACATTTCTATCAAGAAATCAATATTAAATAGATTAAGCAGTGATCATGTAACTGTACATTTCATTCATGTCATTCATCTTCTTCTTCATCCAACTAATCACCATGATCATCATTGACGTTGACATCATCACAACCATCGTCATTGTCTTCATCTTTGTCATCATCATCATCATCGACATCAGCATCAGCATCAGCATCATCATCATCATCATCATTATCATCATCATCATCATCATCATCATCATCATCATCATCATCATCATCATCATCAGTAGCATCATTAGTAGCTTTATCAGTAGCATCATCGTCATCGTCATCTTCTTCTTCTTCAAGAAAAGTTGTGTCAAGAACATCATCGACTAACTATTGTTCGTGATCATCATCTGCATCATCTTCTAGTTGTTCGCAATCTTCTTCCATCACATTATACCTCATCGGCCTTCCTCTTGGATCATGTCTAACAACAAATGACCAACCCGATTTATATGGAACCTCTAAGTAAAATACTTGCTCACATTGGTTTGGAAGAACATAGGGTTCATCCCCAATTGGCTCAAACCACCTTGTATTAATCATTGGAAATCCATTGTCATGTTCAATAACAGTTCTATCAGAATCATTTTGATTAAGTCATAGCCTATACCATCTGACGACGAAGAGAACTAATCTAAAGGAATTAAAGTCACACTCAAGTATATCATCCAAAATGCCATAGTATCAATTTTTAGACTCTCGAGGATGTAAGTCATTTCTAGATGAAATATTAGTCACCTAAAAGACTGCACTTATCCCAAAATCACAATTTTTCTTTGTGTCATCCAACTTTTTGATGCAAAATTTATGACCATTGCAAAACATAGCCTTATGGTGTTTGACCTGCAAAAATATGTAAAACATGTATAAATTAATGCATCGAGAGTTCATAAATGTATGAGTGATTAACAAATTTATATATACCTGGAAATCTTTTAAACCATGTGCTAAATCTATTTCCCTTTGGGTAACATTTGGATCTCTGTTACAATGAGCTTCATTAACCAATGAAGACACACCTTCCCATGTTAATGTGTGACCTAAATGATGACATCGTTCAATCCATTTCATTATTCAATCTTGATTGTTTGCAATATACAAATGTATTGCACCCCACTTTCAAGCAGCTGTACAAAAAATAAATAGATGACTTACAACCGATTAATTTTGAAGATTAAAAATTAATTAATAGCTACAATAACATCTTATAATTTATTACCTCTCACTTTCCTCATTCTGCCTTCCCCCACCAAGTACTCCCCTTCAAATTTTCTAATGGTGTCAAGATCCCAAATGCGATCTATATGGATCTTTTCTGCAAGCTTAGGAAGATATTCAGTAACATACACCATAGTCTGGTATACCATATATCCCTCCACCATAGAACCCTTAGGACGTGCTCTTTGCCAAACCAAAGCCTTAAAAAATTTCAAGTGCCTCTCAACCATCCACATTGACTGAGTGTGTACGGGTCCACACATTTCAATCTCCTCAACTTGGTGTATGAGGTAGTATTCTTGTGCATTGAAAAAGGTTGAAGGTAGACACTTTCGCATTTCACACATTAGAAGAGGAATTCTTCTCTTCCAATATTTTATATTTGCTCTATGGATTTCTTTAGATGACAACCACCTACAAGACATTCAAGACACAAAAATATATAAACACAAGACTTTACTATATATATATATATATATATATATATATATACAACAAATTGAACAGATATCATTGCTTACCTCATGTATTTTCCAAGATCATATATCACTTGTTTGATGTTATTGTTGAAGTTCTCTAGGAGAGATAGGGGTAGCACGTACTGCAACAATTATAAAAATAATCATGTCATTCTTTTCTCATATAATACAATGAGAAGTACATGCAGTTTACAAATATATTGTAAATACAAAAGAACATGACTTACCTTGATGAAGGTATGCCAATCATGCATTTTCAACCCTGACCTAAATTCACCTTTCTTTGATATGGTACTGCTTATGTTTGCAGCAAATCCTGTGGGAAATCAAATTTTTCGTATGACTTCTTTTATGGCATCACCTTGTTGTTCTATTAATAACCAAGGAAGGGCACTTGTATTAATCCGTTCTCCATTTTTATTTGATTCAATGAAATTTTTCATTACATGATTGGATTCATGAATATCGCTACAAATTTTGACAATTTTTTCTTTGTCACGCCTTCCATCCAATATCTTCCACAATGTTTCTATTACATTCTTTCTAATATGCATAGTATCAAACAAATGCACATCAAGCAACTTCTCGTAGTAGGGCAACCTACTAAATTGTTTGGGATAACTTTTTAGTCCCTTTGAAAGGTGCTCAGTAGTGTTTCCTTGATGACATTCACGATCATCAATCACATAATCAGCAAACGAAACACAATAAAAATATACAAATTCCAAACATAAACTGTTAGGTAGAATGGTAGTACCTTGACGATTAATTCTATTATATTCCAACTTCCATAAGTGAGGTGTTATTCTCCATGGCTTAGATGTAGTCTCTTCTTTCCCATTGAAAAGATGTTTTTCGGTAATTCGATAGTTATGATTTTTGTGGAGAAATTACCTATACTCATTAAATGCCTACTTTCCTAAACTTTTTGAATAACAAGATTTCATCTTTGGACCACAAACTAGACATACAAATTTTCCCTTTGTTTGAAGACCTACAAGGTAATGATACAATTAGATTAAATATGTTAATTTTTATATTTATAATTATCATGTGCAACTTGAATTCACCATAACATAGCAGAAAAATGTGTTAGCCCTGGGGCATCATGTATTGTCCATACAAGCATTGCATAAAATTGAAATTGTATGTCTCCTATTGGTCTAGAGATGTCATACATAGTGACACCTTTCCATAACTCCACCAACTCATCGATAAGAGGCTCAATATAAACATTCATATCTTTAAGTTGGTATTTACCTAGTTGAATGAACAACATTACATAATTATTGTGACCATTTTACTACAAGATTTATAATTACATGCAGATAACTATTAAATGATCAAATACCTGGAACAATCATTTCCAACATAATGTGCTCCCTCTTTATTGACATCCATAGAGGAATGTTATTGTTGATGACAAAAATAGGCCAAACAGTGCAAATAGATCTTAGCTCTCTAAATGGATTGACACCGTTCGCTGCCATTGAAAGCTTGAGATTTCAAGGTTCTTCAATAAAGTGTGGCCACTTTTCCTCTATGTCCTTAAATATAGAACCATCCGTAGGCATTCGAATAATTTCATCTTGACTCCTATTGCATGCATGGTAGTCCATAAATTGTGCCAAGCTATTACACCTAAATAATCTTTGCAAACGTGGTATAATGGGGATGTAACGAAGAACCTTGTGAGGCACCTTTTTTGTTATTCGATCTGTTCGATATCTACTCATATGACATTTAGGGCATTCTATTTTAAATTCATGTTCTATATGATAAATAATATGATCATTGGGACAAGCATCTATTGCTTGATACTCTATTCCAATATCTTTCATAGTGGCACATAATTCTCAGTATGAGCGAGGGAGAATATTCGATGGTGGTAACAAGAACTCACCTATCAATCTGTAGGAAAAAATATATGTTGTTAATATTAACAATATTTATGGTACATGTTTCACCATTTAATTACTATAATGACATATATGACATACTATAGCATACATGACATTGTTGTGTTGGATAAACCATTCATAACTTTCAAGTTCAACAACAACAATACAAAAAAGAGAAGAGCTGTTTGGGAGCCTTTGTAAAGGGGTGTGGCTGCCTTCTCAAGTAGAGGTATATCATGGATGACATCAACATCATTCTGATCATCATCATCAGTTGCACCAATACCAAATGTGTCATGGATCAATGTATTAGTACCATCATCTGGCACATCATTGTCATCTTCCATGAGATCATAATCTTCAGCTTCAATATTTGCACCTCCATGATCCTCCACTTCCAAAGCCATATTCTCAATATTCACACCTCCATGGTCCATATCACGTACTCCCCTAGGGAGGTCGACCTATATTAAAATGAACACAAATAAATCATGATAATGATCTCATCATCAGGTGTATTTCATATATATATTAATTGTTAAATAAATATAATGAAAAACTTACCAATTCATGATAATCAAAGCCTCCTTCAATGTGACCATTATCCCTACAATGTCTCTTAGCTATTTTGATAGCAATCTTCTAATGTTTAATCCCTTACAATTATTGCAAGGACAATAACATTTTCCATTGCATTTTCTTTTCAAGTTCGACCACAATCTATTGATTGCATCCCCATTACCTTCTTCACTTGGATTGTCTAACATGATGCTTCTTCACTTAGATTATCTATAACCTAATTATATATAGAAATTGAAAACTTAGTTATGAAATGATGTTGTAGTATAGTATACCAAATTGAAACACTTCTATTATTGTAGTCTTCCACCTCAAACTCTTTCCTATTGTGGCAAGAAAGAAAGATATTCAAATAATATAGTAGTTTGTAAATCAAAATAAAATGGAGGCAAGTTGTTGATTGAGAGTGCAAGGAACAACACCCTTCAGTACTTTTATCAAATTGTAAATTTCAATTTTGAACCATTCTGTGAATATAGAACATGGATGTAATCTCAGAAAATAACAAAATGTAGACATGACAGATTACTTATTTTGTTATTCTACATAACTTACTATTTGAGTGCACGTTCCACTTGCAACTTGATCAAGTCTTGTTTGATGCTTCAATTTTGTGTTAACTGTCCTGTAGAAGTACATAATTTTGTATTTTCCCAATATGTTATTCAAAAAACAACAATAGAATAAAATACTTGCTGAGAAAGATCATCATAGGAGTATCAAAAACTTGAGATTTAAGGTAACACAATATTATAAGACTCTTACATTCAACCTTCAACTCATGCACCTAATAAATAGGAGAAAAAATACATGAAATTGAAAAATTTAACTAATGAATTGCATTTTTCTTCTCATCTTAATTGGCCAAATTTATATGAGATTCTAAAGAAGGCCTCACTCTTAATTAGTCAAATCTTCTGATTGTCTTCCAATTGTCTAAATGCTTCTTTATTTGTCAACCAATTAATACATGCTACTATATAAAGAAGACAATCAGAAGACAATGAAGATTTGTCTGACAAAAATGAATACACTAAACTGAACCAATGACATGTTTACAAAAATTATCATAACTCGCAAGAAAAATTGAAACAATGGCATGTTTATAACTCATTAAGAGTGAGGAATATCTTGTGCAAGGGTGAAAGTAGCTTTGATCATTTTAATCATGACTGTTCCTCTACACAGTCAGGAAATGTAACTGTCTAATGATTATATGTAATGTTGAATGGATTAAATGCTTTATTCTTGGTAGAAGTGAATGGAAGGAATAGTGTTGGTGTTAGGTTTCATTTATTATTGAATTCAATGGTTTCCAAGATGTGTTGAGGAGTTTGCTCCTTGTTTAATGTTAACTATTCCTACACAATCCACTCATACAATAGTGAAATGCTATGCGGAAGGGATGGTTGATAGTGTTCCTTGAGGGAAGGGGGATTTTGAAAGACTTGTTATCATTATATTGTGTATTTCCAATATGTTTGGATGCAAGGCAGACCAAGAGAATGAAGGATCACTCACCGATTGCATGATAACCCAGTTTTGAAGGGTCGCTAGTTGAGGGGACAGTCAAGGTCCCGATGATTGGGCCATTAGAGGACCCTATTTATTTGTATTAATTGCTATTAAAATCGGATGCATGGATTTCTTGTGAATTATCATCTTCTATGTATCCTGCAACTGCATCCGTAAATTTGCATATACTTCTCTACGGTTGCAAGCCACTTAGAGATCAAAATAGAGAAACTAAATCAAAATCATTCTTTGTCCTATTTTCTTTTAACAAAGTCTCAACTATCAATGATACAATATACATTTGATGCCCTAAGCTATCAAATATACAAATAGCGCCTACCTAGAAGCTCACCAGGAGAATGAAGGATCACTCACTGATTGCATGATAACCCAGTTTTGAAGGGTCACTGGTTGAGGGGACAGTCAAGGTCCAGATGATTGGGCCATTGGGGGACCCTAGTTCTTTGTATTAATTTCTATTCAAATTGGCTGCATGGATTTATTGTAAATTATCGACTGCTATGTATCCTGCAACTGCATCCGTAAATCTGCATATACTTCTCTAGGGTTGTAAGCCACTTACAGATCAAAATAGAGAAACTAAATAAAAACCCAGTTTTAAAGGGTCACGGGAAGAGGGGAATGAAGGATAACTCACTAATTGCATGATAACCCCACCAAGCATTCTTTCCTTTAATTTTCCACAATATCTCAAAGTATGATCATTATTCTTTACTTTCTTCTATATGCTATTATTTCTATGGTTTTGTTATCTCAGAAATATATCAAAAACATTGCAGATGTGCATATAAAAGTAAAATATTGTCCTTCAATTGTTCCACATTGAAGCATTTCCTCTTTGGAGTATTCTCTTTGTTTGTACAATATCTATCAAAAATGGTTCCCATATTTCTTCAAGATCTATTTTAATCTTTATATTGCAATTTTGATTAGATTTGACCTATAGTTGATTTCATTAGTATTTAATAACATATACTCCTAATGTGAAATGTGGAGAGAAAGAAAGAGACACACTAGGTATGAATTACACGATATACCCATCATCACTTAGCACTTAAATAATAAATTATGGACAGGGAACGACCCCCTAACCTCTAGATGTTTGTTTCATGTTGGCCTCTTATTATATGTAAAGGTAGGCTTGTCTTAATTAGGCTAACAACCACAGTGTAGGGGCCATAAATTATGGAACCCAAAATAGTGCACACTTGTATTAAATTAGGTTCAGTATACTACAAGGGAATGGAAACCATGCAATAGTGCCTCATGGGGATGGAAGAAACCCTTCACCAAGAAGATGGTTGTGTCTGCAATATTTACTAGAGGCAAAGAACATAATTTGGTTCCAACAATTACTCCTAGAAGATAATGGCACCCACAAAACACTTGGAAAAGATAGCACTCACTATATCTTTTATCACTCTTTTAAAGTTGGGACAATAAATCTCAAAGATTGATCAATGAATTCTTGAACACAAAGAACCATTGACAGATATGATTCATGTGTACAATAGCCAACAACCAGTTGTTCCAATCATGATGTCCAATAATTATGTTAGAAAAAGCATCTAAAAATCCCTTACACAACCATAATAGTTTCAAACCATGAATTATAAGAACCTAACAATGGGACTAACAAAGATACAACCTAAACAAATCTTGATCATATTCCACCCTATTGTAAGGCCCAAGAAGTAACTCTATCTTAAAGCTACACATTCCTCTAGATGAAGCTCAAAGGTCAGGTAGCTAAAGCATAGCAATACTTGAATGAATATAGGAATAATTTGATGTACAATCATTTGCTAGCTTGGTTTGTGGGTTTTCCACATAATATTTTCCCTTTAACCACATTTATAGTTTGAGAAAATTAGAAAAAATTATTTCAGATTTATATTATCCTTTTGAACTAGCACACTGCCATCAAAATGCATAATCATTGGTCATCTCAAGAAAATTCCTATTGATTAGTAGGATATCCTTATAAAAATTTGATGCATGGATTTCTTGTGAATTATCGACTGTTATGTTTCCTGCAACTATGGAAGGAATAGTGTTGGTGTTAGGTTTCATTTATTATTGAATTCAATGGTTTCCAAGATGTGTTGAGGGGTTTGCTCCTTGTTTAATGTTAACTATTCTACACAATCCACTCATAAAACAGTGAAATGATATGTGGAAGGGATGGTTGATAGTGTTCCTTGAGGGAAGGGGGATTTTGAAAGACTTGTTATCATTGTATTGTGTATTTCCAATATGTTTGGATGTAGGGCAGACCAAGAGAATGAAGGATCACTCACTGATTGCATGATAACCCAGTTTTGAAGGGTCACTGGTTGAGGGGACAGTCAAGGTCTAGATGATTGCGCCATTGGAGGACCCTATTTCTTTCTAGTAATTTCTATTCAAATTGGATGCATGGATTTCTTGTCAATTATCAACTGCTATGTATCCTGCAACTACATCCGTAAATCTCCATATACTTCTCTAGGGTTGTAAGCCACTTAGGGATCAAAATACAGAGACTAAATCAAAATCATTCTTTGTCTTATTTCCTTTTAACAAAGTCTCAACTATCAATGATACAATATACATTTGATGCCCTAAGCTATCAAATATACAAATGGCACCTACCTAGAAGCTCACCAGGAGAATGAAGGATCACTCACTAATTGCATGATAACCCAATTTTGAAGGGTCACTAGTTGAGGGGACAGTCAAGGTCCGAATGATTGGGCCATTGCAGGACCCTAGTTCTTTGTATTAATTTCTATTCAAATTGGATGCATGGATTTATTGTGAATTATCGGCTGCTATGTATCCTACAACTGCATCCATAAATCTGCATATACTTCTTTAGGGTTGTAAGCCACTTAGGGATCAAAATAGAGAAACTAAATAAAAATCATTCTTTGTCCTTTTTTATTTTAACAAAGTATCAACTATCAATGATACAATACATTTGATGCCCTAAGCTATCGATACAAATGGCGCCTAGCTAGAAGCTCATGAGCTGTCCATTTGATAACCATAGTCAACATTTCAAAAAAATGAATATCCTTGAGCACAAGCACCAATAACATCAAATAATGGAGTTAAAGCACAGGCTAGGGCACGATGCTAGTAGAATGTGGTCATTTCAATGATAGCAATTTACAATGGTGTCATTAAACATATATGCCAGTAATGTCAACAAACGTGAATCCAAACATTTGAATATAGTGAATCGATATCCTTGAGCACAAGCACCAATAACATCAAATAATAGAGATAAAGCACTGGCTACAACACAACACTAGCAGAATGCGGTCATTTTAGAGAGCATTCATGATCAAATAAAATGAACTGCATTCAAATACGATGTCAGAGGCTCGAAAGATGAAGAAATCACATACCTTCTCCCACGCTCAGCTTTCGCTCCTTTTCTCCCGCTCCCTCTATCCAATTGAAATAAAAATGATGAGGTCGTTTCACTTTTTTTTTTAAATCTATACTCTGAATCTATCATAATTTCGATGGTCAACTAAACACCCATCAGAATACTGACATCATCGAGGTCTATTACAAAAAAAAATACCAAATTCATAATAAAAAGTTACCCATCAAAAACTTCTGTCAAAATTTGGCCCCAAATGTAGTAGTGCATATAGACACTCTTTCTTTCCTATTTTTGGATGCACTCTTCCATCTTTGATTGATTAGCTCTTTAGGGTTTTGGTGTTTATGCCATCTGTATCTTTGAGTTTAGGTGTTTGCCTTTGTTTGCCTCCTGATTCGAGTAGTGTCATTTGAGGGCAGTCATGCAGATTACAGTCTTCTCTACCTGGTCATATTTCTATGGAGGATCTTCATATCAGCAATTACTTTTTGACAGAGTTTGCATCCTTTTGCTTCAGTGATGTTCTACATGTTCATTCTTGTTCCTATTTTCTAGAACATTCCTAGTTTTGGAAGCTTCTTTAGTCCTTCAAATTAGTCTTTGTCTCTTTTTGGAGTAGAGATTTTCCCATGTGGTTTTCTCTATTTCTCAGCTTTATAGAGACTCTCCTTTGTACATGGGTACCTCATTAGGCCATGTTGCTGGGACCCATTTTTATGCTTTCAGCATTGTAGTTTTCTTTTCTTTCTTCTTGCATTGTTTATAGCTGCATTGTTGCTCATCTTAAGGGGGGGTGTTAGAGTAAAGTATTAATTATGTTAATTAATATTTACTCCCTTATTAAGATATCAACTCTTTTGCTTTAGTTGTTTATATTTAAACACACATGCACGAGTTGTTTTAAATTCATGCACTAGTTGTTTTAAATATAAACTTGCATGCATTAGTCATGTAATACTTAAACTAATTATTACATGCACTAGGGTTTTCCTTTCAAGGCTTTTGATCTCTTTTACATGGATGATCCATTGTACATTTAATTTATTCATTATTTGAACATATTTTCTTCTTCATATTTTTGAGTCAAACCCTTTCCCTCTTCCTCTCTCTACTTCCTTGTAATAGGTTTTTGTATATAGGTGATCTTCGGGTTTTGTGGATTTGTATTTCTCAAATCCTACAATTTTTATATTATGTGAGTGTTGATCATATCTAATGAAGAGTTGCACTATGTAGGAAATAGTATTTGATGTGTGATATACAAGAAAGAGTATTTGAAGGTTAATATGATGAAAAGAATATTTGAAGGTTAATAAATGTTTGGCATTATGCGCTCAGATGATGTTTCGATGTTCTAGTGATGATATTAAGTTAGTATGAGGTATATTCATTATAAGATGGAAGTATGATAAATTCAAATATGTAGGAATGAGTATTTGAAGATCTTAAGGGAGAACTCCCTGCATTCCTCTACATAAGATGATGGTGGCTTGTAGTTATGGTTATAATGACTATGTACTTTGAATATTGTAGTATCATGTCTTTAGGTCCCCAATTGTTGTTTTGAAGTTGTGATGTGTCGTTAGCTAATAATAAGGTTGGCTATTAGGAATGGACAAGAGAGGCTCGGGGAATTCTTTGCATTGGTCTCTTAGGTTATGTAGTTTGGTGGATATGTTCAGATGGTTCATATAGGGTTTTATTTCATACATGTTATGTTGGTTGTCTTTGCAATGAAGATATGTTGTTTGAAGTGTGATATCTTTGTTTATACTAGCTTCTGGATGACTCAGTTGTTCAAGCAATGATTGGGTTCAAGTCTTATTGGTCTCGATATAGAAAGAAGGAATATTTAAGAGGTTAAGAGTGATAATGATGTGGCATATTGTACTCCCCATGGTGTTACTAGATAGTGTTATTCAGTCGACAGGTAATACTTTTTAAATATTTTTATATACATTATGTTTGGGTCCATATTTGGAGATTTTTGCAATAGGTGCACTTTGATCATATCATTTGAAGAAGACTTATTATGACCTATTTGGGTCTCCTTTGTCTTGTAGGATGGTGTATATTAAATATTTATGTTCTTGGTGGCCAACTTTGCATAAATTACTTGTTTTCTTATGGCCGACCTTGTTGATTTTTTGATGCACAAATTAATATGTGTGTGTGTGTGTGTGAATGGCTTAGAAACGTAAGAGAGTATGTGAGAAAATGTTAAGTGTGTGTGGCTTGAATGTGAAGATAAATTGAAGTGAATAAGAAAGAGTAGAAGTGTGAATAGCAAAATCAAACAGAGAGGTTATAGAAGTTGATCAAGAGATCCTACATCTTTTTATTTTATATTTTTTTAGGTTATATTGGAAGGTAGTGTTCTCTTTCAGTATCATTGTGTAGACCTGTATCTTTCCTTAAGATTATACAAGTTCTATTAGGGATAGTGAGTTCCTTGGCAGCACGCCTAAACAAAAAGGATAGTGAGTTCCTTGGCTTCTAGTGTAAAACTTTGTAATTAATTATGTCATATAGTGACTGTGATTCTCACCATAGTTTTTCTTGCTTTTGGTTTTCTATGTAAACCTAGTGCTCATGTGTGTATATTGTCATTTTCATATCTTTTGTTTATGGCTAGTTGGATTAATAACAAATAACTAAGAATTTTGGTAGAAGTGTTAAGTAATTATTTATATTGATTCATCCCCCTCTTAGTATTGCAAATGAACATGGAAAAAAAATACCTACGTTTGATGAAATGAATTATACTTTTTGGAAGGAGATGATGAAATTATAGTTGGACTCTATGTCATTCAAAGTTCTTAATTCTATCAAAAAATGATAATTTCCTCTACAATTTGGTACTTCTTCTACACCAAATAGAATCAAAGCACATGAGAACAATACAAAGGTGAGAAATGTTATTATCAGTGGTTTGGGTTATTGAGAATTGTTGAAAGTCATGGGATGCAAGACAAATTTGATGTTTAGGAGAATCTTGGAAATAAATATAAAGGAGATAGGAAGATCAAGCAAATGAAGTTACAAAATCTAGAGCATAAATTCAAGACTTTGAAAATGACTAAGGATCAGAACATTGAAGGCTACTTGCACTAGGTAAATGAAATTATTAGTTTTATTAGAGACACAAGTGGAACCTTTGAAGAAAATTAAGTTCTACTGAAGGTGATCAGAATGATGACTAAGAACCAAAAAACCTTATTAATTACCATTCGACATAGTCATAATGTGGAGAAATATAGTTTGGAGGAGCTCTATGGTGTTTTCACTACTTTTGAGTTGTCTAAACTTGAAGAGAACTATTTCATGACAAGAAAGATATTTCTTTCAAGGTCATAAAAAAATTAAGATGAACATGAGATATGTATGAATCTGGATGAAGTGTCCACAGATTTAGTCTTCACATAAGTAATATTATACTCAGTAGTGCATGCATCCAACTTATATTTAATGTAATAATTTTGACACCTCTAGAAATCACCATAGCACCTCTCACTATTTTGCATCTTTCATTAGAAATGATTACCTGTATACTTGAAATAATTAGTTTCCTCACAAATAAATTAGACCAAGAAGATGTAGCACACCATTAATCTTGCTTATTCTACTGTTAAGAAACCTAATTCTAATTTTTTCATAAACAATAATATTTAAATGAGAATTATCACCCAAGTACACCTTACCTCCATTAAATTATGTGTATTTAGAAAACTGATATTTATTAGAGGTCATATGAAAAGAAGCACCTGACTCAATTAACCAGGCATCATCACATGTATAAGTGACCAAAGTTGTAATCAACACATCACTATCTTCCTTCTTAGACTAAAAATTAGAATCAAATTTATTCTCTTTCTTCCTCTTTTCTTCTTTGTAGTCCCTATAAATGTGTACAGGGTTACTACAATTATAGCAAATAAATTTATACTTTTCAAGAGATTTGATTAATCTCCCCCTCGATTTGGATTTATTTCACTTCTTATTCTTCTTGCATTTTTCCTTAGGTCTTCCATAGAAAACTAGGGATTCCTTGGCACTAATGGATACCTTCCTCCTCATCACTTAAAAAAGAAAAGAACCTACAACATCTTCAATCCTCAAAATAATAGAAGTACCACTAATGGTCATCACAAGAGATTCCCATGAATCAAATAAAGAACAAAGCAAGATCTATTATTTATCCTCCTCATACATCTTGACACCAAATAATTTCAACTAAGACACAAACATATTGAATGCTTTCGTGTGGTTTGTAATTCCTTTACCCTCTTCCATTCTCAAGGAACATAGTTTCTCCCTTAAGAAAATATTTATTCACTCAAGATTTTTCTTGATACATCTCACCAAGATTCTTCCATAGAATCTCTACAAAGGACTCTTCAATAGACATTAATTAAAATAGATTCTACAAGGCACAATCTGATTATACCCTTGGTTTTATGCCATAACATATTTAATATCCTCATCTATATTTTTAGGTCTCACTACATTCTCATCAAGAGTCTCCTAGAGATCTTGATATATTAGTAAATCCTTCATCTGCAGCTTCCACATTTCAAAATTATTTCTAGAAAAAGTTTCCACCTCTATTCTTATTAATGAACTAGTCATTAGAAAATTCTTGAAACAAGATCACAAATTATCCTCTACACAATCTTCTACTTAAATTTGGATTATTTAAAAAAACTAACAATCCACAATTGAAACTAAAGGTGATTAGGATTTGATACCACTTGTAAGGAAGTTAAGTTTTGGAACAACTTCCTACACTTACCTTGAGGAGAGGGTAATGTTAAATATTTCTCAAATGTTTACAAAAGTCATAAAAACTTAATATAAATGACATAAATAACATGCATTACCACAACATATTGATTTATGTGGGGAAAGCCCTTTTAGGAGAAAAACCCAACACTTCAAAAACCACTAGATATATTATTTATAAATTAATAATAGATTACAATATACTTTTAGATAAAGATTCTCACAAGAACATCTCCAATCAGATATTTGGAGGTACCTAAATAGCTATAAGACTCTTACACAAACCCTTCATCTCAGGCACCTAATCTATAGGAGATACAATACATAAAACCATCACTATGTATTACAAAACTATAGACTATAAATCACTTATAAAGTAGTGCCCATATTATCTTCAATAAAGAATGCCCTATGATATTTCAAAACACACAAAACACATGTAAATCCCTTTTACACTTATTTTATGTGTTCAACATGTTTTTACATTCCTTATTTTAGGATACCAAACTTCAAGAGGCCATAACTTTTGAACCAAGTGTCCAATTGATGAACTTTTTGAAGCACCAAAAAGATCGTGACATGATCTATCACATAGTATCTTTATACTATAGTTGCAAACATTTTTAGGTTTTTTTGGTGCCTTTAAAGGCTTGATAATTAAATTTGTAATATTTTTCAGTTTTTTTTTAAATGAAAATTTTAATGTCTCCAAAAGTGGACATGATCTTGTAATATAATTTTATCAGCATGCTTAGCTATCCCATATAAAATTTCAAGAAAGGAATAGGGAAAACATATTCTCAATTAAAATTACTAGTAATAGTAACCATTTGAAAACTCAAGGTTGAGACATATTTTCTTAACAAATAATGCAAGATCTAGGGCTAAATAGGGAGAAATCTTGGATTTACAATATGAATATGGAGACTAGGAACTAACAAATAGATTTTGAATGTAGATCTAACAAACACAACCTATAACTAACATGCAGTCTAAATTATATGTTGAAGTAGAGGGACTAGGTGCTTGGTTTGGCATGTTCCCTAGACTAGCACACCCTACTTGACCTACCCCTAACAATTTCATATACGATAAATTGAAAACTATATCTCTCCTCTTGATATGACTGCATCTATTTCTATGCATCTACCACTTGTACCTACAAACAAAAAAGAAGTGAAGTATTTTGTAGAAAGGGGTTTTTCCTAAGTCAAAACCCAGTTTTGGATTCAACCTTGGAATTGAAATGAAATATACTTGAAAGGAAAGCATGTTGATATGTAGTAGAGGCTAGATCTAAGAATAAAGATATCATTTGCATTGATGACACAATACTCTTTGAAGGTGATCATAAATGTTAATGCAATAGCATGACAATAGAAAAACTATCTGGAAATCAATATCAACAAATAATTTACAAAATTACACCAAATTTTTTAAATTTCAAAAAATTTGATAATTGACTTTAAAGATTTTAAATTGAGAAAACTAGACATAAGACTTATAAAAATGAATTGAGGGGTAGAACACACAACACGTACCATGAATTGACCAACATGGGTTCTTTACTTTATGAATAGAATGTTAATTTCTATTAATAGGAAATATGATACACTATTCGCAAAAAAAGATAAAGGAATGTGAGATCACCCCTCAAGATTCACACAACTAGTATCTAGAAATACAAATACAAATGAGAAAAACTCATAACAGGAAATGTAGGTAGAGCCTAGAGATAAAATCAAATAGACAATATCCACTTAAGAAAAAAGAGAAGCATTAGAAGGTGGTGGTGAAAGATCTCTATCATCTAGTCTTCCCCATACACCAATGGGGTCAAGTGTGACATTAGGGAGAGACCACCTCTCATGAACAACAAAAACCTCTTCTTAATCAAGTGTTCCTCTCACATATGTTGTTGAGATGTTTGTTTTGTCATTGATGTGAAAACCTATGCACTAGATGGTTGTGCTTCGAGTGATGTAAAATATTGATCTATCTTATCTAGTTTTTTATGGTAATAAATTATGTGGATGGTTGTCCTTACTCTGGTAATGGTGATAGATATTTTTGGTATAGTTATGGGATTTAGTTAGTAAAGAAATATGAATATTGGATGGTTATAATTGGTTTTTGTGTTCAGAGCTTATTCTAGGTATCCTTTCTATCTGGACATTCATGTAGTATGTTGGAAGATTTTGGTATGTCACTTCTATTTAGTTTTTGAAATATGCTATCAGGTGCTATCTTTTGGTTTTTGTTTAATTTTGTGGAGATTAAGACTTGGTCTTGATTGTGGCATTCCCATTGGCTCCAAAATATATCTATTATGCTACCTTTTGATAATTTTTCTATGTAATGTTCTTATCTTATGTATGACCTATTTATGGGTCCCATGGTAACGTGGTATAGAATTCTCATATGTGCAACCTAGCTTTTGGTCTAGTGCTAGCATGATGAACCTTATTGGATATCTCAAGGTTACTTTTTGTATCACACTAACATATTTTACTAGACCGACTTGTGTATGTGGTCTGACGGATACATATTTATATAGAAAATCTATTTGGATTCGAGGTGGAAGTGAGTATGCAAAAAATGTTATCTGATGCAAATATATAGACATGTGAATTATCATGAAGTGTGCGAGTAGAGTAAGAGGTGCAAAGGATAATAGTGAAGGAAGAGGAAAAAACAAATATTCAATATTACTATGATTGTTTAAGGTTAACAAATGACTCCTAACCAGATCCACTGCAAATAGTTATTGTTATGCTATTAACTAGAATTGAATTCATGAATATGTAGATGCAACATTATCAGTTCAATTTCAGCTACTAGGGTAATTTTTAATTAGTCACTTTTCTATTAGGGCTGTTAGCCCAACCGTGTACCTTACCTACAGTGAGAAAACTGATAATGAGCCCTTTGTAAAATGACTTTAATTTGTGTTTATTTTAATGAGAATTAGTTTTTCTATGGTTTTTCCCATCTTGGGTTTTCATGTTAATTATAGTGTTCATGGTGTATGATGTTTATGTGTTTTATGTTCTTATCTATTTTAATTATTTGAATGGTTTAAGATTGCTTCAAATTAATTAAATTTGTGAAAAAGTGTTTTGGGATTACTGATTCACCCCCACCCCCCCTTTCACTTATTTGACCTATTCAACAATTAGTATTAGAGATTGATCCCTTGAATATAGAGTTTAACTACTTAAGGGTGATATTGGAACTTTGATTAGATGACAGGAGATAACTACTATAATGAGAATTTGAAGGAAATGTTAGATGACATGGAATGCACTAAATCTGCAAATGAGGAATTGAAAGAAACCATCAAGGAATCTAATACTTGTTCCTCCAAACTAAGGGAGAAAATCTTGAAATTCAAAGCAAGACACAAAGAGGTGAGCCATGAGATGAAAAAATCAAAGGAGAATGTGGAAAATATGAAACTTCAAGTGGATGATTGCAAAAATATTAAAGAATTTTTTAAAGAGGACATCAAGCAAAAATGGAAGAATGAAAGAAGGTCAAAGGAGATTTAAGATATATTATCAAGAAGAAGATGAAGGAAAATGAGAAGTTGGATAAAGATTTAAGGAAGCTAATATTTGAAGTAGAAGTGTGTGAGAGTAGAATAAATTTCAATAAAATTTTGTTCCTTCATAAAAGTCACAAGGATAAGAAAGGATTAGGTTTCATCGATGAATTTTTAGATCCTAAGGTCAAGGGTGAAGACAAGGAATTTGAAGTTGAAGAAAAAAATCAGAAGTAACAACAAGATCTAGAATTTAGGAATACCTACAAAAAGGCCTCTATTCATGCAACCAAATTATCAAAGGTATTTATCATTTAAAGGTCATTATTTTCTATGCTAGAATTTTGGACATAAGGTTATAGATTTTAAAGTAGGAAGGAACAACATATTCAATGTTTTAGCTATCACAAGTTTGGTCATAGGGAAAGTCAATGCAAAAGAGTATTTAATCCAAAAAATATGAATGAGAAGAATAATAGCTTTCATGGTCTATTTTCTATGTTTCTCATAATTATGGTCACAAGTCTAATCAATGCAAATATAGAGTTCAATTACTCAGATCAGGACATATAAATGTCATATTTTCCAATGTAGTCAAAGAAGACATTATACTGATTATTTAGCACCTACCTTAACAATTTACTAATTATTTAGCACCTACCTTAGTGTATTTGCATTATACATTTATATTCTAGGATTCATAATTCCACATAATGAATATCAAATTCAAATGTGAGTCCTCTTCTCCCTCTATCTTGTGCAAAAATTAAGGTAGGGTCTAATTTCTATGCTTCCTCCTCTATTTTCCTCCAATCACAAAATTCATTTCCTCTCCCAGGTCCTATTTCACCCTTTTTGGCCTCAGAATTAAATCACATTGTCAGAATCAACTATAGATTTAAACCTCAAGCTATCATATTAGCATTGACCCATTTATTGAGATTAACCAAAGTCCTTCGGGACTAGGCTAACTTAGGTTGGACTTTTTCTAGACTAGGTCGACCTAACTCAACCTTGTCCTACAGGATTGATCCTAGATATAGGACCTGGATCCACCCTAATAGATTTGAAAGGTTTCCATATCCATGGTCGGTTGTGTAATTATGACTCCCCAAATCACTATAAAAATAACTTAATTGCTTCATTTTGGCATAATGAAATCAAGTGCAAGGTGGACATCCCAATTTGATTACAACAAGCAGTTGCAAGGTTGAAGCCCTAGAGGCTGATGACATCCATTGAAGCAATGGTTATCTATTGAATAACTCATTCAATCATTCCAATAAAGCACCTAAAACTTCAACCACACATTGAAGACATCATTTTCTACATCATGGAGTTTCAAGAGGATTGTGAGGATGGCTAGGTATACTTTTTCCCTTGGGGGATTGGTATGATTTCCTTGTTATTTTCAAATCTATGCATTGTTTCTCCATATTTTATTGCTTATATTTACATGCACATAATCAAACATTGTTTGCATTTACATACTAGGTTTTCACTCTATCACACATAGGGTTAGATTCTAGGTATTTACTTTTGCACTCTAGCTCATTAGCATTCTAGGCATACTCTAGATTCATGAGCACATCACACTTTACTTGATCTAATAGCTATCCATGGAGATGGGAATCACAAAAATGGAGGCTTGACTAAGGAAAAATCTTATATAGCCACCTACACGCATATTTTCCATATTTGTAGGTCTCAAAAGTGCAGGTATATGTACAAATTTGGGAACCTTGTTGTCTGACTGTTCTAGATCCATTTCACTTTCCAGTCTAAGAGAACCTTGGACTAGGCCAAGTTAGGTTGGCCTTGTCCAATACTAGGTTGACTTGGGTTGACCTTGTCCTTTTTAGAATCAAAATATTTAGTTTCTATATATTATAGATTCCAGGTGGCCAAATTCGTTAATAAATAAATTTAGGGACCCGACAGTCAAAAAAATCAAGTTTAAAGAGCAATCTTCCTCTTTCATTTTTAGGTGCACACATTCCTATCTTTATTTCTTGGAATTTAATTTCATACATAAAATTTAGCATTTAGTTGTACTTATCATTTACCATATCTTATTATAATCAATCAAATCTAGTCCTATAAGGCATAGATCCCGAGTTTGTACCCAAACTCACTTGGTTGTACTTACCAAATCTATCTTGTAGGAAATGGTTTTTTATTCCAATGTATAATAGCCACCATTGATTTGATGAGTGATCAAAATCCTATCATTCCTCACCATTTCCTATTATACATTTTGGTGAACCCAAACCTTCCTTTCATTATACCTTTTTTGTTGGATTAGTTAGATCTTGCATTCATTTCAAAATCCTAAAAAGAACAAAAACATTGTCATTTTAGTGATTAGATTTACTTTTCACGCATTGCATTAGCTTAGATATACCTTTTTTGTAATTTCATTATCTTTTTTGTTAGTTATATCTACTCTTTGTTGCATCTTTTATTTTCTTGTGTTTCATTTACATTTGGAAAATACAAGTGCAATTGCATTTCATTTAGCTTGTTTCAAACATGTACAATTTCTTTATTCATGAGTATTTTGATAATTCCTTTAGTAGTCAAGATGTTAAGAACCCTATTGTGGTGTCTTGTACTGAATATTTTGTTTTGATAGGAGAAGTATTTTATGACTTCATCTCCACAAAATCTTCCTCTACATCTCTTCAACCAACCTTTTACCAAAAAAATCCTTAACTTTCTTCCTTTGAATGATTCTATTTTTAACATTGAAACATCTAAAGTAGTTTTCCATGCTCAACCTATGCATAATCATGTGATAATTGTCAAAGGATGAAACCAATCAAACTCCTTCCAAACCTCTAGAAAGCCTATTATTATTGCTAAGGGTTATCCTCAACAACATTCTCCTCAAACTTTCACTACACATGATTATAGATAAGGGATATAATCAACAAGATTAATTCCAAACTTTGGACAAGCCTATTACAATTTTTAAAGGAAATAGTCCTTTGGAGTTCATTAGGGATTATCATGTTGTAGCTCACACTTATTGTACAAAAAATCATCCTCAACCTACTAATCCAAATGCTCTTACTTCTTTACCACCTTCTTAACCTATGCTTCATCCAACACCATGATTAACTCCCAATATTGGAAAGGAGTATGATTTGATAAAACAATTGTGTGCTACTCATGCTAAGATTTCTCTATGGGAACTTCTTCAAAATTTTCCTACATATCATGAAGCCTTACAAAAATTTAACTACCCTTCCAACTCCAACACTTAATCATGCGTGCTACATCTTTCCTAGCTCAAATTATCTTTACTCAAGATTATTTTCCTTCTAAATAAGTTCAAAATATGACACCCTTATGGTAGCTATCCTTGTGTATGACAATCTCATTTCTAGGACCTTAATTGATAACTTGTATGGATTAAATGTTTGTAGCATGAACATGTTGAAAGAAAAAAAATCTCATATTTCAACCATCAAACCCAATTTCATTCCTATTTGTGGCTTTGGAAATATTACTAAGAAAACTTTGGGTATCATTACCTTTCCTAATAAGGTAGGTATGGTTGTCTTAAACACTCATATTTATTTGATGTCTAGATCCCTTAATTACAATCTTATTTTGGGTAGACATTGGCTATAGTCTATGCATGTTGCTCCTTCTACTCTTCATCAAAAAGTCAAGTTTATCTATAACAATGTGATTTACACTCTTATGGAAGAAAATCACCTAAATAGCTATTTCAATACCGAATCAAGCACTAAACCTGAATCTGTTGAACAAAAAAAATATCAAGAACCTAAGGATGATCCTTCTCCTACTAGTGTCCTTCCAGATGATGATTGGGGATCCTTATATTTTACAACAACTTATATTGGACAATACAAAGTTCCAAAATTTTAACATCGACAACCCAAACTTGACAAAGAACCTATTCAATGAACACCTCTTTCTAATAAGCTTAGTAACAAATTTGTTGCTGATTCTACCAATGAATATTTAGAAACTATCAAACCTAACTATTATGACATAGTGACCTATGAAGCACCATTAACTCTTTTGGATATGGCTTCTTGTTATGGTCCTAGTTATCATTTATTAAAAAAAATTGATTTAATGAGAATGGATGTGGAAAATATGAACAATGAATTAAAGTGCCCTTAGAAAATGAGAGGCATGAACACTCTTATGGATTAGGATTCAATCCTTATAAGAAGCCACAACCAGTTACTCTCAATTTTAACCACATTTGTTTTGAACCTTTGAAAGTTGTAAATTATCATCTCATCGATTTTGATCAACAATATTCTTTTGATACTTTAGTATCAATGATGCTTTATTTGAATTCTTGGGGATATATGATGATCTTCCTCCTTTTCATCATAACAGGAGAATGCCTTATTATTTGAATAATGAAGCATACTTTGGGATCTTGAGACTACTTCTTGACATCCATGATCTCCTTTTATCGATGTATATCTCTCATAAAAGTAAGCTTTTGATTACAGATGACATTGATGTGCAAATGGACCCTTATAACACTAAAAAAGTCATCAAAATTGGAAAATGCTTAGATGAGAATGAACAAAAGGAGCTTACTTCTCTTCTTGAATTTCATTATATCTTTTCTTTGGCTTATTTTGGTATGCATGGAATGAACCCTAAAATTGTTACATATAACATTTCCTTCTTACTAACGTGAAACTGATCAAACAAAAGATATGCAAGATGAATCCCAATATTGCTCTTCTTGTGAAAGTTGAGATTGAAAAACTTCTTGACGTTGGCTTTATGCATCCTATTGATTATCCTCCTTGGATCTCAAATATTGTAGTTGTATCCAAGGGTGACAATAAAATCCAAATGTGTGTACTAATTTTTATGACTTAAACAAAGCTTCCTTGAAGGATGATTTACTACTCCATAACATTGATATGATTGTAGATTCTACAATGGAAGATGTTTTCTTATCTTTCATGGATGGTTTTTCTGGCTATAATCAAATCTTCATCCCTAGTCAACATCAATACAAGACTAATTTTATTACTCCTTGGGGAACCGTTTGTTGGGTTATTATGCCTTTTGGATTAAAAAATATAGGTGTTACATAACAATGTGCTATGACTCTTATTTTCCATGATTACATCCATAAGATTCTTTAATATTATGTGGATGACATTCTGGCCAAATCCATTTCTCATAAGGATCATGTTCCTATTCTTAGATAAATATTAGAATGAATACATAAATATAACATGCATTTGAATCCTCATAAATGTGCTTTTGGTATGGATAGTGGAAAACTTCTTGGATTCGTTATTTCAAACAGGGGTATTGAGGTGGATACTGAGAAAAATGATGTCATTGTTAATATGTTGCCTCCCTGAAACATATTGTAGATACCCAAAAATGGACAGACTTGTGAATTCACATTTAATGCACTAATTATTTTACTATTAATTAATAGTTCTTTAATCATTAATTAATCATCTTCTTTCGTCCCAAAATCAAATCTTTGTATCATTTCATCATTTCTCCTAAATTAATTAAATAATTAAGTTTATTTAATTAATCACCTTTAATTAATTGGTTTTCACTAGTTAATTAAAATATATTTCTAAAATCCCATAATTTAAATAATTATCATTAATTATTTAAATTAACTAATTCCTCTTAATTAGATTAATTCTCAAAATTAATTTCCATCTCAATTTCCCTCAATTTCAATTTTGTATTAATTCTTTTTAATTTCAACTAATTCTATCTTTTTAATTGAATTGAATTTTAATTCAATTAAATCCTCAAAAATTAGAAAATAAAAATAAAAAATTAATGAGGAATTGTCAATTTTGAAAATTAAAAATTCTCACAATCTCAAAAATTGATTTTTCCGAATTTCCAAGTCAGGAAGTATCTAAAGGTTTCTATTTTTCAGATTTTCAATTTTTTTGGAAACTTTATCTTCTCCAAAAATTGAAAATTATCTTCTTTTTTCTTCAGTTCAAAATAGAAACTTGCCAATTTCTTCTTCAGTCTCATCTCTTCTCATCCTCCAATCCTAATTTTCTCTTATTGATCTCAACCGCTCATTTTAATCCAATTTTCTATATAAATAACCTTAATCCTTCACAATTATATCATGAATTTATGCATCAAAACACTGTCAGTTTGTCAATCAAGTCTTTAGAAAATTATAATTATCATTTTTTCTCGAATCTTAGAGTCTAAGTGCTACTAGAATCATAGCTAAGTGCACACTTCATACAAACGAAAAGAAGAAATGTAGTCTTGAAGCAATCTCTCGGTTTGCATGTTTAGTTATTTGTTAATTTTTTACTAATTATGCTTTTATTTATGTTGTTTGTAGGGTTAATTGGATTATTTAGTTTAGTTTTTTTTAGTAAATAGTGCTACTAACTCATTTGTTTGAGTCTTGTAGAAACCCCCACTACACATATCCCAACTTTATAGTTTGCAAGTAAAAATAAGAGCTATTCATCGATTTGTATCACACTTGGCGGATCATATGGTTCCTTTCACTTCCTTGTTAAAGAAAGATACTACTTTCTCTTGGAATGATGATGATAAAAAAATATTTGAACAATTCAAACAATATATTGCTAATTCCCCTATCTTGCAATGTGCTCAACCTAATAAACCTTTCTTCCTATACACATCTACTTTTGCCAATTCTTTGTCCGCTCTCTTAGCTCAACATGATAAGAATGGAAAAAGGTGACTATTGTATTACATTAGTCATACTTTGGTGGATTCTGAAACACGATACATTATGATAGAAAAAAAAATTATTGCTTTAGTTTTTCTTGTTAAAAACTCTGACATTACCTTCTTAATTGACTGGTTAGAATAATATCCTAGTAACTCAAGGATTGGTCATCGTTTAACAATGATTCATTGCTGAAAATCATCATATATCTACTTAGAACATCATGCTAGACTTCATTTAATGTATCAATCTGGGAACGTGAACTTGAGATGATGGCTGCAAAGTTTATGCTTTAGTTCCTCTCAATAGTCATCACTACTAAATTAAAAGCTATTTCTACAGGAGATTTATGCTAGAAACTGAAACTACCGATTAACCTCATCTTGAAGGAAACAAACTTAACAGTAAATAGATAATGCTTGAGAAGTAAACCTATGCTGCAGGAAATAGTCAATGGTTCTACTACCACTGGCTGCAGGAGCAACAATACTTAACAACTTTGAAGAAACTTAACTGAATCCTACTTAAACATGAACAGGGAATTCATCTCCCATGTGGGCCCCCATGGAAGTATGAATGAATTATAAATCAGAGATTGAAATGAAGAACTATCATATATTCATTCAACAAAATATAAGTACAATATAGGATATCAAAGTATTTTTACTCTATTGCTAGATTATAGTATGAAATTCTCAAAATGTCTAACTAGCCTGGAATCATCACTTCTAGCTTATTTAAAAGCAACTAGGAAAAAAAGAACTCCTACAAACTAGATCCTTCATTACAGATCATAACAACTTCAGTTACAGGAATGACAACATCATTCATACAAGAAGATAAGCCATATTTAATGCTCGAGAATATAGGAACACTGGCAACTAGATTGACTTGGACTAGATCAGCAACCACAAAGTGATGGAAGGAGTGGAGCTATGATGAACTTCTAAAATAGTTATCCACCTTAAAAGACCCACTTGGTGGGGAGGTTAGGATAGACTGGCTTAGTCTATGCCTGATCCTCTCTAGGATCCTGGTGTACTTCTAACACAAAAGAAAGTCTATAGGATACCTCTCTTATCAAGGGATCCCCTGACGTAACCTAACCTAACCACCAAGTTTTTCTTTGTCACTTTGCAACATATCAAACTTTACTTCCTAGCACCATCCCTTACATAGGCCTATAAGGGTCTTTTTGGGCTCAATCACCCTTCCAAGCTCTGACATAGAATCTGATGAGTTATAGTGAGTTTTTAAGCAATTTGAGACATCTCCAAAATGGTTAGAAGGTTGGGTTGTTACCCAATTTGACACTTCCTTCGTAAATCAGGGCTACAAGGAAGTGCCAATTAGGTCTCCTTCCAAATTTGTAGGGATTTTATCTCCTTACCCTCATAGTTTCAAAATTACTATTCTAAAGAACATCCACTAAAAATGACCACCTCTTAATGATTTTTGGGGTCTTGGGTCTCTATCTGACAGTACAACACCTGTACCCAAAAATGAGGGTTTTAAGGGTTTGATGGACTTCTCAGAGTCACTGTACTTGAAGTCTGTAACAGTTCTATTCTAGGCTTGTTTAGAACCTCTCCTTCACAATACTTAGCCTTCTCCCATGTCCCCTAACTCCCTCCAAAGGGCATGCCTTGAAACTCTTCTCACTATCTGCTAGAGCTCTTGCACTGCTGCTTGCTTCTAGTCGGGCTATGCCTTAGCTCACCTAGGGCTTTGTCAAGCACCTGCTTACACCTGCATTTTGGGCCCCTACTTGCACATATATACAAGGTAGGGTCTACACTACCTAATCCCAAAGTGCCATGGAGTTACCATGGTGGGGATAGGAGCTATAGGCCCTACTCCATCAGTGCCACCAAACTAAACAGTGGATTGTCAAGCTTAATAAGCTAATGAAAAAAAACTAAAAACACAAAGCCTAACCTAAATATTGATGAATGAATTAAAAAAACCACAAAATAACTATACAAGCATAAGATATCAACAACAATACACTATTCCAATACTTCAAGCCATGAAAATGACTGTCAAACACTGGTTTTGTATACACAATCTACTATTTCTGTACATTTGTCGTACACACTATTTGTCCAGCCTTGATATTAGGGTTTTCCAAACCTTATAAAGACTTCTCCTTGGTAAGTGTGTGAGGTTAGGGCTTCTTAGCCTCTGGGGTTAGATTAGGTTATAACAAAGGAAAAGTTGCATAGCAACTTTTAAAAGTTGCTGAGAAGTTTTTAGAAACTTTTGTTGCACAAAAACATCCTTGCCTCCATTCTTCAATGACCTCTCATGAAGACCTCCTAAAGCATTCACATGTTCTTAAATTCAATCAAATATAACCTAAGACTAAAAACATCCTATCAAAGCATTGTTTTCAGGATAGCATCATTCCATGAATCAGTGTGCCTTTACATAAGGAAAACCAACTGAACTTCTAGGACTTGGACAATGCCTAGACACGACAAAAATGAGCCAAACTTCTTATTGACTCTTATTTTAATTACATAGCTTTATCTCTGAAGATAAGCACACCAAAAATGTGATGGTGAGGGCACTCATAGGGGTGCTCCTAAACCATACTCCCCTCAGCACAAGCTAAGGCACTTTGGGATCTAAAAGAGCTAGATCAACTCCAAACTTTTTAAACTATCCTTCCTCAATCCAGGTGGCTTTAGATTCAGGCTGACCCATCCACTTGATCAGATGCTCCATGTAGACTTGATGTCTAGTTGTTTTCTTCACCTTGGATTCTAAGATCTTTTCTACTTTGGCTGGCTCCTTCTTGGGTATTGCATTGGTGTCTATATCTTGTAGTACCTTTGTTGGAGCTGTACCTTGCTGACTAATATCACCTTTAAATCTGATCAAGTCTACAACATTAAACATCGGTGAGATGGCTAAGTCTGATGGTAAGTCCACTTTGTAGGCATTTTCTCCATATTTGGCTAAAATCTTACATGGGCCTACTCTCCTCATATGTAACTTAGTGGGCATGCCCTTCTACATTCTTGCTTTGCTAAGATGGACCATAACATAGTCCCTAATCTAAAACTGTACTTCTTTCCTCTTTTCATCCACTTTAGCCTTGAGTCTTTGAGTAGACTCCAAAATAGTTTTCTTCACTTGCTCTTGAACCTCCTTGATGGTTTGAGTGAAATCTTCAGCTTGTCCACTCTTCAACTCCATGGAACCTAAGTCTCTCAACTCACACACTCCTATAGGGTGTCTTCCATACACTATTTCAAAAGGACTCCTTCCTATGGTCCTATTTACACTATCATTGTAAGCATATTCAGCCTGAGATATTACAAGATCCCAAGTTTTCCCATACTCCTTTGTCAAACACCTTAGCAAGTTGCCAAGCACCCTATTGATGACCTCAATTTGACCATCAGTTTGAGGATGGTATGCTAAACTGAAAGAGAGATTAGTTCCTAGCCTTTTCCATAAAGTTTTCCAAAAATGGCCCATGAACTTGCTATCCCTATCTAACACAATACTCAAAGGGAGTCCATGAATCCTAACTATCTCCTTGGAAAAGAGATGTGCTACATAGCTTGCATCATGAGCAGTTTTGCAAGGAATGAAATGACTCATTTTAGAAAAATCATCTACTACAACATAGATGCTCTCCATACATGATTTGGTTTTAGGGAGTCCAACCACAAAGTCCATACTTACACACTCCCAAGGCCTATTTGGAATTGGTAGAGGTTGATGGAGTCCTGCATTGCTTGAATACTCCTTTAGCTCTTTGACATACTCCACATTGCTCTACATACCTCCTGACATCCCTTGCTAGCTTAGGCCAAAAGTAGTATCTCTGTACTAACTCCAATGTTTTTTTTATGCCAAAATGTCCACTTAGGCTTCCATTATGCTTCTCTTGGATCAGATTTTCCCTCATGGATCCTCTAGGTACACAAAGCTGATTACCTTTGAACAACAATCCATTTTGAAGGGTGTAATCTACAAACTCACCATGAAAATGGTTCTCAAACTCTAGGCACACCTTATAGGCTTGTGAGAAGTCTTCATCCTCCTCATACAAGTCTTTAAAACCTACTATTCCAATGCTTTGCAGTTGTACCTCTTGGATAGTCAATAACTTCCTACTCAAGGAATCTGCTACCTTGTTGAGCTACCCCTTCTTATGCTTGATGTGAAGGTAAAGGATTGGAGGTACTCCATCCACTTCAAGTGCCTATTACTAAGCTTCTCCTGAGTGTTAATATAGCTTAAAGCCTGATTATCAATAAAGACAACAAATTCTTTGGGTAGGAGGTAATGCCTCCACTTCTTGAGAGATTGTACCAAAGCATACAACTCCAAGTCATAAGCTGAATACTTCTTCTTTGCCTCATTGAGTTTCTCACTGAAGAATGCCACAGGCCTTCCTTCTTGACTCAATACACCCCGTATTTTTGTACCACTTGCATCACATTCAATGGTAAACAATTTGTCAAAAGTAGGTAAGGGTAGGATAGGTTTAGTAGCTATCTCTTGCTTCAATGTTTGAAATGCTTTCTCAGCTACCTTAGTCCACTTGAACTTGGTTTTCAATCCTCCTTTGATGGTGTCTAATACTAGTGCACAAATCCCACTAAATTTTCTTACAAACTTTCTATAAAATTGGGCTAAACCATGAAAACTTCTAACTTCTGTCCCTATTTTTGGGGTAGGCCAATTCAAGATTGCCTCCACCTTGCTTGGGTCCATTTTCAGATTACCCTTGGACACTATAAAGCCAAAATATACCATCTCTTGCTGCATAAACTCACACTTTTCTAGGTTGATGGATAATTTCTCTTCATGTAGCTTCTTCATAACCAACCTTAAGTGCTCAAGATGCTCTGCTTTTGTTTTTCTATAGATGAGTATATCATCTAGATACACCACTAAAAATCTACCTGTGAAGTCCTTCAAGACTTCATTCATTAACCTCATGAAGGTGCTTGGGGCATTGGTAAGCCCAAATGGCATTACAAGCCATTCATACAATCCATCTATGGTTTTGAAAGTGGTCTTCCACTCATCACCCTCCTTGATTCTGATTTGGTGATAACCACTCTTTAAATCTAGCTTGGTGAAGTACATAGCACCTCCCAAAAAATCCACCAAATATTCTATTCTTGGAATTGGGAACCTATACCTAATAGTGATCCTGTTGATAGCCCTTGAGTCTATACAAAGTCTCCATTTTCCTCCTTTCTTGGATGCTAAGACCACTAGGACTACACATGGACTAATACTCTTCTTGATCAACCCTTGATCAAATAATTCTTGTACTTGTCTTGCCACTTCCTTATTCTGGTCTGGCGTAAGCTTGTAGGCTTCTTTGTTAGGAAGAGATGCACCGGGTACAATTTGATGACTTATAGCTCTCCTTGGAGGTAAGGTGGCAGGGGTTCCATCACTTACTATATCCCTGAATTCTTCTAACATTTGTTGCACTTCCAATGGTAGTTCTACTTGCAAATTCTTGTCTTCCTCCTTTAGCTTCACCATGATAGCACATCCTATGGTTTCCTCATCTTATAGTGCTTGTAAGAACTCTTTACCATTGCTAAGCAACACACCAGGTTTCTTAGAATTTCCCTCTTCATTCTCTATTAAGGACTAAATTTTGAAAGTCCTTGCATCTTTCTTGAAAGAAATGGAGTTCTCTTCTCCATCATAGATCATCTTCCTATCAAATTGCCAGGGTCTTCCCAATAGAAGATGGCATGCATCCATGGTTAAGACATCACAAAGAACTTTTTCTTTATAGCCTCCAATGGAAAACTCTACCCATGTCTGCTCATTAACTAGCACACTTTGCTCCTAGTTCAACCAAGTCACCTTGTAAGGATTTGCATGTGGAACCTTTGTGAGTTTCAGCTTCTTTGTTACTTCCTCTACTATGATGTTATTAGTAGACCCTGAATCCACTATAACCTTGCATACTTTGCCTTGTATCTTGCACCTGACTCTAAAAAGAGCCCTCCTTTGCTTGGGTTCACCTTGATTAGGCTACCTTATAAGTACACTCCTGAGCATTAGGTTCTCACCCATTTCTAATTCTAACTTGCTGACTTCATTAGTGCATCAGCTACTACTATCTTCTTGGGTATAGGCTACCCTCTTCTAATTATTTGAGGCTGATGGTTTATCAAGACACCTATAGGCAGGGTGTCCAAGTTGTCCACACTGATAGCACTTCATGGTGGCAAAGTAGGAGCTCCTTCTTCCTGTTCCTCTTCATCTGTTTCCTTGAGAACCTCTTCCTCTACCATAAGATCCTCTTGTACTGATTTCTAAACTTTTTTCTAAGAGTCTGCTCTCTCCTTGGCTTCTTGAGTCACCACCTCTACTAGAACCTCCTCTTTGACCCCCTCTAGAGTCTCTACCTCTTCCATTGTTCTTGGAGTTAGGTTCTTTCTTTCTTCTTCATTTCTCTTCAAGATTTTGTGCCATATGCTAACAACCAAGTACTGTGGTGGGAGTAAACAAACTCATTTCCTCTGCTATGCTCCATTTCAAACCACTTAGATACTTTTCCACTTTAATGCTTTCTTCTTCTTTGATATTGGATCTCAAGCTCAACTTGTGGAACTCTTCAGTGTAGGTGGCTACATCCATCTCCTTCTATCTAAGATTCAATCTCCTCCTATGCTGCTGAATTTCATAATCTACTAGTAGGTATGCTTCCTTCACTTTATTCACCATTTCTTTCCAATTAGAGATTGGGTTCTTTCCTTCTTTCTCTCTTTCACCTTGCAAGTAGTTCCACCAGGTTAAAGCTTGTCCTCTCAACCTAGATTTGGCCACTTTGACCTTCTATGCTTCTGAGATCTCTTCACATTCGAATTGATTCTCCATGCCTTCAATCCATTGCATCACAAGCTCTGTATCCATCCTCCCAATCAGTAGTGGGACACCTTCAAGTGCCTTGCCTGTGACAGCCTTAAATGCTTTCAAGAATTTCTCATCTTGGGTAGGAGGATCTGGTGTAGGTACCTCATCATCAATGGTCTCTTCTTTTCCTTTAGCATCTTGTTTCTCCATCCTATCATTCACCTTGTCCACTTTTTCTTGGACATCATCCAAGAGTTGTTCCATCAACAACAATCTTTTCTGCAAGATTCTATTAGCTTCCTCCTGATCTTCCACCTTCTTGGCAAGCTCAACATTGGTCATCATTGTCTTCTTTTGAGATGATCCAATTGATTCTTCTAGTGGTTGAAACATCCACTATTCACTTCCCAAGCCTTAAGAGGCTTTGATACCAATCTGGTGGGGAGGTTAGGATAGACTGGCTTAGTCTATGCCTAATCCTCTCTAGGATCCTAGCATACTTCTGACACCAAAGAAAGTCTATAGGAGACCTCTCTTATCAAGGGATCCCTTGACCTGACCTAACCTAATCACTAAGTTTTGCTTTGTCACTTTGCAACATATCAAACTTTACTTCCTAGCACCATCCCTTACATAGGCCTATAAGGGTCTTTTTGGGCTCAATCACCCTTCCAAGCTCTAACATAGAATTTGATGAGTTACAATGAGTTTTTAAGCAATTTGAGACATCTCCAAAATGGTTAGAAGGTTGGGTTGTTACCTGATTTGACACTTCCTTTGTAAATCGGGGCTACAAGGAAGTGCCAATTAGGTCTCCTTCCAGATTTGTAGGGCTTTTGCCTCCTTACCCTCACAGTTTCAAAACTACTATTCTAAAGAACATCCACTGCAAATGACCACCTCTCAATGATTTTTGGGGTCTTGGGTCTCTATCTGATCGTACAATGCCTGTACCCAAAAATGAGGGTTTTAAGGGTTTGATGGACTTCTCAGAGTCACTGTGCTTGAAGTCTTTAATAGTACCATTCTAGGATTTTTTAGGACCTCTCCTTCACAAAAATTAGCCTTCTCCCATGTCCCCTAACTCCCTCCAAAGGGCATGCCTTGAAACTCTTCCCACTATCTGCTAGAGCTCTTGCACTGTTGCTTGCTTCTAGTCGGGTTGTGCCTTAGCTTGCCTAGGGCTTTGTCAAGCACCTACTTGCACCTACATTTTGGGTCCCTACTTGCACATATATACAATGTAGGGTCTACACTACCTAATCCCAAAGTTCCATGGAGTTACCACGGTGGGGATAGGAGCTACAGGCCCTACTCCATTAGTGCCACAAAATTGAACAGTGGATTGTCAAGCTTGATAAGATAATGAAACAAAACTAAACACATAAAGCCTAACCTAAATATTGATAAATGAATTAAAAAAACCACAAAATAACTATAAAAGCATAAGATATCAACAACAGTACACTATTCCAATACTTCAAGCCATGAAAATGACTGTCAAACACTGGTTTTGTATACACAGTCTGTTATTTCCGTACATTTGTCATACACACTATTTGTCCAACCTTGATATTAGGGTTTTCCAAACCTTTAGGAATAAGGTGTCTCAACCTTGGATAATTCCTATTCTTATTATTTGTTTTGTAAATGTATTTTTTGCAAATAATGTAATTAAGTGTGAGTGTACATGTCTAGTTGGCATGTTGATGTGTCACTCCACTTGATGTGTCCGCATCTTGTGCATAAGGAGATCATGACTGAAATGGTCATGATAGATTCCTATGATGTGTAAGAACTATTTAAGGAATGTGCTATGACAGGTGTAAGAGCATCTTATGACTTGGGCCTATTTGGGCGCCCAAGAAGAAGTGGTTGGTGTGTGTAAGAGAATATGCCAAAAATAGGTTGGTATGACAGATTCTCTTACACTTCTCTTGTGACCATTATTTTTGGTGGATTCTATGACAAGCTGTCATAGTCTATTCTAGGGATGGACACCTATTCTTGGGATTCCATGTAACAATTGTGTACATGTGGCTTTGTGCATGGGTCTTGGTGGTTGTGCCTATTTTTGGGTCCAGAGGAGTCTATATATATGATGCTACTCCTATGGGAGCGATATAAAAAAGTTTAAGTCTTGTTGGCTTTGTCTCTCATTTCCTGAAAGAACTTGCATTGCAAGTGTATTGTAATCTTTGTGTTGAAGATAATACATTGTGCAGGTTTTGGAGTGCTGGCGTTTTTTACCGAAAGGTTTTCCCCAGGGTATATCATTGTGTCATTCTCTATTTTTCTATATGCATTGTATGTGGTTGCAATATCTTTGTTAAAGTAGTTAACAAATCTAAAATTGTAAGGATTTATAAGAATTTGCGCAATACTCTCCTATAGAGATTAGCGTAGGAAGCTATTTTCGCACCTGAGTTTCCTTACAGTTTTGTATACACAGTTTGCTATTTCCGTACATTTGTTGTACACACTATTTGTCCAACCTTGATATTAGGGTTTTCCAAACCTTATAAAGACTTATCCTTGATAAGTGTGTGAGGTTAGGGCTTCTTAGCCGCTGGGGTTAGATTAGGTTATAACAAAGGAAAAGTTGCATAGCAACTTTTAAAAGTTGCTGACAAGTTTTAAGCAACTTTTGTTGCACAAAAACATCCTTGCCTCCATTCTTCAATGACCTCTCATGAAGACCTCCTAAATCATTCACATGTGCTTAAATTCAATCAAATCTAACCTAAGACTACAAACCTCCTATCAAAGCATTTATTTTAGGATAGCATCATTCCATGAATCAGTGTGCCTTTACATAAGGAAAACCAACTAAACTTCTAGGACTTGGATAATGCCTAGACTCAACAAAAATGAGCCAAACTTCTTATTGACTCTTATTGTAATTACATAGCTTTATCTCTGAAGATAAACACACCAAAAATGTGATGGTGAGGGCCCTCATAGGGGTTCTCCTACACCACCACTCATCCTTGAGTCTGTGTTCCTTGCTGACTTATTCTTCCTGCAAAAGGATAACATAACAAAATCCAAAACATGAATCCAAGGTAGAGATTATAATAAGTTTTCCCTATTTTAACGTAGCCTTGTCATATGGTTGTAGGAGATCTACCCATTAAAGCTGGAGAAGAAAGATACCAGATTTTATCATAACATTCATTAATCTATATATATTTTTAGTCTTGTCCTTAAGTTTCATAGGTATCAAATATACACATAGCTAAAGCTTAGAAACATAAAAGACTGTATAATGTTCATGAAAAACCATAAGATATTCAAGTCTGAACTTCGAAAATCATAAACAAAACATTCCATAATATTGTCTCATCATTCCCCCCAACTTAACTATTTTTTGATCCTCCAGCAAATACATTCTTTAACCTGGCTGCTAATCTTTAGTCAGTAGTTGTTCTCTGTCCAGTACCTCCCTCTGTACAACTCTAGTAGAATCCCTTTGTCTCCCTGTGTTTCTTCCATTTGTCCTTTTCCCTCTGCATATCAAAACTGTCTAGATTTTTTAAGTTTACAAGCAAAGGAGACATCAGCAATGGAGGCTGAAAGGTTAATGGAATCCAGAAACTTTCTCTTTTTTTTCCCAATGCAATGTACCAAGGGGTGCATTGTGTTGCCATAGAAAAATTGAGAGGTGAATGTGGTTCTCTATTTCTCATCTCCCTAGATAAACTATTTCAGTGCCACTGAATGGCATTTCTAGCCTTAGGTAGTTCAGAATACATCATCTGCTCATATGCATTAAATGCTTCATTTATCATTGGATAAATAATCTTGCTACCTGAGTCAGAAGGGGCTATCCTTAACCAATTATAGTAGTAAGTTTTAGGATCTTTAGCTTTAGGCCTTAGAAATAGGGGAATGTCTTACTCCAAATCCCTATACACCTTAGCTTGAGTGTCCCAACTTATTTCATTCTATACCCAAGACATGAGAGCTCTGAGTTGAATATCCCCAACATAAAGTAAGGGATTCCAAACTCGATCATTAGGGACTGCTAGGTTGTGGAGATACAGCTCACATAATAAATTTTGAATGGTTGTAGGAGAGTTGTGGAATGCTTGAGAAAACTGGGTAGGCTCTTGTAATGAGGAAGACCTATCCTACATAATACAGGTCATTTGATAGTTTAACGGTTGTTCCTTAAGAAACAGGGCATAGAAAGGTGATAAAGATCTACAACCCATCAGGTCAGGAATTAAAGATCAAATTTTGTCAAGTTTCTCACTTAATTGTTCTATCTTTTCCTCTTGAATAAGTATTTCCTAATAATGAAGGTCCACTACCCTATTTAATTCTTTGTGTTGTTGTTTCCACTGCTCTCTCTCAGTATTTAATTGCTTAGATAATTGGAAGATAACAGACAACAAAGAATTTGAACTAGATTGAACTGTTACTATAGTAGGGCTAGAATTGTTTGTTGCTAGAGAAACACATGACTTACCATTATTAACATTTTTCCTCTTCAAAGGATCTATCTAGATGATCATAGCCCTCTTAGTGTTGGAGCATTGTTGAGCCACTGAAGCTAATGTATCTAACCCTTCATTTAAAATTTTCTCTACAACCTTATTGACAAGATCTATGTCAATATCCAAATTTTCTTCATAAGGGTCCCTTTCTATTGCAGGAGACTCCATTGTAGGAGAGAACATTGTTTCATCTGCTTCCCTAATGTAACTATTAGAATCATCACTTTCTAAATCATCTTCCTAAAAATTCCCAGGGGCTGATCCTCTCCTTCGAAACACATAAGCCTGCTCTTCTGAGTTGGAGTTATCTCCGATTATGATGACTTCTACATTAACTGGTTTATTAGAAACCTACTTTGTTTTAACATCAGGACATTCCTTAAATGTATCTTGTTCCATAATTTCAGTCCATTGTCCTTCCTGCTGAGAATTTTCAAGCTGTAATTCAGCTTCTAGTTGAATGTTCTCATCCTCTTGTTGAATGTTTTCATCCTCTTCTTCCTTCTACCCAGAATCTTGTGTTACATTTGGCTCATTAACTAGAATCTCCTCAGTTGTTTTTGACCTCTTCCTAACACTTCTCCTTAATGGAGTTTCCTCCTTCTTTGCTGGAGATTTTCTTTTTCTAGACATGCCCGTGGCAGCAGGAGATGCCTTAGCCCTCCAGCTAGTACTAGGGTTAATTTTCTTTTTCTTATCCTTTGGGGAAATCATTTCTACTACAGGAGCAACTTCAACCTTTCCTGTAGGAGTCTCCAATTCCTCTTCATGAGTTGATCTTGAAGTAGAAGAATTAGTGGAATTAGGGGAATTAGGGGTCCTAACCCTAGATTTCTTCTTGGATGAAGAACACTATCCTATTTCAATAAAAAAATTCCTAACCCCTTTAGCAGTTTTAACCCTTTGTCCCACTCTATGCCCAATTGGTTTAGGGGTAGGCTCCTTAAACCTGTGTAGCAGAAATTCCTCCCAAGAAATATCTTACTATTCTCTTAAGGCTTTTCCCACTACCAACTTGATTAGACAGTGGTGAGAAATAGAATTTCATTTACCCTCTTGGACTAGAATAGCTTGTTTTGATAGAATACCAAACACAAAACTAGGGACATTGATAGGCCTGTTATCATGTCTCAAGAAGCTTAAGAATTTAAAGTGTATAGCATGTAGAAATGAATGCATCCCTTCATAGGTGAAATACCTAATGATATAAACCGCACATTGTTTCAATGACTTAGGAAGAGATAACCAAAATGTACCTTGTTTTTTATGTACTTCAAGTGACAAGTCTGTATGAAGAATGAATTGAGCTCTGGAAGTAGTTGGGTCAAGATTCTCTGCAAATTCCTCACCCTCAAGCGGTAATCTAATGACCTCTGCCAAAGCTAACTAAGAAAATGGCACCTTCAGTCCTTTAACTATAGCCACTCCTTTCAAGGAGCTAAGAAACTGAAGTGCAACCTCATCAATCCCAGCTAGTTAATTTCTAGACATAATCCATCCAACCCCTTGCTTGGAAATAGGGCATACAATTCTGGTCTTCAAGAAAAACACCATGCACATTAGGCTCTCTTCTAATGAGGTCACCACCCATCATCTTGTTTTCAAGATACCCAAACAGAGTTGCAGGAAATAAAACAAACAACCAGAATTTCAAACAAGAAAGCTTGAGAAGGCAAGTTGCGGGATGATTCAAATTTAGAAATTTCTAGCAAAGCAGCTTGAGAAATGAGCTTATGAGTAACATAAATGCAAATTACCATGTTATCATTTCATAATTACTCATAAGTACACTCCGTAGAACTCGTACTCAAAATAACTTGCCACCTTAGTTTTATATGTGTGAAAGATAACATGCAGCACAATGATTTTCAAAAATGTCTAATCATGGTAGAAAAATACAAGTACAATAGGAGAAAGGAATAAATATAAAGATTGCATAAACATAATGACAAAAAACTAGTAAACTTCCCCCCCAGCATAAGATATTGCAAGTGGGCCCTCACTTGCAGTAATGACAAGGCATACGCTAAAATAAAATGGAAAACAAATTAAAGTAGCATACCTTCAATTGTGTGCTAACCTGAAGTACTGGTGAGGTGGCAGTTGTTAATTATTCATGAATGAAAGAAAAATATGAGGTGGATGGATGGTAGACTACAAATGAAGCGGAAATTTATTATGGAGACATGACTTTCTTGAAGAAAGTGTTTATTATGGAGGTGAAAAGACCATTTTAGAGTGAGCAAGGCAAATAAGCATAAAACTCATTACGAGTAGCTGCAGGAAGGGTTTCACCAACGGTAGAAGAGAATTGCTATAGGAACTCATCCTTGCTCTGGGGTTTGTGATACAACTTCAATCAGTGACCATTGACCAGCAGTTTGAAATGTACTAGATCAACTGTGGAGAGCCGAACCACACCTTTTGGAAAGACTACAATTATCTCATATGGGCCAAGCCATCTGGTTTGGAATTTTTCTAGGTTATGTTGGTACCGAGAGTCATAGAGGAGCACCAAGTCTCCAACTGAGAATATTTTTTCATTGACAAACTTGTCATGCCATTGCTTGTGTTGAGTTTGGATTAATTTGGTGTTATGCAGGGCAGATTTTCTCCACTCATCAAGGCCATTCAAACTCAGAATCCTATTTTTTTGCACTGCAATGAGATCCATCCCAAGATCAAGAGCTGTCCTAAGTGTCTTATGTTCAAATTCAATAGGCATGACTGTAGAGCGACCATAGACAAGCTCAAATGGTATGAAACAGATTGTAGACTTCCATGTAGTTTGGTATGCTCAAAGTACTTTAGGAAATCAAATAGCCCAATCTTTCTTATGAATGGCTACTCTTTTAGTGAGAATAGATTCCAACTCTTGATTGGTAACTTCCACCTAACCATTAGCTTGGGGGTGATAGGGTGAAGATTTACCATGCCTAATGTTATATTCCTCCATCAGAGCAGCATTCAAATTGGAAGTAAACTAAGGACCTTGATCAGATTGAATCTCCCTTGGTACTCCAAATCTAGTGAAGATGAATTCATAAAGGAACTTTGCAACATTGTTATCCCTAGGGTGCTTCATAGGCTTAGCTTCAGCCCATTTTGTAACATAGTCAATGAAAACAAGGATATAAGATTTACCTTGGGAAGAGGGCTCAATAGGACGAACAAATTCAATCCCCCATTTGTCAAAGGGTGCGAAAACTACCTATGGCTGCAGGGGCATTTCATCTATCTTTGTAGGTTGGCCCATGTATTGACATTTATCACACTTTTTGGTGTACTGAGCAACATCCTTGTGGAGACTAGGCCAATAATAACTTGTAGTCAAAATCTTCAATGTTGTTCTTTTGGCAGAAAAATGTCCACCGCAAGGTTCATCATGACATGCCTTGAGGATATCATAGGTTTCATCCTCTCAAATGCATCTTCTAGTTACTTGGTCAGGACCAGTATAAAACATGAATCCAAAAATCAATGAATAATTAAAGCTCTTTTCAGTTAACAACCTTCTTTCTTTAGCAAAGAAATGAGCTGGTGTCTTACCAGTTGTGAGATAATTGGCAATATTGGCATACCAAGGATTGTGTGTAGTCAGCAAGAAAAGATGTTCATCAGGAAAACTATCATCAATTGATGTAGGCTCATCAAGTACATGCAACCTCGAAAGAAAATTAGATACCACATTGGTTTTACTAGGTTTATCGATGATGGTAATGTCAAACTCTTGCATAAGCAGAAACCAGCGAGCTAATCTACCAAATATTGTAGGCTTGTTCATGAGATACTTAATAGCAGAATGGTTAGTATGCACATAGATCTCATATCCAATAATGTAGTGTCTAAATTTATTCAGGGCATAAATGACTACAAGAAGTTCTTTTTCAGTGACAATATAGTTAAACTCAGCACCTTGCAAATTTTTACTGATAAAATAAATTGCATGTTCAACAGAGTCCACCTTCTGGCCAAGCACAGCTCCAATAGCATAGTCTGAGGCATCAGTATGGATGTGAAAAGGTAAGACCCAATTGGGTCCTCTCAACACTGGTGCTATAGTGAGAACTTCTTTAAGCTACAGGAAAGACTTTGCACACTCATAATCCCAAGCAAATTCAACATCCTTCTTGAGCAAGTTATATAGCAGTGCTGTAAGCTGGTTGAAATCCTTTATAAACCTTCTATAATACCTGGCATGACCAAGAAAACTTCACACATCTTTTTGTTTTGCTAGAGTAGGTAATGTGCTAATTACTTCAATCTTGATAGGGTCCACTTGAATACCTTTTGAAGATATGAAATGTCCTAAGAAAACCCCTTCTTCCATCATCATGAAGCACTTTTCACTATTAAGAGAGAGATTATAATCTCAACATCTTTGAAGAGCTTTCTCCAAATTTTCCTTGGCCTCATCAAAAGTATGCCCATATGTGGTAAAGTCATCCATGTAAATCTCCATGCAAACAGTAGAGATATCTGAGAATATACTGATCACATCTCACTGGAAGGTAGCAGGGGCATTACACAACCCAAAAGGTAGCACTTAATAGGCAAATGTACCCCATGGGCAGGTGAATGTTGTCTTCTCCTGATCCTTAGGGGCAATTTGCATCTGATTATAACCACTAAATCCATCCAGAAAATAGAAGTATTTCTTTCCAACTAAGTTATCAAGGACTTTATCTATGAAAAGCAATGGAAAGTGGTCCTTCTTAGTGGCTATGTTAAGCTCTCTATAGTTGACACAAAATCTCCACTTTCCTCCTTTTTTAGGAACTATGACAAGAGGGGAGACCCACTAACTATTAGAAATGGGATAGTTGAATCTAGCATTTAGTAACTTCTGCAACTCATGAACTTTACTATATCCCTTAGAGCTGGGTTTACCCATCACTAAGGTTGGCGAATAGGTCTGAAATCAAGGCTGATATAAATTTGGTGAGTCCACAGCTTAGGTTATAGACCTTTCATGTTAGTATCATCCCAAGAAAAAGATGATTGATGTTCTTTAGAAGCTACAGGACATCTGTCTGCTGAGAGAGCGTTAAGGCATTGTTTACATTTAACTCCCGTCCTGAGCTAACCTCTAGCTTAGTGACCTTTTCTGCCATGGACAACTGAACAATTGGGGAAGACTCCATTTCATGAGGCAGTAATGTATGAAGAAATTTGGAAGTTTTTGAATACTGCAGGGTATCAATAGGTGGTAACAAGGCGTCAAGGACATAGTCCTCTTGGGAACACACTTTGGATTGCACCCCATACTCATTCAAAATAATGGAGGAAATTATTCCATCTTCCTCCCTAGAAGCTACAAAAGGTTCCCTGGATATCATCATTAACTGATGAATGGAATTAACCTCAAGTTCAATATCATCCAAATTTGGCCAGATTATATAGTCATCTTGCAATAGAGGTTGAGCTGGGGAATACAGAGTCAGATTTTTAGTGTTGACTCCATTGGATATAGTCATTTTCCCTGACCGACATGTTGTATAGGTATCTGCAGTAGCTAGCCAAGGTCTACCTAAAATTATTGGATATCCTCCCATGTTAGCCTTTGGAGAAAGGACAACAAAGTCAATTGGATATTCCCAAGAATTCAAGGTGACTATCACATTCTCTACCATCCCATCAAGTATAATGGTGGAACTATCATCAAGCTAAAGGATAGTTGGGGTTTCCCTAAGACTGATGATATGTAACTAAGACATTACTTCCTTGGTCATGACATTTATGGATGCATCTAAGTCAACTAGAGCATTTTGGACTTGCATTCCTTGAAGAGTGATTGTAACCATAGGGCTACCAAGATCAGAATACTTGGGAACTATCAATTTCTCCAACATTAGATCAGACAACTGGCCTAGGACATGGATGGTTTTGGAATCCTTTTTCTTCCTCCCAGGTTGCTTGATACAAGCTTCCTTGATGGCTTTAGTATATGCAGGTACTTCCTTTATGGCATCTAGCAGGGGAATCTTTATTATCATTTTCTTTAGTTGGGTAAGAAAATCCAACGCTGCTTGATTTTCCACTAGCTTAACTTGTTCCTCCAACCTATGAGGAAATGGGGGTTCTTGTGCTACAGGAGCAATAGGAATATCAGGTTGGACTGGTACTTTAGTTGGTTCTACTAAGACATCCTTAATTTTAGTAATAATAGGCTGTTGAGGAGGAGAAGAGTTGTGCTTGATCTTAAATGGATATTATTCAGGGAAATTGCATAGCTCTGTAGCTGTGTTGTTGGTTTAGCATTGTTGGGATTTGGAGTAGGCTGAGCAGGCAATTGAGTCTGTTTAGGGGAAGTAGTATTGGCTGCAGGAGGAGGCATCAAAGCCAGCTACTAAGGTGGTGGCATCAAAGCTGGTTGGTTGGATTGGTTCATCTAATTGTGTGGTTGTTGCCACCCCTACTGGGGCTGCTACCAAGATTGCTGAGGTTGTGACCAACCCTGTTGAGATTGTTGCCATTCTGACTGATGTTGTTGCCAACCCTACTGGGGTTGTTTCCAACCTTGCTAAGGTTGTTGCCAATTCTATTGATGATATTGCTAGCCTTACTGAGGTTGTTGCCAACCTTACTGAGGCTACTGCCAACTATTATACCCACTAAATCCACCATGTTGATTTTGCCATGCATTAGTATTATGAAAATTTTGAAGAGGATCTTGTGGAATACCTAGTCTTTGAGCCCATGGCATTCACTAGGCAACATAGAGCACCTCTCCATTCTCATCAATGGCTTTGGACTCGGTAGGCATTGGTTGGGACTCCAAGCTTGCAACATACTTACACCAACAATTCTTTTTCTTTTCCCTACAATGTGGGCAGTACTCTGCTAACATTGCATCAACTTCATCCCTCTTTCTCCTTGCTCACGTTGTGTCCAATTAAGTGGCAACATCATTGATGATGTCCTACTTGAAATCTGATAATAGATTGGATAACTCCATTTTAGACACCCCTGCACCATTGGACTTATGAGGCAAGGCTCTCAAGCCTCTTACTTTCTTGATAGTGGCTCTTGAATAGTTCAAACATATGTTCTTAATGTCCTCCCATGTCTTTTGAGTAATGTCTCCCCCTGCCATAAGGTCAAGGGCCTCTACACTCCCATCATTCACATCCCTCAAAAACAAATGCTTTTGAGACTCTTCATTCAGCACATGTTGTGTGTTACGTTGCAGGCTGAACATAAACCTGGAGACATAGTCTTCCAAAGTTTCATCTTCCTTCTGTGACATTTTAAATATGTCATCTCCCTTTAAGTCTCCTCCTCTGTAATAATCTTTATACTTCTCAAGAAACATGGTGCACATTAAATTCCAATCTACTATAGCATCAACACCCAAACTCATAAACCACCATAGAGCAGCCTCCTTTAAGGTGGAAGGAAATAATTTAAGCTTATGGCCATTAGTGGTGTAATCATAGCTTCTATAGAGGACATCAAATTCAAAGAGGAAGGTCTCTGGATCTTCTGTGATGAGTCCATAGAATTTAGAAAGTGCTGCTACAGGAATGTTCTTCAGATTTTGGTTACCTTGCTGAGTAGGAATAGGAAAAGGGAAAGTAGGATGAGCCATTGCATTATCTAGGTATTCAGGGCAAGAAAAGAGGGCATTTAAATGGTAAGACTCCTCAGATGATGGCGGTGAAGGTAAGTGATCAAAAGCATCAGCAAACATGTTCTCAAATGGTTCTTCTTATTGAGGTATTTCTAATTGGGGTTCCTCAAATGTTAGATCTAAAACCTCAAATGGCTCTTCCTGATTAAGGTTAGGTAGGAATAACCCAAGATGGTCCCTATGCCTATGCATGCAAAATTATGTAGAATGGAAACTAACTTAATGACTTCTGGGTCGAACTAAATTGACACCATCCCCAGCAGTAGCACCAAAAATGATTGGTTAGAATAATATCCTAGTAACTCAAGGATTGGTCATCCTTTAACAGTGATTTATTTTTGAAAATCATCATGTATCTACTTAGAACATCATGCTAGACTTCATTTAATGTATCAATTCGGTAACATGAGCTTCAGATGATGGCTGCCAAGTTAATGCTTTAGTTCCTCTCAATAGTCATCACTACTAAAGTAAAAGCTATTGCTATAGGAGATTTATGCTAGAAATTGAAACTACTAATTAACCTCATCTTGAAGGAAACAAACTTAACAGTAAATAGATAATGCTTGAGAAGTAAACCTATGCTACAGGAAACAGTCAATGGTTCTGCTACCAGTGGCTGTAGGAGCAATAGTACTTAACAACTTTGAAGAAACTTAACTGAATCCTACTTAAACATGAACAGGGAATTCATCTCCTGTGTGGCCCCCATGGAAGTATGAATGAATTATAACTCAGAGAATGAAATGAAGAACTATCATATATTCATTCAACAAAATATAAGTACAATATAGGATATCAAAGTATTTTTACTCTATTGTTGGATTACAGTATGAAATTCTCAAAACGTCTAACTAGCCTAGAATCGTCACTTCTAGCTTATTTAAAAGCAACTAGGAAAAAAAGAACTCCTACAAACTAGATCCTTCATTACAGATCATAAAAACTTTAGTTACAGGAATGACAATATCATTCATACAAGAAGATAAGCCATATTTAATGCTCGAGAATATAGCAACGCTAGCAACTAGATTGACTTGGACTAGATCGGCAACTACAAAGTGATGGAAGGAGTGGAGCTATGATGAACTTCTGAAATAGTTATCCATCTTGAAAGACCCACTCATCCTTGAGTTCGCACTCCTTGCTGACTTATTCTTCCTGTAAAAGGTTAACATAACAAAATTTGAAACATGAATCCAAGGTAGAGATTATAATAAGTTTTCCCTATTTTAACGTAGCCTTGTCATATGACTGCAGGAGATCTACCCATTAAAGATAGAGAAGAAAGATACCAGATTTTATCATAACATTCATTAATCTATATATATATTTTTAGTCTTGTCCTTAAGTTTCATAGGTATCAAATATACACATAGCTAAAGCTTAGAAACATAAAAGACTGTATAATGTTCATGAAAAACCATAAGATATTCAAGTCTGAACTTAGAAAATCATAAAAAAAACATTCCATAATATTGTATCATCATTAATGTTGAAATCAATGTAATCAATAAATTTAACCCTTCAAAACATATTTTCTCAAATACTGACTTGTCAGGACACTTAGCTAAATGGCTATGTTCCTAAGTGAATTTGACTTAAAATTTGTTTCCCAAAAATCAATTAAAGGACAAGCTTTCATTGATCATCTTGTTGAAGCTCCTTCACCTACTTCAACTTCTACTTCTATCACCTTTCTTGATGAATTTATTTTGCCTATCGACATTGATGATACATGGGAATTGTACTTTGATGGATCTAGATGTAAAAATAGCTCCAGTGTCAGTGTTATTCTTATATATCCCTGAAATAAACCTATATTTGTATCATATCATCTAAACTTCACTTGTACTAATAACATTGTAGAATATGAAGTCGTTATTGCTGGTCTAAAAGTGACTTTATCCCTTAAGGTGAAGCATATCAAATTCTTTGGAGATTCACAATTGATTTTGCAGCAAATTAATGGAAATAAGCTAACTTGAATCAATATCATAATTTAGCCCTAATTTTTCTTGCTAAATTTCTCTCATTCTATTTTATATGTACCCCGGAAGGATAATAGACATGTGGATGCTATGAAAAGTGCATCTTCCCTTATCTCTTTAGATAACAATGTTGAAAGTTATCAATTCACCATACATAATCATGTTATTCTTGCTAGTTCTGAAAGCTCTAATGATGACTCTTGTTGTTTTGGCATTCATTCATATTTACACATCTTTCATTATTTGTGAGATGGTACTTTTCTTGAATCAACAACATAAAATACTAGATACATAATCATGTTATTCTTGCTATTTTTGAAAGCTCTAATGATGACTCTAGTTGTTTTGGCATTCATTCATATTTACACGTCCTTCATTATTTGCAAGATGGTACTTTTCTTGGATCAACAACACAAAATACTAGAGCTTGAATTTGCACACTTTCTACAAGATAAATCATTCTTGATGACATTCTTTATAGGAACTCTTAGAATGGTCTTTTACTTTGATGCCTTAATAAAACTGAGATCCCTATTTCTTTACAAGAAGCTCATTTAGGATCTTGTGGGGGGCATTTTGGTGGAAATTCCTTAGTTAACAAGATCCTTCATATGGGATATTATTGGTAAAACATGAAACAAGATTATTTTTCCTTTTTCAAATGATATCCTCAATTCCATCATCATAATAATATCATCCATGCTCCTACACATGAGCTCCACTCTCAGGTAGCTTCACGGCCCTTTAATCTATGGGGCTTGGATCTCATCATAATAATGTCACCTCCTTCTCAAGGACATACTTATTTTCTCACTACTGTTGATTACTTCACTAAAGGGTTAGAAGCAGTTCCTCTTTGCTATACTACAACTGATGTCATTTGCAATTTCATCTTAGAGAACATTATTTCTTAATTTGGTATTTTGTCAATGATCATATCTATTAATGGTACTCCTTTTAAAAATAAGGAAGTAATAAAGTTCTTGGAAAAATATTGTATCAAGCAACACTTTTCTACTCTATATTATCCTCGATCTAATGGTCAAGATGAAGAATCTAATAAAGCCATTGAGAAAATTCTTAGAAAGACTGTCAACAAACATGCTAAGGATTGGCATACATAATTGACTTATGTTTTATGGGCTTATAGGACAAGTGTTCACACAACAATAGGAAGAACTCCTTATAATTTAGTTTAAGGTGTAGATGCAATTATGCCTTTAGAGTTAGAGATGCCCTCATTAAGAGTCTCCTTTAGTGGCATAACTGACAATGATAGCTTGAGAGAACAATTCCTTCAACAACTTAAAATGTTAGATGAGTAGTGCATTAATGCCCTTGAACATATTCAACCATATCACAAGTCTCTTAAAAAGAAATACAACCATAAAGTGATTGAGAGTTCCTTTTCAGTTGGAGACTTGGTTCTTTATGAGAATCAACAGAATGTCAATGCTCTACTTGAAGAAAAAGGTAATTTTAGTCTTAATTGGCTTGGCCCATACATCATCACATAATTTTATGGTTTTGGTGCATATAAATTAGCTAATATGGATGGTATACCACTTAAGGACCCTATAAATGTTATGCATTTGCATTGGTAATATACTTAATCTTCTCTATAAATCCTTCTCTTTTTCTTTTTCTCTCCACTTCAATCTTTGCATGTGCTTGTATCTTTACATTAAAGAAGTATGTGTTATTATCTATTATTTTCATGCATTGCTTCATTCTTGACAAAATTGGATATATTTTGGTCTTGAATTTTATGTAATATGCTAATCATTTTTGGATAGGCTATTACTTGGAAGGTACTTGCACATTTTAATTTTCATCAATAATTATGTTATAATAGATTAGTGTTTAGTAATTTCTTATAGCTAGACTACATGTTCATCTATTCACATAAGGATGACATATCATCACAATTGCATTTAATTAAAGTTAGTCTTTAATTAGATCACATTTATATCATTTTTAATCTTTCTAGCATTGATTACATAATCAATCATAAAGGCATCAAAAATAGAAATACACATGAAAACATAAGAGAACATTACTCCATATATATATATATATATATATATATATATATATATATATATATATATATATATATATATATATATATATATATATATATATATATATATATATATCAAAATGTTTGGTACATAGCTGGAACTATACAAAATGTGCCCTATCTATCATACATCATGCATATCAAATCACTCCTCATCCATGGGACAATGACTCCCTGATCTCTCAGGTCCATGGTGAGAAGAAGATGGTCATGGTATACTGGATGGTCTATGAGAAGTTGAGTATCATGTTTGGATCCTAGATGAGTTGGACTCTCTGATCAAACATGTAGTCTCCTTGCATCACCTCTAGCTCACGCAAGGTCTCTGCCAACTCTCGCTTGAGTCTCTCTCTATCATCTCTCAAAATTTGCAACTCGGCCTACATTGATGTGAATAGATCCTTGTGTTTCCTAGGATATCCTTGTGCATCATATCACACCTAAGAGGGTAAAGGTATCCTCGATGCTCTAGTGATGTCTCTTAATACATCACCTAAAAAATGTCTCCATCCCTCCACTCCAACTATAACATATAAATCGCATAATTAAAAACATATATATAACTTAACTTTTTACTTTAAATGTTTTTCATTCTTTCTTACCTAGATCTCCTTGCTAGCAATTAGGATCATTACTAGCTGGAAATATTAGTGCTTTACTCCAGGATGTTGGAGTTACAGACCTTCTACTCTCTCCATTCTCTCAGATGCCAACATCCATCGGGGGAGGCATCTCTAATGTGGCTCTCGGTGGTCATCTTCTCAAAGGGGTAGAATTTATCCCCTCTATTGGATCCTCCTTGGTTTCACTATATTCATCTTCCATGGGTTCTACCTCTAGCATATTTCCTAACTACTTGTCCTCCCTATCATCATCATCCTCATCTTTGGCTACCGCATTCTCTCTTCTCAATAATGACCCTAGGTCTCCCATAGGGTAGCCTGCTAGAAAGATGGGTCTCATCCCATGCATGATGATGTGTTTAAGGTAGCCCCTAGTCATACCTACATTGATGATTTCATCTGCTACCTTGATATCATGATCTACCTCCACATCTATCAGCTCTAAGTCATCAAGTGTGGCTTGTGGTATGGTTCCAGGCCTCCCACTAGCCCTATGTCCATGTGTATAGCATGACACTAGTATGGGAGGACCCTATTTCAGATCAAACTATCACTACACTATTAAAATAGAAAGGCCTTACTATGTAGTTGTACCTTCCCTCTATAAATTTGTATCTCTACATGCATCTCATCTATTGGTCAATGTTTGTCCAGGGTGGCATGTGTCTATAGGGTCTCCATTTGATACATGAGTTTCCTGCAACTGATCTATGATAACTCTCCAATACAAAAAAATCACCAAACTACCATGGTGAACTTAGTGGATATGTGTATGCTCATGGATCACTCACATCAATCTTCAATAAGAATCATATCGATTGTGTACAAGTGATATACTCAAACATCAACACCAAAAATAGTGTACACACTACCAGGCTCCATCTTTGATACATCACAAATCTCCCAAGCTCGTAGTATAAGTGGTCCAACATACTCCTCCCCCAAAAGTATACTGCATGACTCCTCTCCATGTACTAAAGGCATAGAGAACATTGTTCCCTTAAAATCAGGAGCAACAACAACAACAATTGCAAACTATAATATCTTCCTGACTAAAGCAACCTCATTGGAAGCATGTATCAATACATTTAGTGGAATTTGATCTCTACATGGGTGAGAAAGGATTTTTCTTGAGAAATTTATCTAGTCTCTCTCAATATCTACCTCAGATATATCTATGAAAAATCTCACTATTTGTCCTCATATGGGTAGTCGCAAGATCTATTTTACATCCTATATTCATGTAATAGTCATTTCACCTATGGGTAGGTGAAATGTGGATGTGTCCTCATCCCACCTCTCCATCAATGCCATCAACATGGTGTGATGAAATTTAATGTGTGGAATGTGGTATATCTAGTAGTGTCCCACATCTCTCAGCAACTGTATATCATGTGGTCTAAGTCTTCCTTACTTCCCTTGGAGAGATTCCATATTCTTCATGGTGCTATGCTCCAACATCATAAGAAACTCATTCAATCACAAGTTAACAAAGTGCTATCACTACATCATATGCATCAAGAAAATTTAGTCAAAAAATAGGAAAATAGAAACACCTGGGACTAGGTTGACTTTCCTAAGGACTAGCTCTCATTTATGGGACTAGGTCAAATTTTTGGGACTACGTCAAATTTCTAGGTCAAGCTTGAATTTCTAGGTTCTCTATTATAGACAACATCAAATCCTATCTATAAATCAATTTCTACATCTACTAAGGAAATAAAGAATTCTCAAAAGGAAGAAACAACATGGGTATTAAGAAGTACCTCATCTAGGGGTGCACCATCCTCTATAGCTCTCTTGAGAACCTCCATTCTTGCTGGAGGCAACACTTTCTTCCTTGGCATCTCCCTCTTCTCATTTCTTCTCCTTACTTCACAAGAGAAAACAAAGGTAATCTCACAAATAATCTTTTCAAAAGGTAATAACTAGCTTATCCTTACTTTTAGGTTAGTTACTTTTTGAGCATTTTTAACTAACTTTAATTAGTCTTCTCCTTCATTAATACCTCTTTGTGTTCATTTGATCAAAACTTGAACTAGGAATATCGGATTTCCACTCTTTTATAGGAATTGGAATCATGATTCGGATTCATTACTATCCAAGTGCCTTTTGAAGTGTTTCAAGTTCATCCTGAATGGTTTGGATAAGAATATATCAATAACTTGTGTTTGTAGTTTATCACAGTATACATAATTCCTTCTTTCAGCTTCCAAATAGAAAGCCAAAATAGGGGACAACATATAACTAACCATGAACTTCACCAACTTCTATAGTAAGCCCTAAGTGATTTATGCATTTTACTAATATTTGGTTCTACAGGTTGCAATTACTAATGGTTTCTTCCAGGATTTACATGCTGGGGGATTTGATATATCCTTTTCATTTACTGGTCTTCTTAGTACTTTAGCTTTCATATGCACGTAGTGTCATATACCGCTAAAGTGGGGGCTAAATGTACCATCCTAAATTGTAAGCACTTGTGTGCCGTACAATTTAACAAATATTTAGCACCTATCTTAGTGTATTTTCATTATATGTTTGCATTCTAGGACTTCATAATTGCACTTAATGCATACTGAATTCAAATGTGAGTCCTATTCTCCCTCTAACTTGATCAAAAATTGAGGTAGGGTCTAATTTCTATGCATCCTCCTCTATTTTCCTGCAATCACAAAATTCATTTTCTCTCCTAGGTCCTATTTCATCCTTTTTGGCCTTGAAGTTCAATCTTGTTATTATAATCAACTATACATTTAAACCCCACACTATCAGATTGGCATTTATCCATTTCTCAGGATTAACCAAAGTCCTTTAGGACTAGGCCAAGTTAGGTTGGCCTTGCCCTAGACTAGGTCGACCTCACTCAGCCTTGTCTAAGAGGATTGATCCCATATTTAGGACATGGGTCCATCCTGATATATTTGAAGGGTTTCTAGATTTGTGGTTAGCTGTTTAATTCTGACTCTGAAAATAACTATAAAAGAAACCTAATTGCTTCATTTTTTCATAATGAAATCAAGTGCAAGGTGGACATCCCAATTGATTACAACAAGCATTTGCAAGGTGGAAGCCCTAGTTTGATAACATCCATTAAATCAGGGGTTGGCTATTAAAGATGTCATTCAATAATTCCAATCAAGTGTCTACAACTTCAATCAAGCATTCAAGACATCATTTTCTACATCATGGAATTTCAAGAGGATTGTGAGGATGGCTAGGTGTACTTTTTCCCTTGGGGGCTTGGTATGTTTTCATTATTATTTTTAGATCTATGCATTTTTTATTTGTATTTTCTTGCTTACATTTACATGTACACAATCAAACAATGTTTTCATTTACATACTAGGGTTTCACTCTATCATGCATAGGGTTAGATTCCAAGAATTTACTTTTGCACTCTAGCTCATTAGCATTCTAAACATACCCTAGATTAATGAGTACAACACACTTTAATTATTCTAATGACTATCCATGGAGGTGGGAATACCAAAATGGGATTTTGACTAAGTAAAACCCCTATATATCCACCCACACACACATTTTCCATATTTGCAGATCTCAAAAGTGTAGGTGTAGGTATAGATATGAGAACCTTGCAATCTAACTATTCCAAATCCCTTTCACTTTCCAATCCAAGAGACCCCTGAACTAGGTCAAGTTAGGTAACCCTTGCCCATGACTAGGCTGACTTGATCTAGCCTTGTCCTTTGTAGAATTAGAATCCTTAGCTTTTGTCAGTTGCAGATTCTGGGTAGCTAGATTTGGAACTCAGTAAATTCTGGGACTGAATAGTTAGAAAAATAAGGTTTAATGTGCAGTCTTCCTCTTTCATTTTTAGGTGCACACATTCCTATCTTTATTTCTTGGCATTTCATTTTATAGATCATATTTAGCATTTAGATTTATTTATCATTTAGCATATCTTATTGGAATCAATCAAATCTAGTCCTATAAGGCATAGATCCTTATTTTGTACCCTAACTCACTAGGTTGTACTTACCAGATCCATCTTGTAGGCAAGGGATTTTTATTCTAATGTATAATAGCCCCATTGATTTGGAGAGTGATCTACATCCTAGAATTTCTCACCATTTCCTATTATACAACAGGTATCTTTCTATTTGGACATTCATACAGTAAGTCAGAAGATTTTGGTATATCACTTCTATTCAATTTCTGACAAATATTTTCAAGAGCTATCTTTTAGTTTGTGCTGAATTTTGTGGAGATTAAGACTTGGTCTTGGTTGTGGAATTCCCATTGGCTCCTAAGTATATCTCTGATGTTATATTTTCATACGTGTGCTATGTAACATGCTTATCTTATGCATAACCTATTTATAGGTCTGTGGTAATGTGGTACAAAATTCTCATATGTACGGCCTATCTTTTGCATCCGGTGTTAGCATGATAAAATTTATTGAATATCTCAAGTTTACTTTTTGTATGCATGCAAACCTATTTTTCAAGGCTGAATTGTGTGTGTGGTCCTACAAATATATATTTATATTTGGATACAAGGTGGAAATGAGGGTGTGAAAAAGGTTATGTGGTGCAGGAGCACCCATGGATTGCTTAGGACAATCCATCAAGTCTTTGTTTTGAGTATGTGACTGAGGTAAAAAAATTTGTGATTAGCTTAAGGTCATGTTGACTATAGAGTAAGTACAATAGGTTTCTAGTGAGCTAAGTCTTAGGACCTCTTGGAAGAGGCAATCAGGGGCTAGAAGGTTGTAAAGCCTCCTGATTAGCACTAGAGAGGTGATGATGTGAGCATGATGTTAGTAGGGTTTAGGATAGGTTAGAACCATGATTTGACCATGGTTAAGCTCTTAGGTGAGGTTAGATACGAAAGAGAAGTCATTTTCTCAAAGTTGTAAAAAAGTTTCTAAAAAGATGTAAAAGTTGCATTTGCAACTTTTACAACTTTCAAAAGTTGCTCGGCCAAACTTCCAAAAGGTCCTCAACCAATGATAGAGTGATCTAAGGGAAACCTCAAGACCTACTGACCTATTTAAGTTCAAGGTTGACCTAATTTTAAGGTTAGACTCCCATTGTACAGATAAGGGTTACTAGAATCAAGATTGCATATAGTTTTGTGTGTATTTTGTAGAGAGATTAATATCAGTGATTACCTAATGGCTTGATTTTTTCACTGTAACTCATGCATGGATTAGATTATGAGTTTATATTGTTGTGTGAGCTAGTAGTTTGGAATTGTAGAATTTTTTGTTTGTCTTTTTTAAATCTTTTGTGTTTTTCACTGTCATTAGTTTTATCCAGGCAGTTTGTAAATATGAATGTATAACTCACTACCCCACCATCCATTTTGTATGGCCTCTTGGGGATAGTGATTAGACACCATGTACATATTGTGTGTAGGATCTTGGGCCCTCAACTATAGATGAAATATTTGTAAGGTCTTGCCCTAGGTGAGCCAAGGGTGTACCCAACGAGGAAAGACCAAGTTGCAGAGAGGATAACTTGCAGAGGTGAATAGATAGAACCCTCATTCATGTTGGAGATTGGAGATAGGAGATATACCAAGCATAGGTTAGGAGGAGAAGGTGGTTCCAATCCAGTAGAAGGTATATTGTAATCCAACTTGTGTAGGAGCTAGGAAAGACCACAAAACCCTCAATTTCATTCATTTTGAGTCAAGGTGTTGTACGGAAGGAGGTGACCCCAAGACCCCAAACATCCTTGAGGGGTTGGAAAATGTTCCAAGAATCCCAAGAAAAGTTATAGTATTTCTTTGGAATAATTTTGAGAAAATCCATAATTTCTCATATTAGGAGACCTAATAGGGCTACTAGCAATTAGGCCTATTTTGAGAAGGATTGAGGAGATCGACTTTCTAGATAGACTAGGTGGAACTCTAAACACCCCTAGTTGGTTAATTTGGTGAAGGATAACACATCTCCACACCTCTGCAAGGTCACATGGAGAATTTGGAGATTGCAAGCCTTTAATTTTGTGTAAGGGCTATAGATGTTGGAGCTAGAGTGCACCAAGTTAAAGACTTGGTAGGGAGTAAACTTTGTTGATAGTTGGGTTGGCTAGAGGAACCAGGGGATCTACTTGTGTTAGTGATCCTATAGATGGAAAGGGTTGAAGAGAAGACACCCTATGAGTCTTTGAGAAGACTAGGAGCATGAATCAATGATTGATTCATCCAACCTCCCTATCAGATTGGTATCAAAGCCCAAAAAAGATTTGGGATACCTTGGTGAATGTCAGAGTGGGAATCTAGTGCTTCTACAAGCATGGTAACCAATGTGGAATTGGCCAAGAAGGTCGAATACCAGGAGGAAGACAATAGGCTACTGAGGGAATGGATTGCCCAATTGGAGAAAGTATTGGGTGAAGTGAAAATGAAGACTAAAGAAGTCAGTGACAAGTTAGATGAGAGAGAAGCTAAAGGGAAAGATATTTTTGAGGAGGAAAAGACTCTGGAACCTGACCCTATTTTACAAAAAGATCCTTTCTTGAAGGCATTGAAATCTATGAATGGGAAAGCACTTGAAGGAATACCACTATTCAGTGGAAAGATGGAGGCAGATTTGGTTATGGATTGGATAGAGGGCATGGAGAACCATTTTGAATGTGATGGTATCACTAAGGCACATAAATTCAGAGTGGAAAAATCAAGACTTAGGGGTTCAACAATGACATGGTGGAAGTTCATTTAGGCAGAAAGGGAGAAGGAAGGTAAGAAACCTATTTCCACTTGGAAGGGAATGGTTTCCAAAGTCAAGGAGGAATACATGCCAGATGACTATGAAATTAAACTACACAAGAAGAGGCAAAGCTTAAGACAAAAGGATCTTGATGTGTACTCCTATACTAAGGAATTTCAAAATCTATGCATGAGATCAAATGTAACAGAGGATGAGAGCCTCAATATAGCTAGATACCTTAATGGTTTGAAATGGAGCATACAAGAGGAAATGTCCCTTCTCAGTACCAAGTCAGTTCATCAATGTTATCAACTGGTTATTAAAATTGAAGATAAGAATAAAAGGAAGCATGATCAAACCTCCAAGAGTAGAGGTAGAGGAAGAGACCAAAGAGGTCACAGAGGTAGTTACCAAGGTAGGGGGACTGAATCAAGAAGTCGGGGAGAGTCCAAAATTATTGAGCATGGAAGTGAGACAACTCCTAGAGGAGGATATGGAAGAGGTAGAGGAACTCAAGGGGGTTATAATAGAGGAAGAAGTACTGGTAGAAGTAACTCCTACTTTTCTAGCATGAAATGTTATAACTGTGGACAAATGGGTCACCTGGCTTATAGATTCCCTAAGAAAGCCTCTTCTTCAAGCCATGAGAGGAGAGTAGCATATATCCAAGAGGACACACAAAGTGTCAAATCACCAGAGATTAGTCACATTGAGTCAGAGATGGGGGAGAACTTGATGTATAGGAGGATTATGATCAGGCAGCCAACGAGCCAAGGAGGAACCAAAACAAAGAAGAGATTTTTTTAGGATTAGATGTAAAATACTTGGTAAAGTGTGCAAATTTATAGTGGATTCAGGTTCCATAGATAACATAATCTCAGAGGAAGCAATAAAGAAGTTCAAGTTGGAGAAGATACCCCACACAAATCCATACAAGGTGACATGGTTGAATAAGGGACAAAGTGTCCTTGTGAATGAGAAGACATGGGTTGAGTTCTCTATTGGAGGATACAAGGATAAGTTGATTTGTGATGTTTTTCCCATGGATGCATGACATCTCTTATTGGGCGGGCCATGGTAGTATGACAGAGGGGCTATCTATGATGGGAAGGAGAATACTATCTCATTCAAGAAGGATGGTAGGACATTCAAAATATAGTCACTACTAGATGAAGAGGAAACATAGTCAAAGACCCCTAGTGTCTTGCTAAGTGGTTGAAAGGAGTTTCTCAACACCCTTCAGCAAGAAGGAAGTGAAGGGTATGCTATAGTGGTGCAATCCAAGGAGGGGCAAAAGTCTACACAAACACCTATGCCAGAGGAAGTACAAAGTTTTCTTGGAAGGTTCAAGGACATAATTAGTGATGGAACACCAGAAATATTACCTCCTAAAAGGACCATAATTAGGCATCAAATTAATTTCATTCTAGGGGCTTCACTACCAAACAAGGCAGCCTACAAGCTTACTCAAGAAAAAAACCAAGAAGTAGCAAGACAGGTGCAAGAATTGCTAGACCAAGGGCTCATCAAGAAAAGCATTAGTCCTTGTGTAGTGTCAGTGGTATTGGCATCCAAGAAAGGTGGTAAGTGGAGAATTTGAACTGATTCTAGGGCTATAAATAGGATTACAATCAGATATAGATTTCCTATCCCTAGGATTGGAGATTTAATGGATTGTCTAAGTGGGTCTAAGTATTTTACCAAGTTGGACCTCAAAAGTGGGTACCATCAAATTAGAATAAAGGATGGGGATGAATGGAAGACATCTTTCAAAACTAATGAAGGGCTATATGAATGGAGGGTTATTCCATTTGGGCTTACAAATGCCCCTAGCACATTCATGAGGTTAATGAATGAAGTGCTCAAGGATTACATTGGGATATTTGTGGTTGTATATCTAGATGATATACTCATTTTCAGGAAAACAAAAGAGGACCATTTGCAACACTTAGAAATTGTACTCAAGAGGTTACAAGAGAAGTTATCTATCAATCTAGAAAATTGTGAGTTCCTCAAGAAAGAACTTGTGCATTTGGGGTTTTTAGTGTCCCAAGGTTCATTGAAGATGGATCCAAGTAAGGTGGAGGTTATTTTGAATTGGCCAAGACCAACAACAGCAACTGAGGTAAGGATATTTCATGGGTTAGCCCAATTCTATAGGAAGTTTATAAGGAACTTCAGTGGTATTTGTGCACCAGTGTTAGATACCATTAAAGGAGGGATAAAGACCAAGTTCAAATGGACTCTTGAAGAAGGGAATTCATTCAAAAAGCTCAAGAAACAAGTGGCTACCCAACCTATCCTTTTGTTACCTATTTTTGACAAGCTATTCACATTGGAGTGTGATGCAAGTGGAGTGGCAATAGGAGGAGTATTAAGCCAAGAAGATAGGCCTATAGATTTCTTTAGTGAAAAACTCAATGAAGCCAAGAAGAAGCTCTGCTTATGACTTAGAGTTATATGCTCTAGTGCAGTCCCTTAGAAAGTGGAAACATTATCTCCTACCCAAGGATTTTGTGGTGTTTACAGACAATCATGCACATAGCTACATCAACACACAAGAGAAGTTTAGTAATAGGAATCTAAAGTGGATGGAATATCTACAAGCCTTTACCTTTACCATCAAGCACAAAAAGGGACAACTAAACAAGTTAGCAGATGCACTAAGTAGAAGGATGTTGATAGTCTAGGAAGTGAAACTTCAAAGTATTGGCATACAGATTTTCAAGGACCTCTATAGAGATGATGAATATTTTTCTGAAGCTTATAAGGTATGTGCTAACTTCCAAAACCATTTTCACAGTCAGTTTTCAGATTATACTTTAAAAAGTGGGCTCTTGTTTAAGGGAAATCAGTTATGTGTTCCCAAGGGTTCAATGAGAGAGAATCCCATCCAAGAGAAACACAATGGTAGTCTTAGTGGCCATTTTTGAATTAACAAGACTATGGAGTTAGTACAAAGGTTCTATCATTGGCCCAAGTTGCCAAGAGATGTCAGAAAATATGTGGCACAATGTGTAGTTTGTATGAAAGACAAGGGGGGAGCTAGCAATGCATGTTTGTACTAGCCTTTTCCCATTCCCAATAGACCATGGGAATGTATAAGCATGGATTTTATTGTAGGTCTTCCTAAGACCAAGACAGGGCTTGATAGTTTTTATATGGTGGTGGATAGATTCAGTAAAATGAGACATTTTATTCCTTGTAAGACCACACATGATGCAAGTTACATAGCTCATCTCTTCTTCATGGAGATTGTAAAGATACATGGGTTACCCCTAAGTATTTTATCTGACAGTGGTGTCAAGTTTATGAGTCATTTTTGGAAGACTCTATGGAGAAGACTAGGAACAAAATTGTCTTTTGGTTCAGCTTACCATCCTCAAACAGATGGTCAAACTGAAGTGATAAATAGGATGTTAGGTAACCTACTTAGGTGCCTAACCAAGGAACTTGGACAAACATGGGATATGGTCCTTCAACAAGCTGAGTATGCATATAATGATAGTGTAAATAGGACCACTGGAAGAAGCCCATTTGAGATAGTATATGGGCTACATCTGAGAGGAGTGTGTGAGCTTAGGGATCTAGGAGCTATGGAGTATAGGAGTGCCCATGCAGAGGATTTCTCTTAGACCATGAAGGAGATAGAAGAGAAAGTGAAGAAGACTCTCACAAAGGCAACTCACAAATCAAATGCCAAAGTGGATTTGTCAAGGAAAGATGTATAGTTTGAAGTAGGAGACTATGTTATGGTACATCTTAACGAATCAAGATTGCATAAGGGAATGCCAACTAAGTTGTAGATGAAAAGAGTGGGATCCTACAAGGTGTTAGAAAAATATGGATATAGTGCATATAAGGTGGATCTACCGGAAGATTTAAGCTTTTCACTAGTGCTTAATGTATCAAATTTGATCAAATTTAAGGGACCATTGTCAGAGATTAACCAGAATAGTAAGGAAATACTAACTAATGTCAATACTGCAATCTTACCTCCCACAATCAATCCACAAGCTGAAAGGATCTTAGAATCTAGGGTAAAGAAGTCAACTAGACATCAAGTCTATATGGAGCATCTGGTCTAATGGAAGAATCAACCATAATTAGAGTCTACATGAGTAGATGAAAGTAATTTCAAGAAGCTAGGCATTTATTTGTCTCTGATTTCTCCTCATGTTCCATGACAGTTGTGTAGAGGGGGAGAATGATGCATGAGCACCCATGGATTGCTTAGGACAGTCCATCAATTTTTTTTTTTGAGTGTGTGATTGAGGTCAATTTTTTTTTTATTAGCTTAAGGTCATGTTGACCATAGAGTAAGTACAATAGGGTTCTAGTGAGTTAAGTCTTAGGACCTCTTGGAAGAGGCAATCAGGGGATAGAAGGTTGTAAAGCCTCTTGATTAGCACTAGAGGGGTGATGACATCAACATGATGTCAGTAGGGTTTAGGATAGGTTATAACCATGATTTGACCATGGTTAAGGTCTTAGGTGAGGTTAGATATGAGAGAGAAGTCATTTTCTCAAAGTTGTAAAAAAGTTTCTAAAAAACTGTAAAAGTTGCTCGGCCAAACTTGCCAAAAGGTCCTCAACCGATGATAGAGTGACCTAAGGGAAACCTAAAGACTGACCAACCTATTTAAGACCAAGGTTGACCTAATTTGAAGGTTAGACTCACACTGTACAAACAAGGGTTACTAGAATCAAGATTGCATATAGTTTTGTGTGTATTTTGTAGAGAGATTAATAACAGTGATTACCTAATGGCTTGATTTCTACACTATAACTCATGCATGGATTAGATTAGGAGTTTATACTTTTGTGTGAGCTAGTAGTTTGGCATTGTAGAATTTTTTGTTTGTATTTTGTAAATAGTTTGTGTTTTTCACTGTCACTGGTTTTATCTAAGCAGTTTGTAAATATGAATCTCTAACTCACCACCCCACCATCCTTTTTGTATGGCCTCTTTGGGATAGTGAGTAGACACCATGTACATATTGTGTGTAGGATCTTGAGCCATCAACTACAAAGGAAATATTTTTTATGTCTTTCCGTAGGTGAGCCAGGGGTGTGCCCTGCTAGGAAAGACCAAGTTGCAGAGAGGATAACTTGCAGAGGTGAATAGATAGAACCCTCATTCCTATTGGAGATTGGAGATAGGAGACCTACCAAGCATAGGTCAAGAGTAGAAGGTCATTCCAATCCGGTAGAAGGTCTATTGTAATATAACTTGTGTAGGAGCTAGGAAAGACCACAAAACCCTCAATTTCACTCATTTTGATTTAGGATGTTGTACGGAAGGAGATGACCCCAAAAATCCTTGAGGGGTTGGAAAATGTTCCAAGAATCCCAAGAAAAATTATAGGATTTCTTTGGAAGAACTTTGAGAAACTCCCCGATTTCTCAAATTAGGAGACCTAATAGGACTACTAGCAATTAGGCCTATTTTGAGAAGGATTGAGGAGATTGACTTGCTAGATAGATTAGGTGGAACTCTAAACACCCCTAGTTGGTTAATTTGGTGAAGGATAACACATCTCCACACCTCTGCAAGGTCACATGGAGAATTTGGAGATTGCAAGCCTCTAAGCTTGTGTAAGGGCTATAGATGGTGGAGCTAGAGTGCACCAAGTTGAAGACTTGGTAGGGAGTAAATTTTTTTGATAGTTAGGTTGGCTAGAGGAACCAGGGGATCTACTTGTGTTAGTGACCCTATAGGTGAAAGGGTTGAAGAGAAGACACCCTATGAGTCTTTGAAAAGACTAGGAGCATGAATTAGTGATTGATTCATCCAACCTCCCTATCATTATGTGATGTGAATATAGATATTTAAATTGTGGTGAAGTGTGTGAGCAAAGTAAGAGGTGTGAAGGATAATAGTGAAAGAAGAGGAAGGAAGAAGTATTCAATATTGTTTTGATTGCTAAAGGTTGGAAAAAGATTCCTAAGATCATATTTTCTACAAATAATTTTTATTGTGCTATTAACCAAAACTGAATTCATGCATATGTAGATACAACATTATAAATTCAATTTTGTTTGTAAGACTACTTTGTGATCAGTCATTTTTGTATCAGGGTAGCTAGCCCAATTGGTAGTGATTCTTACTTGTAGTGAGAAAACTAACAATGATCCCTTTGTAAAAATCACCTTAACTATTGTTTATTTTCATGATAATTAGTTTCTTTGTGGTTTTTCCCATCTTGGGTTTCCACGTTATTTTCTGTGTTCATGGTGTATGAGCTAGGGCTTTATGTTATTATTTATTTTAATTATCTGAATGATTTAGATGGATTTCTCCAAATTAATAAAGTTTGTGAAAGAGTGTTTTGGGATAACTAATTCACCCCCCCCCCCCCCCCCCCCCCCCCGCCCCCCCAGTTATTTGACCTTTTCAATGGGGGCAAGATCACCAATTCTAACTTAGGGAGTCATTTAGAGGAACTAGCCCCTGCCCCTCCCAATTATAAACACTAGAAGATGACCCCATAAACCCTGAACCCACCTAGAGATAAATAACCCACATGCTATAGAGGAATATGACTGCCTAGAAAAACCACTCCCACTACAAGACTCACGAAGGGGATTGGGGGTCTGTGGGGTCTGAGAATGTTTATTAGAGGAGCTTTGGCCATGGTGAAGGCCATGAAGTTGAGATTCATTGTGGGAGGTAGATTTATGAAGAGGGAATCTATCAATTGTACAAGGGATATTCCCCTAGTGCTCTAGAAACTCTTGGAGGTTGACCACCTCCAAAGCCACTTTATTATCCTTGAATGAGATTTGTAGCATCACATTATTGTAAATACATTCTTTAGTGAAAAGTGAAACATTAATGTCAATAAAGATATGTTAAAATAAAACAAAATTCCTATCTTTCAACAAAAAAAAAGGATCTCAAAATTAAGATCATGTTAGATGTAGGTAAATTTTAAGGGAATGCATGGCCAATCCTCCAAGAGAGCTATACGATAGGAAAATGGTTATAGAACTTGGAAGCTTGACAAAAGCTATCACGAATTCAGCTCCACAAACTTTGAGCACAATAGTATAACTAGAAGAGGTGTTTGATGGATTTTGGGTGCCCACAAAAAGGTCAATGAGGGTCAAGAATTCCCATATGCTTGAGGCAAGGTACTTTGGAAAAGAATACTCCACAAAAAGTGGGTGATATTCATCGAACAAATAGAAAGCCATATATTCTGGAATGTGTGCTACCAAATGGGCTGAGGAGACAAAAAATACCACAAAATATTAAATGTAAGAACCATAAAAGTGAAAAAAGAGCTAGCAATAACCCAATTATGACTTGTAATTTCAAAGCACAATATTGGGAAACCAACATCAATCTTTCCACTAAGGATTCATAGAGTGAATTGCAATCTTGTGTAGCATATTCAGAGGTAGAGAAAACACTACCATGTTTAATGTTGACCAATCTAATAAGGTGAGATGAAATTGAGCTTTCATATCTTCCCTTGAGTGAAGATGCATATTGACATTGGAAAGAAGGTCCCCAAGAGTGAAAATTTTGTGTTTTTGAAGACACATAGCACAAACCTCGGACAATAAAGCTAGGGAATCCCTTTAACCTACATGAGTCAAGACCACTAGATCTTGTGATCTCTAAATAAGAAGTTATTCATAAAACTATAATCAACTCGTCAATGACAAGGTTTAGTAGCTTCCTAGGCATGCCAAATACTTTTGACCATAAAAATTCCTTTGATATTAAGGACATTTGACATAAATAGAAAGGTTTGAAATCTTGAAATACAATGTCTAGGAATGATTTTGGAAGCTTCATTTCCAAAAATGGCATGAACAACCTACTTAGTACACAATGAAAAGCCTTACTTCTAGAAGGAAAGGTGACCTAAAACATGAGACTCCTACGAGAGACAACAAAACTCCTAGTTGAATATGTGAAATCCACAGTGATCTTCTAAATTAATCCATGAAAAATACCTTAGAAACTTCTCAAGCTTGAGGTAAGAGGCCTTAAAGGGATCCCAACAAGAAGAATAATAAACATGGGTAGCTACAAGGATTTTAGATCAGACCTATAATTTACTATCCAATGAAAGAAGCTTGATCAACTAATAGAGAAATTTTTTATTGATTATTAAAAGGAGGGCATTGAAAAGGTTCGTGGGAGAGGCCTAAAAGTTAAAAAGGACTATCCAGAAAACAAAATATTTTCCCATGACCAATCAATTTCTACCCAAACTTGACCATTTAGGGTAGAGTTAGAAGGAACAACTGACAATAATGCTAATTTTAATGCCACTAAAAGGAAAAGATAGAAGCCAAGTAGAAAGTGTCAAGGTCTACTTAAAGGCTTCCTTGATGTTTTTCTCCTCTTCAATCAATGTGAGAAAAAAGTCATATGCAAATGACCATTAACTAGATGAGAAGGTGACTAAGGTAGGAAATACATAGAACTTTCCCTATAAAGATGGAGTTTTCCAAAAAATAACCGAAGTCTTTGAAGTAACTAGGACATGTACAAAGAAGGAACCAAAGGACACCTTGGCAAATAGGCTAAAAAGGACCAAAAGCTAGGAACTAGTGGTTGTTAATGGTGATACATGTTGTGGCATCCCCAAACAACATTTTAATAAATAGATAAATGGGTGCCAAATCCAAGAGTACCTAGAATGGTCAAAATAAAGAGCCATTCAATGTAGTTGTAGGCCTTAGAAAAATCAATTTTTAGGTTAATGATGCTTTGTAGAGAATAATAGGTCCACTTCATTCCTTGCCAAATAACAATAATGTTATCCATAATCAACCTAGATTTGATGAAGCCAATTGGCCAGGTTAGATACCTTTTAGAAGCAATTGATGGTTCTTCAAGGCCAAGGCCTTTGCAATGGTCTTGTATAAGACATGAAGGAAGAGTGATTGGTCACTAATTACAAATGTCTTCAAGGTCACCAGACTTAGGTATGAATTTGATATTTCCTTTGTTAATCAATTGGCCCACAGATTGGTTATGATGGGCTTCTAATTAGATCTTTTATAAATTAGAGTCCAGACAAGGCCATAAGGCTTAATAGAACTCACAAGGAAAGTTTTCATATACTGAGACCTTATAATCGACAATAGAATTGATTACTTCCTTGTGGTCTTCAACAAAAAGCATCTACTCGCAAAAGAAAATTGGGCTTCAAAAAGTCGATAAGGTACAATACTAAGAAAATCTTGAAGAGATCATCTTGCTTAGTCAAGGCCTCCTAAGGAGTGACAAATTTCTCACAGTGGTAAAAAATGCCTAGAGAATGTATGGTACATTAGAAAGAACCATATGTATGTCCTTGATTTGTTTGATACCTAGTGAGGAATAATGAGCACAAAAAGAACTAAAAAGAACTCTTTGGAAGCATGATCCCCCACCTTAAGATAGGTAAGTCTACCTTTGATCAAGGCATTGTGGGTAGTGTGACTATTTTCAATTTTCCTTTGGTGGTAGACTTGAGCAACACTAGCTTACAAGATGGGGAAGAAAGGGTTGGAGAACACAGCTTCATGGTATGAAAAAGGTCTAAGGTGGTATCCTCATAAATCTACCAATAAAACATGCCGAACTGGTGACCATAAATAAAGAGGAAATGAGAAGTGCATTGGATAGCATGGTTCCATTAAGCAATCTAGTTGGACTGCTGAGTTCGATGACATTCAAAGTTTTAAACCCAGTGAATGTGGGTCCTTGTGGGTGGGTGACTCAATGATGAGATATTCAAGAGCAAAGGATCTTAGGTGGCCGAACACAATCCAATTGCCAATCAATACATATAACATAATAGAAAAGTGGTCTGACATGGTGACCTCGGGGAGAGGTAAAACTACCTAGTAGATCTTGACAATAAGAAAAAGATTGTTTTGAGATCATGACACGATCAAGTTGTTTGAATTTGTTTTGTGATCATGACACAAGGACTTCTAGAAATGACTAAAAGGGTAGAACGAACAGCACAAACCATCAATGTGGTCTCTTCAAGATCTTTTGTCAGATATTTATGAGGAGCGAAACGACATTAGAACATTGAAGTAATTGCCTTTGACATTACCTCTATGAGGTTTACTACAGCTACTGGAAGCTATTTCTGTGAATAACAAGCAAAACTGAATTCGTTCTTATATAAATGTGGGACTCTATTTCTCTGACTAGGGAGCAAAGAGGTGAATGGGCAGATGTAGCTAGACATTACTGTTAATCAATTCAGACCAGCGTAAGGTCAAAACTATATTATATAAAGAAAATTTGAATTGAACATTCAATGCTATTTTACCTACTCCTTGGTGAGATATAGTCGTCTCACTTTATTGCAAATCACTCCGCAAAATTCCCAAGTCGGTTGCTCGTGCAAACAAATTTTGAATTTTGAAACATTCGTAGATCACACATATTTTATGCAAACCAAATAGGTAACTTGAAGAATCGCAAGTCGCTTATATTAATGACTAAATTGCCATGATGAAATTCAAAGTCAATAATGCGAAAAGTTCAAGAAACATGAATGTAAATTTTGTCGCCATTCTGAAATTCAACATGGCAGTATCTTTGAAAATGACTGAGTTGAATAGTTGGAAATCACATTTGTTATAGTTATATTGTGTGGTGACGTTGAAGGTACTTTATTAGTCCCTGCCTTATAGGCAGGAGACTTATGTTTTCACTGCTTTTTTTATTAATCTATTTTTTAACGAAAGCTGGAACACATAGTTTAAATGTAAGTTATTATAAGTGTTTGCTAATTTTTTTATTAATGTCAATTTTTCATAATTTAGAACTGATTTTTGATTGGTCATTTCTATTTTTGCTAGTGGTTTAAATATTATTTTGAAGAAAAATTAAAAAAAAATTACTGCCGTGCGGATGCAACTTGTTTGCTGGGCACGCTTTTCCAGACATATTAACTGGGTATTCAATGGAGGATGCTTCAAAAGGACGGGGCATAAATGCTACATCCTCTATCTCTTTAATTTCTCCTTAATTCTTGTCCTTTGCCTTCTGCTGCTTTCTATATTAAGATCATTATTGTGTTCTTCTATATTTTATTCTTGGCATTTTGTTTGAGTTCTCGGTGGATGGTGTGTTCTCTGTGTTGATCTTGTGTTGATCTTGGGCTCTTATTTATCGTGGTGTTCATCCTGGGTTCTTGGTGTTTCATCTTCAAACTAATGTAATTTTATAGCATTTTTTCTTAAAATTTTTACAATGCACTTCCATTTTTTTTGCACTGTTACCTCTTTTTTTTCGATTGTTACTTCTTATGTTTTTGGGTTATTTTAATAAAATCTTCTATGTAAAATAGGAGCGCCATCTTCATGGCTGCAAACCCTCATGCACAGCCACACGCAAACTAGCCTTCCTTAAGAAAGAGGAGCGAAATGCAAACAAACTAGCCTTCCTTCAAACCAGAGCGTTTATAATGTAAACATGAAAAAAGAACCAGAACATGGAGTACATGGACAACAGATAATTCATGAAAATCTGAATGTTCACTTAATACGTAGAAATATTCAAATAGATTTATGCACGGATATTTGAAAGATATGTTTATTGTAAACTCTATGTAACTGAGGTAACATATAATAAATATTTAGAGCTTAAGTATATACAGAAAAAAAAATCTGTAGATAGTTTGTACAAACCTGGAAATGGGCCATCCATGCCCATCCATCTACACCTGGAAGATAAGTTAATTATAAACTCTCTGTAACTGAGGTAACATTTAATAAATATGTAGACAGCTTCTACAACCTATGAATGGACCTTCCTATCCCATTCATTTACACTTGTAGTAAATTATATATGTTTATTATAAACCCTTTGTGCTTGAGGTAACATTTCAATTTTTAATGAATATGTAGAAAATAAAAAATAAATTTATCGACAGATTTTGTAAATCTGGGCGGGCTTGAAAGTATCAAAATATGTCAATCTCATATGAAAGAAGTTCCTCGCTGTGTAATTTGTATTACCCAATGCCATCATTGGCGACTGCTGCAGCTTTAGAGATGAGAAATCCACCGCTAGTCATTCTCTGAGAATAAAACTTGACATGGGCTGGCTGCGGAACATGATTCAGTGCTCTGCATCTCGTCATAGGCGCTAAAACGACCCTATATTTTTCACAAATTAAGTATAAGCCTCATAAAATCCATTGCAATTGAAAAAATGGTAAACTGCAGAAAGTGGGTACCTGTGAGGAAGCTCGAAATTGGCAAATTTCAAGGGTGACAAAATATGGGGCTTTGAATCCTGTTGCTCTGCACTAATTGGCTCATCAGAGTTCGATTCCCCGCTGGGTTTCTCTGCCTGTGGAAGCTTTTGAGAGGCAGAGACTGAAATTTCCCTAAAATTTCCTCGAGAAGAAGTCTCAAGAAAACTGTCATCACATACAAGGTTTGGATAAAGTGATATGCTTTGTCTTGCATTGCATGCATAAGACATATGGAAAGCTGCAAATACAAATATACAAATACGTGTCATTTAAGCTGCAAATACAAATATATAGATACGTGTCTTTTTTAAGCCTTGCCCTCTTTTTGTGTCATTTACTTGTCTATTTTCATCCAGGTGTCCAAGGCGTTGTATTTCTTCGACTAATGTTTCCAAGTCTCTATTTTTTTTTAATAGTTCATCCTTTGAAAACCGTGAAAATCGTAAAACATTTTCTATGTACTCTGGGTTTTTTGTGGCTTGTAACAAATGTTTTTTAAAAAAACAAGTGGTTTTCGTGAAAAAGAAAACTTGGCCGCCGCTACAGCTGTTTAAGCAAGCATTGTAAAAGCGAAAAGCATTGCACTAGGGCCTAGAAACAGCCGTTTAAAACAAAAATGATGAAATTAACCTGTGATGTTAATGAAGCTGGTCAACCCACTCATGCTTTTCCATTCTTAGTTTTTCTTTTTTGGATTGAGCTACTTGCGATAGATTGTTTCTACTTTTGATGTTTCTAAGATTTCCTACTCGCAGTTTTTTACAATCACATTTATATGTTTTCTGTTGCAATTTTTATAAACAAATTTTATATTGCAAAGGCATTTACAAACCCATTGAGGATTTTCCTCAGATTGGAGAACATTTACAAGGCTTCCCACAACATGAGAGTTGTTTCTTACAATGTTTAGGGCATGACTCTACTAAATGAGGTAGTTAACACTCTAATTAAAGAAGAAAAACTGCAGACAAAAGTGGAGATTCGTATATCTGAATATCAGACCAACAAATTTATATGATGAACGAAATGGAGCACAAAATAATGCAATTATTTATAAGTCCTCACCACCACAAGATGTCGATCCCAAAATTTAAATATACTGGCATTTAACGGGACCACTATATTATATTGGTTACAGTCTCAGACATTTTTGTTGTTGCAATTACTCAACTTTCAGCATGCATAATAACTATGAGTTATTTTACACCCTCATTAACTGTTTGTGTTTAAGTTAAAGGTTGCTTGAAGTAACTACTGATTGATAGCCATTTTTTTGGGTAGCAGGCAGACAAATAAACCTACGAGGATACACCTTATAATACGATATTTGATCTCACCTTCTAGATCTGGTTTATTGAAACTCTGATGTTTGATAGAATATCTTAGTTATTAAAAAGGAATGTGTCCCCATAGATTTGAATCTTTGATTGTTGACATGTCTTTTTGGGGGATTTTATCTCAAAATACTTCTAATAATACAAATCTGCCAGAATTGTTTTGGTTGTTTATTGTGCTTGCAATTGCCCATACGGTTGGGTCATGGGGTGTTTCAGAAATATTATTTGTTTTACATGTCATTGAAGTTGCATGTTGAAGCTTACTTCTGTTTATTGAGGTTATCATGATGTTAAAACTGCTACTTGACATTTTTTACTTTTATAAATATATAGGTGGACATGACAAAAGTGAAGATGGATCAACAATATCTCCAAAAATAGGGCACAAAAAATTTTGAATTTTTATTTTCATATAAGAAATTCTTCAACAAACTTAGATTTTCTTTCAGATTATTGAACTGATTTGTTTGCTAATATAGATAAATTTTTGAGTATTTTCGAGTATAGGAGAAGTACAGAAAATCATGCTAAATCTGCCCATAAACTTTAGAAATGATTCACATTGACTTGCTTTTATTTTTTTTGAGATGAAGGTAACTAACAGTATGCAGATTTTGGCACAAATATCTCATAAACATCTTCAAACCCCAACTGTCCTCGTCAAAAAACTTAAAAAATTAGAGCTAGCTATGCTCAACCTGATTCCACTTGTCCTTCTTGTTGCTTATCTTCAATGAAGCTCAGTAATATGAAGACACCTAGCTGTAGTTAACCCAAATATGAACTTGATGCTTGAATTTCACCTTCAGAAATGGTCTCTAAAACTCAGAAGGAATTGTAGCTCTGAAAATGATGTGCTAGAGCATCATAGACTAGAGCCCTTCCATGGAAACAGACTCTTCTGACCAGGGGAATGTAATGTACCCTTTTTAGAATTGTGAATCACAAATTCCTATTAAAATAAGAATTGTGAGATGGTTAGAAAGATAACTTTATAACTTAAAATACCTTTTAACAAAGTAAGTCTTCGTTTATGATACCCAATCAGGTTCACTGTAAACTATCCTATAATCGTGTAAATGGTGTTCTAAGCTAAAATAATGTATGCTCTTCATCTTCAAAATTGATTTTCATGTTTATAACATTACCTGGATATCATATATGGCAGGGAAGAGAAATTAATATAGTCCTAGATTAATTTGGGGTAAACCCTGACGAGTGGGATTACTTGTGTATATGTATCTAATAGAGATTGCCAATATAGAGAGAATTGAGAGGCGAGAGTGTTTCTCTAGTAGAGGAGGTAGTAGCTTTTACTAGTGTAAGAAACACACAGCGTGTATTTGTGCTTTACCAACTCAAAAACCATGCTTGCGATGAAGGATTTTAAAACTATATTTGCTATGTTCACATCATATTCATTTTCAACTGAATTCATAGTTCAAGACTGAGATTGGGAAAAGGAAACATTGGTTTATCAATTTTTTCCTTTCTGTTCAAATTCTTACTAGTTTCGATGGTTCTTTTCCATCCAAGGTTATGGTGACAATTGACAAACAATGGATGAACACAAATAAAATATCTGATATGCATTTTTATTTCTTCTGATTAATTTAGGTTTACAGACAATGAATTTTTCTCTTTGGATTCTCGTATATGCGCTGCTAAAAGAATGGAATGTAATATGTTATTAAATTGTAGTCACGCAGCTGCCTTTGGTCTTGGATAGGTGCGATCTCAAATTGATTTCAATCAAAGTGGATGGAAAAGAGGTGGAGGTATGGTTGCAGATTTTTTCTGCTTGTCACCATTTGTTTGAAAATGACTTAAATATGATGTTTTATGATTGGTGACTCTAGTTATTTCTAATGTATTTAGCAATTTCTAGTTCTCTCACTTACGAATTGTTATTTGGGACAATTTTTTTGTTACCCTCCCTTTAGGTTTCATGTTCACATGAATGGCATTGTTATACACAATCTGCATAATTGGCCCTTGCAAAGTATCCTAGATATGGACATATAAATCAATATCCAACTGTCCTTACATGTTTGGATTGCATAGAGATTATGATTTCTTGATTGTTTCACATGCCCTGATTCTTCGTGATGCCCAACATGAATAATAAAAGATAATGAACTTCAAAATAGAGGAGGATAGAAAGAATAGAGGAGATATCATGGAATTGTAAAGATAGAGGTTCCATATATACCATCTGTTGACGTGTACTAAATTCCAAATGCTAAGTGACAACCATATATATAGTTTTTTATCAAGGACAGTTTCAACTTGGTTTGAAACCATTTCTTCCATATGTTACAAGCTGCTTCTTGGATGATTAGGGTTCCTTGAATAGAGCTCTATCTAGAGTTTCTAAAATAGAGGACATTTGCCCTCTTTCAATTTGGAGGATTTTAATAATTTTTTGGGGAATAATTTGGGAGTGTATATATCTGCCTTCTTCATAGTTTTCCTAAAACAATTAAGATTTCAAAGGGAGTTCCAACCATGTAAAACATATTGCTGAATATTTAATAGGATTGAACACATTTTTTGGGGGGGGTGGATTCTATTTGAAGACATTGGAAATGCATCTCTGATCCATTTTTTTTTTCTTTAGCTTCTACAGCTTTTTAAATTTTTATGTTTGAAATTATGGTCTTTGATAAGTTATGCTTCTTGTCTTGCTTGCTATGATGCATTGGTTTAATCATAAATTTAGTCAAGTCAACATTGATCTCCATCTAGATATGGTTTCTAAAATAAATGACATTTTCCCTGTTACATTTTGGATGATTTTAATAGGTATTTTGAGAATCTCTTGTTGTTGCCAAGCCTTTTATATGAGCTTAGATGTTAGCAATTATGGATCAATGAGATTTATGTTAGAGAATAGCAATTATGAACTAGTAAAGTTTCAAAAGGTAGACAGAAAATGCATAAATATGTTTCCATACCCGTGACTTACAAAGCTATAGAGTATTGAAACAAACAGATAGAAGTTAGAGAGGAAAACTGAAGGGTTTTAAATTTTACTTTATTAAATATTTTCCCTCAATGGCATAGAATATTGACAAGAAGAAGAGATAGAAGAATCATAGTCATTTTACTTGTGAGAGAATGTCGTACAACAGAATACTCTGAATTAAAAAAAAAAAAATCAGAAAACATATGATATATATTATGATATCAGGTTTTTAAATTTTTACTTGCAATTTTACATGTTTGTGTGAAGAAATCAGTACATGCAAATTTGACCAAATATTAAATATTAAGAAAGACAATTTGCATAATGTATGCTGAATTTTATCATGTTACCAAAGCATTATTGGTAAGAACTCCAGGTTAATAAATAGAACAACTGCTGCCTATGAGAGAGGGTCGCTACAATATTACAATGCCCTCACTTTAGTGATTGAAGTGTCATAGACATGTGTCAGGTTGAAAGGTGCTATACCCTAGTTTCTTCAATGATTATAGTGTTGAGCTACATCTATGGTAGAATGCTGGTGTGCTGTAATTTCAACTGTGTTGTTTAGTTTTAGAATGTTCTAAGTTCTAACAATAGCAAACATATCTAATATTCACTAAAAACATCTAGTTGTATTGCCATTACTAGTAACAAACACAGATGGATACCTAAGGCATTGTCTCTTGAAGCCCAATTGTACCAAGATCCAACATAGTATTGATTTTCAATATAGATGAAGTGTTGTGCAGCTCAGATTGTTTCACAGTAAAACCAAAACAAAAATGATAAAATCCTTAGTCAAGTTCCCAACGTAGCTTTACCTTCCATTGTGTCCTTTGGAAAGCCTTTGACACAACTTGAGTAATTTGGAATTGTGGTGATGATAATAGCTTGACCTGTGCATGTCATATGTCAGGATTATTTTCATCGAGCATGATCATCTAGAGATGCATGTGATGTTTAGAAGTTGAACTAATTTAGAAACTCTATCTTGAAAGTTTGTTTTCTTTAGAAAAGTAAATGCACTAGTCCTTGGACTTGATCTACACCTTAAAAAAAATTCTTTGCACCTAACATATATCTTCATTATTGACTCGTAGGTGTTTGCAGGAATTTACAAAGCTAAAGTGAGAGTTATGAAGATAAAATTCACCTTTTCTTGAGCAATATAGGTATTCTTTAAACAAATCTTCTGACTTTAGTCTTTAACATTATCACTCCATTTAAGACATGTTTATTGCATACTGCATTTGCATTGATACATGCTGGATTATGTATTTCTATTTTTAGGCATAGTTGTTTTTGTCCACGTATATTAAAACTGCTCCTCATACAAATTGATTTCCCTTGATCACTCAATCAAGCAATAGGTATCCAATACAAATTGATTTCCCTTCATCGCTCAATCAAGCATTACGTCTCCAAATGCTTTGCCAAAAAAACCAAAAACAAATGTCAGATAGTGCAATTATAGTGGAAACATACAGAACAAAAGACAATGTACAGAACATATCAATTTATGAGGCTTTGCACAATGTCCAATGCTTTCAAATTGATACATTCAACTTTACCATTGCTGATTGCTTATTTGATGTTGTTCATGTATTGCTTCATTGCCGCTATACATGCAATGAACTTTGCAATGGTCTTGTTACCCACTTCTTAGATTGCCTTCATACAAGGTGCGATTTAGCTTTAAACTCTTTCAATCACGAATTACACCCATCAATACTTTACGATCTACATGGAATTAATGACAAGGCCACATACTTACATAGGATGAGGCTTTCCGCAACAGAAACCAACACAAAAGGCGAAACTGGTCTTTGGGGTGACACGTTTTGTATGCATTGGCTGGCTCGTTGGTTGAACATATCTATATGCATTTGGTCTCTTACAAGAAAGAAACCATATTTGTATTTCACTAATGATGCTTCTCATTTTGAAATATCCATTCTTTTTCATGATGCCAATCCATTAGCTGGACACTATGAGCCTATCTTCTCAAGAATAAGCACCTATAATAGAATACAGATTATGAAACCACCTTTGTTAAATGTTCCTTGTGAAATCACAAACATATCCACCATAATAGCAGCAGAACTTGATCAAGTAGGCCTTCAACAATTGCTTGCATTTGTCACTCAATGTGGTGAAAGCATGTTCCCTGTTGTAGCTGCCTTGATTGATACTCAGTTTGATGCACTTGCTTTACGACTATTCATGGCCCAGTCATTGGCCAATGCATTGGCAGTGCCACATACATTTTCTTTGTGTTGCTTCAACATGCTTCACCACCCTGCAATGCCAAACAGCCAGTTGCTCTTACAACAATAAACACTAATTAGCAAGATGGGAATGCCATATGTTTGCGCCAATCAGGAAGGTTCTAAATTTTTCTTGTTATGGATTTCATACATATTTCAAACAACTATATACATATGGAAAATAGTTCCCCAGACTAAAGTAGAAGTCCTATGCAATTGCATTCAGCCCAAACAGCACATAAACTTATTCTGTTACGAGAACAATTTCGGCCACTGCCACTACGATCCATTGCAAGAAAAAAAACATTTGTCAAATGAAGTTCTTAAGAAAAGACATGCCTTGTTGCAAGTCAATGCAAATGCATTTGTAACCAAAGAGAAAATACCCTTTACAGAAAAAAGTTCAACAATTAAACAAAATAGAATTCTCCCTACCAAAAGGAAAAATACACAATGTTCATTATGCTCTCTAAAAGCAGCAATCCGCAACAAAGGCCATGTCTTGTCAAACACTGACCATCAAACAAATACTCAAGAAAACAATATTACGCATCAAACAACAACATCTGCAAAGCCAAAGACAAGATATGTATTGCGAAAAGCAAGAACAACACACAACCCACAAAACCATACAAATGCTATTGCAACCAACAATACAAACCAAAAATCTATTAAGCAATACCTATTAGCTATTAACGATACACCTACTCAAGTTTGTGAAATTTGTGAAATGTTGTCTTTCCATAAACAGATTTACAAGGTAAATCATGTATTTGTTAATGGTTTCTCTTTGCTTTCCACTGCAACTAATAAAAAAAAAATTGCGGTGGGCCAACCAATTTGCAAACGATGTCTTCAAGCTGTTAGGCTTGGCAAACTGCCCATGTTTGTTGCACCATGGAACATAAGATGCAATAAACATATAGATATTGTCACTAGCCTAGAAGAAAGACTAGTATCCCTGTGTATTTCTTTCGCACAAATTAGACAATTAGGATACAAGAGAGCACAATATGGTTTAAATGGTACAATAATCAATGTTCCTGTCGATTTTGATAGAGTTCAAGAGGCATTGCCTAGACATATAGATGAAACCCAAACAATTGCAATTAGATTGAAATGTAAACTTGAATACAAAAATGCATACGCACAAGGCAACATTAGGCCTGCTTTAGTGATGAATGCTTTAAAATTTCTATCTAAAACACCATTGTATACAAAAGAAAATATCATGATAAATAAAGATTGGCAGACCCTAATAGAAAAAACACATGAACAAATGCAAATAGACATTGACACAAATATAGACACAGACTCTGATACTGACATGCAAAGGCATTTGTATCAACATCAGGAAGAGCCCATAACTGAATTGCTTATACATTAGTTTAATGAGTCACATTCAATCAAAGACCTTGATGCAACCATTATTGAAATTGCACCATCTAAAGGATTTAAACCTCTAGGAATTTTCTAGGACAGCTATTCAGAAGAAATGAATTTCCCAACACTGTTTTATGGCTCTGCACGACCTAAAGATATCACTAAAAGATTTAGCTACCAGAAACTAGTCAAGTGGGAGCTCATGCATAAAGACAATGACTTTTCGACACATATAACAAATATATTTTTCAAAGCTATTAAAATTATTATCCATCAAATATCCTCGCTAGCATGGATTTGTATAAGAAAAGCTAAATTGAAAGGTCAAAAATTTGTTGCAAGAGATGTGCAACATCCTGCAAATCTAGAAAAAATATTGAAGTCCCCGTTAGGTTTTAGGTCACTTAGGAGTGTTCGAACATCTCCTGACTATCTAGAAAACAATAGGAAAAACATATTTGCAATGATACGACAACTAGGCCCTCCAACTTTCTTTGTCACACTAACAAGTGCTAAACACTTTTGGGAGCCATTGTGCAAAGCATTGCAACATATATCAAGTACGCAACATGACAAACACAATGAAACTATAGAGGACAGAGACATAGACTTTGAAATAAGGAAAAATCCTGTCCTTTGCAGTCGCTATTTCAATCATAGGATTGATGCATTCCGAAAGATGATGCTAAAAAATGAAGAGTTATTTGGTAAAGTATCTAACTACTTTTTCATTACAGAATTCCAAAACTGAGACAATGAACACACACATTTCATGTTATGGATACAAATGCACCTATATATGGACATTGCAAGAATATTGATATAGAAAATTTCGTTGACAAATACATCTCATGTGACTCTACATTACTAGACACAAATCTAATCAAGATGCAGACACATCACCATACAAAAACATGCAAAAAATACAAAACATCTAGTTGTCAATTTAGCTTTCCCTTGCCTCCCATGAGGCAAACAATGATTTTAGAACCTTCACAAAATACCAACCCTACAGTCAAGGATAGGGCAAAACTATTCTTCAACCAACTAGAAAAAAAACACTACACAAAAGAAGTTACATTTGACGATTTCTTGAACGAATTCGATATTGATGAAGAAAACTACATAGCAATGTTACAAGCAACATTGTCACGAAGAATTGTCTTCTTGAAAAGAGAACCTGCCGATGTTTGGATAAATTCATTTGCTAAAAAGGTGCCAGAACTATGGTATGCAAACACTGATACACAATTTATATTAGATGCATATACCGCTGCATCTTACTGTAGTTCATACATGACAAAGCAAGATAGAACATTGTCTCTTGCATTCTGCCAAATACGCTAGCAATGTACTTACGCATACAATGACAAGATACATTTCATACGAAAACTAGGCAATGCATTGCTAAACTATCAACAAATGCCTAGTCACCAAGCAGTTCACATTGCTCTTTCCTTGCCATTATGGAAAAGTTCCCAAAGAATCATTTTTATCAATACAGGACCTCCCGAAAATAGAATCTTGATGTTAAAAAAACCAAAACTATTGGCAAAAGAGAAAGAAGACTTTGAGAACATAATGTATGCCTCTGCAATAGACAAATACATTCAACGCTCACAATAGTATGAAAACTTGTCCCTCACAGAATACACTACTTTTTACTCAAACAATTCGTTAACATCACAAAAAGGAAGGGCAAAGCCACTGATTATACGCTTTGTAAGATATAATCCGCATAAAGATCCAGAAAATTACTGTAGAGAACAACTTATGCTTTATGTTCCTTTTAGAGATAATGAACAATCCTTGTTACAAGGACACAAAACATGGATTTCAGCATTCAATGCAAACAAGTCACAAATTGAACATGTCGCTAAAATGTTCACAACACAAACATCTAGTACATGGGGTGACATTGAACTAGCTGCAACAAAAGCTACTAATGATATCCATCCAACAATAGACCTTGACAATGACAATGACATTGAACAGCACCAAAGCGAAATAGAACTATAAAAATATGACATCATAAATGACCTAAAACATGTTAAATATGCAAAAAAAAAGCAAGATATTCCTCACTCACTATTCACATAATAGCTCACCCATTCTTGCTCAATAACCAAGAATATTTCATGTTGCGCAGACAATTAAACGAAGAACAACAATCAATAGTCAAAGAGGTGTTAATGACAAAGAGACTTGCACTTGACAAACCACTATATTTTTTCTTGACAGGAGGAGCTGGCACTGGAAAAACCTTCACAGCAAAAGTCCTCTTCCAAGCAATGATTCGAAACTATGATAAGCACCTAGAAAGTGACCTATTCAAACCCAAGGGAATCATTATCGCTTCAACAGGAAAAGCTACATACAATGCAGGTGGCACAACTACACATTCTATCTTTCATCTTCCATGTAGCTCTTCAAAGATGCTACCTTTAGACTCGAACACTCTTGACAATCTTTCAAAGAAATTGGACCAGTTACAGATTCTGTTCATTGATGAAGCATCACTATTAGGCTCTAGAATGTTGTACAACATAGAAAGGTGGCTACGTCAAATCAAACACACACCAACAAAACCATTTGGAAATGTCAATATAAAGTTTTGCGGTGACTTGTACCAAGCACAACCTGTATGCGATGCTTGGATATTTGAAGAGCCAACCATAGGCAATGAGAAAATCTCGTATACATTTTGGATAGAAAATGTCCTCTGCTTTGAACTACACAATGTTGTTAGACAAACAAATAAACATTTTATTTCTATTCTAAACCATACAAGGATTGGTGAGCAAACTGATGAAGACATATCCTTTTTGAACAAAACATGTTACAAGACCCCTCCTAATGATCCGAAATTCCCATACTTGTTCCAGCGAAATATAGCTGTCGATGAACATAACAAAATAATGTTAAACCTCTTGCAACCTAAGCTTTATGTATTTGATGTTGTTGATGGAAAAGAATCTCCCATTGACAATACCCACTACCAAGTTGAGAAATCATCATTTCCAAGCACAATCTATCTAAAGCCAAGAATCTTGGTTGAACTAATAGCTGGCAATTTAGATACACAAGATGGCCTAGTCAGTGGTGCTGACGACATTTTCCAAATGCACACATCTGCTCATGAAGACATCCTATGGATACAATTCAATGACCCTACCATTGGAAAATCATGACACCGAAGAAAGCAAGCCATGTACACATGTTCTATTTTACCTTCTTGGACCCCAATAATGAGAATAACTAGAAAAGTTAAAACAGCTAAAAAAACTGTTACTCGATCACAATTCCCTATCCAGCTAGCATGTGCATGAACCATTCATAGATCGCAAGGCCTAACCATGGATTAACTTGCTTTTGACCCTTCTAGAGTGTACCAGCATGGCCTTGTCTATACTACCCTGTCTCATGTAAGAAACATTGAAACCCTGTACTTGATACACAAATTACAACATCAGAACTTCAAATTGTCCCAAAAAGTGCAAAATGAAATGCAACGCCTTCAAACTTTCACACAAAGGAAACTACAACATAGTCTTCCTCTTGTATCAATGGACCATGTCATTGTATGCTCTCTAAATACTTGAAGCTTTGCATTGCATGCACAAGATATAGCCCATGACCATGATTTTCTTAAAGCAACTATACTCTGCTTCCAAGAAACAAAAGACAAAATACAAGAGCATCTTCACTTGCTAGGTGATAGATTCAATTTCTATTTTTCACTGTCTATTCATGGCCTATTGACTTGCTATGCAAAAACCATAGCTTTGTTGAGAACTAATACTTTTGCAACACAGTTTCTAGAATCTGTAACTATTGATATTTTTCATCTTGGCAATGTTATGCGCATCACAAATGTTTATGTTACCCTAGGTGCACCTATTGATGACATATTCAATCTAATTGAAAACATCTTTTCCACATTGCCTATAAATTACAAACTCATAATTTCCAGAGACTTTAACATTGACATGCTACATTCCTCAAAAACACAAACAATCTTTACAGAACTTATGAAAGAGTACAAATTGACGTTGCTTGTAGACAAGCCAACAACAAATGCAAGTAGTTTGTTGGATCAATTTTGGTCATACAATATTGACCTTTCCCTTGTAAAATTCACTTTGCTAGATACATATTGGTCAGACCATCTTGCAATAGCTCTACAGCTCCAACTCTAGTTTGCACAATTGCAAACTTGCTTGGTCACAATAAAAGAACAGGTGGGATGCCTTCATTCTGCTGTCTAGAACTTTTGTCTACCCATTTAATTTAGAAAGCTTTATGAACATGTTTACCATGTTCCTGTATTAAAATCTGCTTGCTTTGACCTTTCATAAATGAGGTTGTGATCAAAGTAAAAAACCTGTCCAGCAATTTTCATTTGTTCTAATTCCCATTTTCAGCACTCTAAGCACTTGAACAAAATTATCCTCTAAGCTCTATGCCTTTTCTGGTCTCGCTTTGCCTTTTGATCAATATTTTTGGTCTACTTTGATTAGAATATCCCAATTAAATAACTAGTCTATAACTACCATATTCTTGTTTACATTCAATTTATATTATCATTATGTCTTGATCTCATTATCACTCATCCTAAGAGATTGCTATTGAAATTATGAGGTCTCATAAGTGTCATCCTAGATCAAATTTGCAACTACAAAGTTGACTTAAATGATTTTGCTCATATACATTGTTGACCCTATTCATCATGTTTAAAGAGACTCATTAACTCATTTGAAATCATGTTCGAAAGTGATAACATTTAGATCAATGAGATTACAAGGAACATCCATCTTGCATTTTTATACTTTTGGCATCATCCTAGGTCTATTGCATCCTTGCTTTTTTGTCTTTGATATTTTTATCTTATTTTTATAAACACGTTATCTAATTTTAAACCTCATTTGTACTTTGTTTTATTTTTGCTCCTTATCTATATCCTCCTTTATGGTTTTGTACTTTATTCTATGATGTCTCTAAGGTTTTATTTACTAATTAAGTTTTTAAATTAAGTTCTTGCTAACTTTATTAGATTCTAAATCAACTCTTACCTCTTTCTTAGCCTTAAATGTGGTTTTGTGTGTTGTTTGCATGCTAAGATTGCATTCCCACGTTTACATTCCCTTGAGGATAAGTCCTCATTTGAACCCTTGTACATTGATCAATCTATTAAGAATGGTGTTCTTAATTATGTTCCTAGAAACACTATTATCATGCTTTTATTGTTGAAAATGAGGCTACAAATTATGATCATGAAGCATATTTGAAACAAACAACAATTTCCTTATGAGTTTGCTAATTTAGCTAAGATAAATAGTATTGAAAATTTAGTTCAATCTCTTTATTATTATTACATATTAAACAATTTGGGTAGAAATTACTTCAAGCCATTGATACTAAAGTTAACCCTAGTTCTTTGAATGATGTGTGCACTTACTAATTTTCTATTGTTTTCTCCTTAAGTATGATATATCTATCATATTTTTCTTTAACTATAACAATTTCTCATATGGATTTTTTTGCATTCACCCTCTTCTTTCCATCCTACTACCATTTGACCTACCTTTCATTTTATTCCTATTATTATGATGACTACACATGATCCCAGTGTTCCTCTACCATTTCTACCTCAATTACTAATATTGTCTCTTCTTCTCATCATTTTTGTCTTATCGCTCCATGTCCAACATGCTTGCCCCTAATTATATTTCTCTTCATGTTCCATGTCATAGTCTATTCCTCCTAGAATGGACATGTATTTACCTTATCAATATCTTTCCCATCACTATCTATCTACTATATTTCTCATTCCATGTTATTCCCACTATTACAATCCTTGCCTCTACCATAAGTGTACTACTCAAATACTTTAATCAACTTAATTAGAGAGTTAAAGGAATGACTATTATATTACATATTATCCTCAATGTTATACACCAATTACATCTAAGGTGACCACATGTCCTTTGCATATGGAATTTTTGTCACCTAGATTTGACTTATATAATGGTAAAGGAGATTTTCATTTTCATTTTCATTACATGTTTTGATGATTTAAATCTATATTTTTCAATTGAGTCCATTTTTGTTTCAGTGGTGGTAATGTCTGCATTAGATATTATGTGTTAGGCATAGGATCACCTAGTCTTGATAAGTTCTGTGCATTCTGACCTAAGAATTTATCCATAAAGCTTGTTGGTACATGCTCACCATATTCTATTGGGATTCATGATATGATATGTTTTAACAGTTCTCTGTAAGATTCTGAATTGGGATGTTAGGAATTTTCTGAATAGATGTGTTTTTAAGAGAAACGACCAGCTCAATATCCTTTAAACCCACCTCAACCTAATTGGTTTAGTAGGACTAATCCCCTGATTATCATTCACTCACAGTAACAAAATAAATGTGTTGTAGGAATACATTCTGAAAAGCCTCACGTATCAACACAGTCAATCATTTAGAGTTACATAAATACTTATAACATAGACAACATCTTCACATTTTAGCTAAGCACCATCTTTCAAACGAGAGATAAATAAAAGTAGAACTAACTTGTTTACAATTTAAGCTAAGAAGAAAAAGTTTATTTTCTTTTTAAGTGAGAATTATGTATTGTTATGCTCAATCTTCACTGCATTTTCAGTGCGATTAGAAAATATTCTACTGATTTCAATTAATGTCCACCATGGTTTGGAAACTAAGAAATTCATTATTCTTGTGCTTTGAAATGCTGATATTAGGTACCTTATTAGCAGCCACAATGTTAGATATTACTGGTGTAAATTTAATTCCCCAATGCTAAGAGAATCCTTTATCTTAACAAATTTATTGTAACCTAAATGTTGAAGATTATCAGAAGTGCAAATCGATTCCATCATTTATGCAACTTTGAGTGCGGTGATTGATTGTCATCAACATTTCCTTTATTTTTATATAGTATCGTACTCTCATCCATGGACCACTGATTCTTTCATTTAAAATGTTCAGAAGACAGTCTAATTTATAGAACCTATAACAATAATTTAGGAAACTTTAAATATACTTTTGAGAATAAATTTGCATCTAAAATCAAGAGCAAATTCCAAATCCTGAATACAATTTGAGTTTAAGGCATGTGCATTTCTAAATTTTAATATATGATAGTTTTATGTACATCTATTTCTAATATATTATTTATTGATTATGTAACATGAAAAGACAAAAACATGAATTATCTTTTTCCTTTAAATATTTTTTTATAATATAAGGTCTGATATGGAAGTAAATGTCACATGGATGTTGTTCTCAAACACATATCTTTTCATTTATCCTATTGGCATATCTTTTCCAGACTTTGTCTTCCTGTTGATGTTCTTGTTGCTCATGTTGTTGCACATGTTTCAGGGCGAACCAGCAGCAACTCCCAAAATGGATCCATCCAAAGTAAATACAATAGGAATTGACACTGGCTCTATCACCAACCAACCAAACAAAAAACCTTCTGATACAGGCCATATGAAGCATCAAATGTCTAGTGACTTGCTAGATAAAAAACCAACAATGCCTACTAAAAGGTATTTCAATAATGTCTATTTGCTTACACTCCTTTGCTTCACATATATGCAAACACAGTTGCATTTTCTTGTGACTGCATTTAGTAACAACACTAAATTTATTGAAACCATCTTCCAGAGCTTTATTCACGTCCTCCACTCAACAAGACAACCTTGTAGAAGATGGCAACAACTCCAATGACAATCAACAAGCAAAAAGGTAAGACTATTCCTAGCCTCCTTTATTATTTCCGCCACATTCCGTATAACTCTATAATCTGAAATAAATAATATTGTATTCTAACATGCTGGAAATAAAAGTGAACAATACATCCAGCATCATCGAAATTTGTGCAACACAGTCTACCACTGCATTTGAAGGCGATGTCCTCGTCACTTATGGTCCTGCATATGCCAAAAACCCTGCAAGCCTAGAAAAAGCACCAATACTACATGTTGACCTCCTCGATATGCATGGACAAATGACCATTACAGCTAACATTACCAACCAGTTAGTTGATAAATACCTTTCCCAGCTGCTGCCTGGAGCAAGTGTTCATGTAGAAGGATTTGAGATTTAAAAAAAGTCACAGTACGAAAGGGGGGATGCTGATTACTACCTACAGTTCTCTACCCAGACATCTGTACAAACCATTGCCCAAGTCTGCAACTAACAAAAATTGATGCCTAACACAAAAATATCTCAACTTATCCACTCGGCTAACAATTACTCATACGATACATTGGGTGTTATAGTTGCAATGCATAGCCATACACCGAAAGAGTTTCAGCTCCATGTCAAAGATGGAGAGTACGTCTCAGACATAGCTACTGTAAGCTACTAACTCCATACACCAAACCTAATTTTCTTCTTTTCACACATAACAATCCAGTCTTTCCATTAGCTAACAAATTTCTTTCCTTTCCAGGTTACAGTTCCAGACTTCCACACTCGCGCTTATGCAGCCATCGAAGATATACTTGCATCTACACAGACACCATTTCTGCTCCTAAAGAATGTTCTCCGTAACGGCCCAAGGGGGACAACACTCATAAAAATAGCACCATCCACATTCACTGACAATCTCAATGATGAATATGCAAGAACTGCTCTACAAAATATTGTCTCCTCCAATCTCCAGGTAAGGAACTAAAACATAAAATATTTCAAGCATTTCAAGAATTACATTGCACATAACTCAATAAAAATCTCAAATCTGTACTTGCATCTACCTTTAAATTGTAGGTGATAGGTACTTTGAAACCAAAAAATGCTTGCCTCGCACCGTATCAGCTCCTGTGCACCTTATGTCACCAGCCAGCATCACTAACCCTATCATCAGCTAGCAACAATGCCCACTGCACTAGATGTGCAAAAAAAAAAACATTTTCTCACGAACCCTTTTTGCAATGCATAATTCAAACTGAAGATGACATTGTCGATTGTAATATGCATGGACAGCTCCTTGACCAATACTTCCCCTGACTTAAAGAAATATCATTTGGAAACTACAAAACAAACCTGTCTGAAGTTGTTTGCTTGATGTGAACATTTGAAATTGAAGGCACCTTTACACTTGCAATGAACAACAACATAATGTCCATAGCAACACAATCCTATAACGTAAGAACAAAATACTTTCTCATTCATATTTCTTGCAATTCTTAAAAAACTATGATTTTAGAGCATTGTTTTCCATCTTTTCGCCCTTCACATTCTTGTTTTTTCTAAATTGCAAGTACATTAAGCCTCTCAATGTTCACTGCAAGTTATTGCTCATTGCATACTCCTCCTTTCCTTTTGGCAATGAACAACATAGTATAAAGAAAACAAATTTGTATTTTGTACTTTGACAGTTGAATGTTTAGAAACCAAAAAAATTTTGAACTATCTTGTAACAAATACATCCATGCTCAAGCACTTGCATTTAGCTTTTCGACTTCTATAGTACAATGTTTTGGAACCTTAAAAAACAAAACTATCTATCCGTCACAAAAAGAAATATGCATTTTTTATGTTCATCAATATTTTGGTTAAACGTGGTTGACTTTGAATAGAAAAAGAATGAGATTTTAGTATCCATGTTCATCTGTTTATAAACTATTTTGTGAATGCAATTTTACTAGTGATTATTTGTTTTCTATAATGCCTAAACTGCTTCCTGTCAATACCTTTTTGGCTGAGTTCTACATGTGTGTGTGAAAATTGTACCTGATCTGTAGACACAACACTCAGTAAAACATTAGAGGTTAGCAGAAATTGAAATCGTGCAAAATTGAAATCTATCTAACCAAGCGATTTACTGCCTTCTAGTAGGTGCGAGATTAATGTTCTCAGATTGTAATCGAGATCAGTGACCTAGACGACACCTAAATGAAGGATTTGAATGCAAAAGATGAATATGAAATTGAATGCAATTAATCTATATTTTTTATATTTTCTATGCAATAATAATTGTAAAAACTGATATGAAATCTATGCTAAATGAAATTGATATGCTATGAATGCTATTGAAAATTGATATGCTATGAATGCAAAAAAAATAAGATTGATCTCACAAAGATGTCAATTCGCAAGAGCTTTGATTCTTCAATTCCAATTCTCCAGCGTGATTGTGCAAAATATGAGATGAATTATGAAGAGCTGAGCCTTTAATTTATAGAAATCCAGGGCTTTGGAGGTGCATGGGAAAAAGCCACAAATCACTCAAATAAACTCAGCTTGATTTTTGAGTTATCTGATCATGAAAGATAGTTAATTCTCAAAATCATGCAAAAATAGCTTTTTAACTCAAATTAGAGTTTAGATCAGCTTTTTGAACTCCAAAAGGATGTTGAGTTCCAAAAAGTTAATAACTTGCATTGATTTTCTGATTTGGAGTTTAACTGTTTCTTTTGAATATGCATAATAATTAAGAATTAAATAAATAAATAAAGTGATTTATCCTCAACTCAACTGATTTTTGAAAATAAATAATTAATTTATGGGTTGATTAACTATTTATTCAAACTTTTATTAAAAACTATATTATTAAATAATGACAACATGCTTTAATTAATTAAATAAGAATTTAATCAATTAAAGATAGGAATTTTGATTTATTGTCAAAATTAAATAATACAATTAATAATAGATATAATTAAATTTAATTAAACAATTAAGTGGCAAATATTAAATCTAAATAATTAAATATGAAAATATTCAATTAATCAAACTTAGGATAAATGTGATTTATTGCCAAATAATTATAAAATTAAGGATAATTATGATGATTAGGAATATTGCTAGGAATATTCCCTGATGCAGAACGTAAGATAATCAATTATGATTTGATGATGTTTAGATGTGCCTTAGGTTAGGACTTTGATGTCGATTTTGTCCGATTTGTCGATGTAGGAGGTTAATGAACTTATAGCCCATTTTTGGGGTATTACATTTTGCCCCTCTTTGAATTACTGTGCGAAGCGCAGTGGTTCAAAGATAGTCTATGTTTGATAGAGATATGAAACTGATGTTTGAAATTGATAATTGATATGAGATAGAAGCTGATTGATATTGAATTGATATGGAGATAATAGGTCCGGAATGACCAAAGATAATGTTCACTATAGCAGCAATGAACCTATGATTGCGAAAAAGTGTCAAAAATGCCTGATTCTGAACCTTAGGATTGATAAGAAGTGAGTGACCCGTTCTAGACTCGATTGTCTTAGCAGAACTAGCAAGTATCACATCCAAACCCTTCAGTTGTCGAAGAACCAAGGAAAGAACACTATGATCCGATGGTTGCAAAAACTGATACAGTTTACAAGATTAGGAGAATACCAGATTGATATGGATCGATGAATCTGATATGCCCCAAGTGATGATAGATTTGCCCCGAGCGATGAGGACTTTTGATGAATCAGCAACTAGACGTGATTGTTTGTCTTGATCATTGATGAAAGATATTGATAGATTTGATCGATAGAATTTGATTTACAGACTTTGAATGATGTGCAATACCATGCCCCCTTCGGGATTAAAATTGAAATCTAACAAGAAAAAGTTAGCGTTGATTGTTTAGAAGCATGTTAATTGATTTGAGAAGTGGTTATATACGTCCAAGAGCGCATTCTGCATCGTTTAGAGGTCTTGGAGACCAAGTTTGACTAGGTTTGACCATGAGTTGACCATGGTTGACCAAGTTGAATTTTTGATAGTTTGATGTAAGATAATCAGTTAAGTTGAATACTGGATTTCTGTGATGATTGAAGGTCGATTATGCAAGCAGTAGACCGTCCTGGGTCCAAAAATTTTAAATCACGAATTTGACATAATAAACGATCTCAGATTTCAATTTTGATTCTGAAAATGGATTCAGAACGTCGAAATTAGCTAGGGGTGCAATTTTCATGGAAAACGGAGCACTTTTAAAAATTAGGTCAAAAGCTATATAAAGGTCGGAAGGGTCATTTTCAATTCATTTCAACCCTTTGACTTTAGAGATTCTGTGGAGCCCTCTAAGCGAGAAAAATGGTAGACCAGCGAGAACTGAAGGTACCTATGAGTTCGCACTATTTTGAGTGCAGCCGGAGACATGACAGACCTCGACAGTATGGACATCCGGTAGGTGGACCTCTGTTCCCCCCTGAAAATGCATGTTTTTGATGATTTATAGCATTTTAAATTTTTTCCATACGCGTTTTTAGTTTTTAAATTTCGCATGTCTAGAAACTCGTACGAGCCCCAGTCCAGACTCGTACGACATTTCATTCACTTTAGATTGTCGTTTCATCCATGCCCAATTGTCATATGATAGGGACCCTTGTGTTGTACGACATTTCGTCGGATCCCTTGAAACTCGTATGAATCTGGGTGTAGTGTCGTATAACTATGAATTGTCGTTTGGTATGTTGTGGAATGTCATATGACATTTCACGCCAGTCTGGAATGTCGTTTGAAAAACAAAGTGTGAAAAACTCATTTTTAGGTCAAAAATCAAACTTTTCTGACCCTTTTGCCTGATTTGGATACTTTGCCCCACCTCCTGAAACTTCAAAACTGTGTATTCTGATACTCTTGGCCTGATTTTGAAGTGAATTTCTAACAAAACACCCTATTTCTCTATGATTTAGGTCACCTATCCTGATGTACATGTTCGCCATTCTTATCCGGCCACCTAGAGATTGTGTGTCACTTTGCCAGACCCGATGAGGGTTCATCTCGCTACCTGTGGATTTGAGCACCTGATTCATTTACCCGATATTAGGGTAAATCATGGTTTATTGACTGCCCTGATTGAGAGGTTTCATTCTGAGACCCAGACTTTCCACCTTCCGACTGGGGAGATTACTGTGACCCCTAAGGATGTGTATAGGATTCTTTGCATTCCTTTTCATGCTCCGTGGTGTCCCGAGTATGTCAGTGGAGGATCGAGGGGACTGCATGCGTTCAGACGACTGTTCGATGATCAGACCTAGCTGACTGGGTCTATATCCTGGGAAACACTTGTGCAGAGATATGGTTAGACACATCGCCTATAGTGTATCATTGCGGGGATGATCGGAGAGTTGATTATGCCTGGCCGTCAGCAGAACGGCTTCTTGATGGGATGGGCACCTATGGTAGCACTCTTGATGGCTACACCTACTGAGCTTGCCTAGGGTCAGTGTCTGTTGGCACACTTGTATTCTGAGATGCACGAGGTCATGTATCAGGACTGCAAGACATTTGCTTCAGGAGCGGTGGTACTGCAGATATGGGCTTGGGAGCATATCCCAGTTTTGAGACCAGTTTTCCAGAGTCAGCGACAGCCATAGGAGCCGGTTATATATATGTATGCTGGTTATGTTACTCAGGTTCGCATGAGTCACACCGAGTATTTCCACCGATGCTTGGATGACATGACCTTCGTGATCTGGAGACCATATGTACAGATAGAGGCCTGGCCTACTGCGAGAGAGTAGTTTTCATTTGTTTTTCAGAGCAGGATATTGATAGGACGGACCTCCACTGTCTTGGAGAGATTTTTGATTACCAGAGTCTGGCATCAGTATGGATGCATTCAGGATGTCCCGCAGGATTATGCTGCTTATGCCCGCATTGTGCATGAGATAGGGCTTGGATGGGCACCACGGCTGAGTTATACTGTATGTGCTGAGGAGAATAGCTGGATTATTGGTAGCGATTGGGACTACCTTCCATAGGTGGTTGATGCAGGTGTGACAGATGCATATGTGGCGTGGCTTGCTGATCACCGGATTCACCGATTTTCTGATCCGACAGAGCTGATACCCTCCATGGAGGAGGCTATGGATGTTACAGGGGCTCCTATGAGAGCAGGACCGAGACCACAGGGGGTACACCCTACTCCTCTGAGATAGAGAGCTATGGCTCCTTTACAGAGAGCACTAGGGCATGGGAGGCCTCCACATCCTTCTACATCTACAGTGGGTACATCTTCTGGCACACAGAGACGGAGTCGAGGTGAGAGTGGCACACTGGGCGGAGTAGGATCTGCAGATGATGTTCTAGGAGCTGAGCAGTTTCCAGGTGGGACCAGTGGGGATGACACATTTGATTTGGGTGCTGAGGTTAGACGTCATAAGGCGCATAGGGTGAGCATTCCTTCACATGTAGATCAGCCAGCACAGCCAGCATAAGACACAGATATGCCATCAGCTGATGTAGAGCCTGCAGTTCCTCTTACTTCAGCCAAGATTATCAGACGGCTTAGAGTTCAGGTCCGGGACCTGAAGATAGAGCAGGCCAGATTAGAGGAGAGGCATCGAGAGGCAGATAGATAGCATACAGAGCAGTGCACAGAAATACAGAGATTACAGGCAGAGGTGATTCATCAGACTGCGCGGGCCTCATATTATGTATCTGCGTACTATGCAGTAGTCCCTGCGGCACAGAGAGTGCCTACCTATTCTCAGTATATGGCAGCATCAGAGGGAGCTAGGGCACCACGAGCAGAGCAGATACCAAATGCACCACCTCCTCCTCCACCAGATGCAGAGGAGCATGCTGATAGTTGATTTCCCTTCTCATCTATTACTTTCTCACTGATACATTGTTGTGTCTGATAGCTCTACGGAGTTCATTCTTTTGTACCCTGTGCCAGTAGTGCACCCCTGACTATTTGAGATTTTTGATATATATATGAGATCGATATTTTTGGTTGTGACATCATGTGTACTTGTCATTCTTATTATGTATGATGATATCATGTGATGTTAATGCTATGAGTAGTGTAGAATGTATGTATAAATCAATGCAATGCAATGATTTCTTTCATATGTATGAATGTTATGCAGATGTAATGATTATGGAAATATGTATGTTTATGCAATGGATGTAAATGTAATGTAATAAATGTTTATGATATGATATGTAAATGCAATGATACACATGATATGTTTTGCAAGTTGATGAAGACAAGTACTCAGTCTTATGTCAAAAAGATGGTTAACCCAAGAGGATCATTGCTTGCGATTCTGTGAAGAGACCTTCGAGTTAGGTTCAGCTCTTGTTAGATTTGAAGATGTGATTGATTAATCATTTACGCATTGAAGTTCATTTAATCATTGTGAGATCATGCAAACATTCAAAATGCAATGAGACATGCAAAATGAAATGCAACCTAAGACCTAGGACCTAGTCACTGATCATATGTCGATTTGTTATCATCATTGAACTTTTAGGTAACCGGATAAATCAATACAATGCCCACTAGCTATGAAACCATAGACATATGAATATCGATTTGTATGCGCAAGAATCAATACAACACCCACTGGTTATACAACCATGGACATATGAATATTGGTTTTTGTTTTCGGAATGTCAGATTAGATATAAGCACCAAGGCACAAGCGCCAAGATGACCTGAATATAATGTCCATTTTGATATAACAATTTGTATAAGCATCAAAACATAAACGTCATGATGACCTGAATACGCCTTGCATTGCAAACACATCAAACAGTCAAGAGATCATTCTAAATCCAATGTGAATTACCCGTAGTGACCCTTTATCGTTCACCTCCTTAGGCAAGATTGCATTCCACAGTAGGAGAAAGAACTTACTCAAAAAGACAATAGTTAGATCAAACTTCCTTGAATTGTCTGGGTATCAATGGTCGAGGTACGCATGGCCATCCAATTCGAGATAGAGGCTCTTACAGTCGGACACCATTTCAATCCAGAATTTCCAAAGTTATTAGATTTCACATACGAGCAAAAAACAAAGAAAAGATTATGCCCCCAGTCATCACTCTCTAAATCCTATAAAGGACATCATCGAAGAGCTCAAAGGGACACAATATGCAAAAATCTCAATGCGAATCAGTAAGCATACAAGGAGATAAAAGCATGAAGCACAGATTGTTTTCAGTTTGAGTTTGATGTTTGATTGTGTTGTTGTAGATGCAAAATCCTTTCTGGAGACAAGACTGACTGACTGACTCACATGAAGCTTTAAAGGATTCTGACTAGATATGATCCGTCTAAGATACATGGGAGCCCATAGGATATGACATTGATTGCCCCCAAATTTGAACATTGATAGGATACAGATGCCTGAGCTGATTGGTGTACAGACCGACTTATTGAAACCAAGATATGCAGAAACAAACCGGGAGATATGTACAAACTAAAGCAAGACTGAAAGCTGGGAAAGACCAAGATTGTGCTGATAGATGGAGCGTTTGGAACAAGTGGCACCTGTTTGCTAGATTTTCACCATCTTGGTAGAGATTCTATTTTTGCTACCAAGGCGCCTGTTTCCAGGTTTTCACCAAGGCACTTTTTCTTTTTTCTCATTTTTTTTGTATTTTTCATTTTTTCAATTTTTTTGAATTTTTGATATTTTTTTATTTTTTTGAATTTTTTATATTTTTTTATTTTTTTGAATTTTTGATATTTTTCATTTTTTTTTTTAATTTTTTTTTTTGTGAATCATCAAGGTGCCTATTGCTAGGTTTTCACCAAGATGTTCATTTTTTTAGGACTTTTTCCAATTTTAAAGATTTTTTCAGGATATTTACCAAGCACTGAATGCCTTAGGCATAGAATTTCTTCAGATGGAGAACGTTGATTGGTTCTCGGAAATGTTCTCCTTCAGTCATTGAGAGTTGATAAGCACCAGAGCCAAAAGTAGCAGTGATTACAAAGGGACCCAGCCAATTGGGTTCGAACTTCCCCTTGTGTTTGCAATGGGATTGATTTTTAGAATTTTCTCTCAACACTAGATCACCAACCTGAAATTCTCTATGTTTGACTTTCTTGTTGTAGCCTCTAGACATTCTTTTCTGATACACTCTGAGATGATCATACGTTGCTTGCCTGCGCTCATCTAGTAATTCAAGTTCTTGTAACCTAGACACTCTGTAGTCTTCATCAGTGACAAGTCCATGCATTCTGATTCTGAGTGATGGGATTTCAACCTCAATAGGCAGTACCGCTTCAGACCCATAAACTAAAGCAAAAGGTGTAGCCCCTGTAGGTGTTCTGATACTAGTTCTATAGGCCTAGAGAGCTGGATTGATCATGAGATGCCAGTCTCTTCCTATTTTATTCACTGTTCTGTGTAAGATTTTCAAGAGATTTTTGTTTGAAGCTTCAGCTTGCCCATTCCCTTGAGGATAGTAGATAGAAGACCAATGTTGAGTAATCTTGAACTTAGCACATAAGTCATCTAGGTCCTTGTTTTTGAATTGTCCCCCGTTATCCGTGATTATAGAGTGAGGGACCCCATATCTACAAATGATGTAGTTCAGGATGAACATAGAGATCTATTTCCCTGTTGCTTGTGTTAGAGGAACTGCTTCTACCCATTTTGTAAAATAATCTGTAGCTGTGATTATATGGGTATGTCCATTAGAAGAGTGCGGATGGATAGCACCTATGAGATCAAATGTCCATTGTTGAAAAGGCCATTGTGTAGTAAAGGGAATCAGATCTCTCCCTGGAGCATGAATCAAGTTGCCATGTACTTGACACTGTTGACAGTTTTTAGCAAATTGAATAGCTTCTTTTTCCATTTCAGGCCAATAATACCCAGCCCCAATAAGTTTTTGAGCTAACGTTAAACCGTTCGAGTGTGACCCACATATACCCTCGTGGACTTCCTCTAATGCACGTTGAGACTCTTCTCATTCTAAACATCTAAGCAGTGTACCATCTAGACCTCGTTTATATAGATCATTACCAATGATGACATATCGGGATGCGGATCGGATAAGGTTTCATTTCTCAAAATGGTTAAAGGACTCAGGGATGATTTGGTCATGGAGATAGGAGAATAGATTTTTGTAGCAAGATGAGTCATAACCTACAACAGTGCAGATCATGCGGGTTTCAGGGGAGTCATATGTAGGATAGGATAGGGCTTCCACCAGGAACTCGTAGCGTAGTTCATGTTCGGGCTGCTGTAAAAAAGTAGATAATGTTGCCATTGCATCGGCAGCCTTATTCTCCATTCTGGGTATTTGCTCAAATGTGATAGAGATGAAGTATTTCTTTAAATCATCTACCATTCTTTTGTAAGGAATGAGCTTTTCATCTTTGGTTTGGTACACATCATTGACCTGGTGGATGACCAATTGTGAGTCTCCATGGATGTGCATCTCTGTAACTCTCCACTGTATTGCCATTTTCATACCATTGAGGAGTGTCTCATATTCAACAATATTGTTTGTGCAAGGAAACTTTAATCTGAATGCTTTGGGTATCGAGTATCCTTGAGGAGTGATGAACAATATGCCTGCTCCCAATCCATTCTGTGTGTAGGAGCCATCAAAGAATAACCGCCATGTTCTAGAAGAGAGGTGCATGATAGAAGAATCGAGAAATTCCATTTGCATGGGTGTATCATCAAATAGTGGTGCTTCAGCTAATTGATCAGCAATGACCTATCCTTTGATAGCTTTTCTTTCAACATATTCAATGTCAAATTCTCTCAAGAGCATGACCCATTTAGCTAGTCTACCTATGAGGGCAGTCTTGCTTAGGAGATATTTTAGTGGATCAATTTTAGCTACCAAATGAGTGGTATGAGCTAACATGTAGTGTCTCAATTTCTATGATGCAAAGATCACAGCTAGACATGCCTTCTCTATCATTGAGTAGTTCTTCTCACAGGCCACTAAAGTTCGGCTGATATAGTAGATGGCTCTTTCTTTCTTGTTCTCATCATGCTGTGCTAGCAATGCCCCCAGTGATGTATCTATTGCAGAGACATATAATATTAATGGCTTCCCATGAATAGGAGGCATCAATATAGGTAGATTTGATAGATACTTCTTGATATGTTTAAAGTTGTTCTCGCATTCTTCATTCCATGCAAAGGTCACACCTTTATGTAATGTTTTTGTAAAAGGCTGTGAGATGTCCGCTAGCTGTGATATGAATCTTCTGATAGATTGAACTCTACCTTGCAACGTCCTCATTTGACTGATATTTGTGGGAGGTTGCATCTCTATTATAGCCTTGACCTTAGCTAGATCAACTTCAATGCCTTTCTTGGAGACGATGTATCCTAGGAGCTTTCCAGAAGTGACTCCAAAAGCACACTTTTTAGGATTTAGTCAAAGACTAAATTTTTCCATTCTGTCGAGGATCATGCTTAAGTCTGTTAGATGTTTAGTTCTAATCATGGATTTTGCCAAGGTATCATCTACGTAATCCTCCATTGTTCTATGCATCATATCATGAAAAATAGATGTCATTGCTCTTTGATATGTAGCTCCAGCATTTTTGAGCCCGAATGGCATAACATTCCAACAGAAAGTTCCCCACGCACATGTGAAAGCTATTTTCTCTTGATCTTCTAGAGCAATTTTGATTTGGTTGTATCCAGAAAAGCCATCCATTAAGGAATACATTTCATAGCCTGCAGTCATGTCCACTATCATATCAATGTTAGGTAGTGGAAAGTAATCCTTAGGGCATGCTCTGTTCACATCTCTAAAGTCCGTGCACACTCTGATTGAACCATCTGGTTTGGAAATAGGTACAATGTTGGAAATCCACTCAGCATAGTCTATGACACGGATGAATCCATCTTTTAGGAGTTTTTATAGTTCTGCTTTGACTAAGAGTGCAACATGAGGATGCATCTTTCTCAATTTTTGTTTGATTGGTTTTACTCCGGGAGCAATGGATAGATGGTGCATAATGAGATTGGGATCCAATCCTGGCATATCTGAATATTTCCATGCAAAGTTGATCTTTTTCTCTGATAAGAAGGTAGTGAAGTTCTATTTCTCTTCGTCTGATAGAGATTGTGCTACATGTACCAATTGTGGTGCCTCTGTTGTACCCAAATTGATGGATTGAGTTGGCTCAATCAGAACTAGAGATCTATCCTGTAAATGACTCAGAAGGACATCAAATATCTTATCTTTAGGTGCCTCAGAGAGGTTTTCACCTTCAGATACATTTTTTCTTTTTACTTTTGTCAGTTCTGAGACTGCCACAAAGTGGTTTTCACCCTCAGAACTCTTTTTCCTTTTCTTTTTACTCTTGTTTTTTTGACTAAGATATTTGATGTCTGACTCGGTCATGCTGACACTCGATTCACTGATGGAAGTACTCATAAGCTCAACTGCATTGAGGTAGCAGGCAAGGGCATAGTCATTTGGGAAGGTATACATACCATGGTTTGGGTTTGTGGAAGTTTGGTCGATAAGATCAGGGCGTTGGATAGTCAAAGCGGGAAAGGCTTGGGATATGGTGTTCACGGATGTGGATATGTCATCATTGGTCCTAACCCAATGCTCAAGTTCAAAGGTGATATTATAGCTCAAAATGTTCAATTCATGAATAGGCTCAACATCATCATGGGAGTCCTCTTCAGCCATAGGTGGATCAGACACGTTAAGTTCATTGTTTCTCTCTAGACCTACATCGGGTTGAGATACATATTGGTGAATAACATCTATATATTTCTCCGTTATAAGCTCATCTTCTTCTGGAATGGAACCCCATTCATAGTCATTTGACTCAGCTTCTGATTCAGGATCTCTAGGAAATCTTTAAAAATGTGTGAAATCAGGATGAATACCCCAAGAAGGATTACCCTCAGTCTCTGACTTGAATTCATATTCATGGGAATCAGTGTCAGAATAACTACCCCCTTCTTCTTGATCAGTTTGATTGCCTTCGAGATTAGCTGGTTCTTGTGGTGCAACCATCTCTTGCACTACAGTAGGTTCTTGTGTGTCTACTACATTAATTCTTTTGATAGGATCATCTTTATCATCAAGAAGATCTTTGATCTCTTTAGGAAATTTTTCATAGGGGATAAGCTCAGAGCTATCTGAATCATCATCAGAGGGCTCTGTTTCTTCTTTCTTAAGAAGGGGTTCTCCTAGTGCAATTTGTTCTATGACATGAGAACAACCACCTCTGAGATGATAGGGTTTCTTCTTAAACCCTATGCCACCAGTATCTTTTTTGTCTCTACCAATATGTGAAATGGGTGTCACAAGACCCTTTCCCCTGATTCCTAGAGGTCCCTAACCGGAATATCCCATCTTGGCTATCAATTTGTTTCCTGGACCATATGAATTAGAAGGGATTGTAGGTGCTATAGATTCACTAGGTTGAACAATTTTGGATTCAGAATCATCTTTGTATAGCCATGCAAGCACAACTTCATCTTCTTCAAATTCTTGTTTGGATACTTGCTCCGCCACAAAATTTCTTTTGTATGCTTCCATAGGTTCTTTAGGTTCTGATTTAGATTGCTTCAAAGATTGTCCATATGAATTGGGCAAGATAGGGAGAGATGTCATAGACAAGACTGGCTCTATAGTGTATTCTCCCATCCCATTTTCTTTGATATTGATCTCTTTAGCAATGTCGTCCATCTTAGATGTGGAAGCAACATTTAGCTGCTTGATGGAAGATTCTCTGTTATTGGGAACAAGCTTATCGGCACTTTCCTTCAATGTATTGCAAGTTGTACTCAGATTTGCTGGGATAGTAACCTCCACTCCTTCATAGGGAAATTTCAAGCATTGATGGTACGTAGAAGGAATAGCTTGCATTTCATGTATACAGGGTCTCCCTAGAAGGATATTGTAAGCCAATGGTAGATCAAGCACCTGACATGTGGTATCTTTGATGACCGGACCCACTCGGATGGGTAAGACAATAGTGCCTTTAGAAGCTCTTTCTTGTTCATCATAGGCTTTTATGGTGATCTTCTTTCGAGGATCAATAGCCATCTCTAAGAATCCCAACTGTGTGATTAAGTTGTAAGAACAAATGTTGAGGCCTGCGCCCCCATCTATCAACACACGTTTGACTCGACGGTTCTGGATCAAGACTTCTATGTGCAAGGGTTGATTATGTGGGTGACTTAGGGAGTTGTCATCCTCTTCTGAAAAGGAGATATATTGCAGAGACATTAGATGACCAACCATAGTCTGGAACCTATCTAGATCTAGATCATCGGGAACATTAGAGCCGAGCAAAGCTTTGTCTAGGATATCTCTGTGAGCTGGAGATATTCGAAGTAACTCAAACATGGAGATTTTGGCATTGGTATGCTGGAGTTGTTGGACAATGCTGTAAGATGTAGGTCTTGTATCCTTTGGATTGGAAGATTTTGAGGCAACCTTCTGTCTAGAAGTAGATGTGAGATTGAAAGGTATCTTAGGGACATTAGATGAACTTGGTGTTTGTCCTTTCAAATGAGTCTGAGCTTGTGATCTGGTAACCGCATTAGCTGAGGAATGATTTCTATCCCTTCGTACAATTGTGATGACATTGCAGCTCTCAGAGATACATGGTTCAACCATATTGATGACAGCATCATTTCCAGGGTAGGCATAGTTGACTTTTTCCCTCATGTTAGGCTGGGAAGTGGAAACTCCTTTTCCATGTTGTGGAAATGGTTCTGTAAATGCTGTGTGATCATTATTGCTGGTAGGATTATTGATCATGATGTCCCCTTGATCTATCAAGTCTTGAATGGTATGCTTCAAGTGGAAGCATCCATTAGTTCTGTGGCCTTTAATCCGATGGAAAGCATAGTATTCATTATCTTTCCACCAATATGGTTTTGGATCCAGATCAGGTTTTTAGATTGGTGGTAAAGAGATCATGTTATCAGCTATCAGGGTTCTCAGGGAAGATTCCAAAGATTCTCCCAGGGGAGTAAACTTTCATTTATTATCCCATCGTTTGAATGGCTTCTTTGGAGATGGTTCAGCAGATTTTTGCTCTGAAGCTTCAATGGCTTTGGTGAGATTGTAGGCTGGTGCCTTTGATGGGGCGCGGATAGTGTCAACAACACCATCAGAGATGATACCTTTGTTTCTATTCTAGCTCTTGTTTTTATCTTTTGAGCTAGATCCAGATTCAGACTTGTCCTTTTGAAGTGTGATTTCTCCTTTCTTGACAAGTACTTTCTCAATCTTGATTGCATTATCCACCATTTTATCAAAAGATACATGATCTTGCATTTGTAATGGATAGTTGAGCTCTAGAACAAGTTATTGATAAAGATTTCAAGTTTCTCCATTTCGGGAATTGGTCTAGCATATAGAGAAAACTTCTTTCGCCACCTCTTGAGAAAAGTTAGGAATGATTCCCCTGGATATTGCTTGAGGTTACAAATATCGATCATGGTAATTGGATGTTGAATATTGTTGATAAAACAATTTAATCAGTTCCTCAAAATTTTTGATCGTAGAAGGTAATCTTGAAAACCACTGAATGGATGCCCCTCCCAAGGATCTAGGAAAAAGATGCATTAGATAAGTCAGTTCATGCATGAATTCCATGGATTGCGTACAGAACTCTCTGACATGATCTTGAGGATCAGAGTGTCCGTCATATTTGTCATACTTTGGTATCTCCACTCTTTTTGGGAATGGAGGCATATACAAGTCTTTGTCAAAAGGGAAAGGACAAAGGGCCTCCATGGAGAATTCCTTGGGTTCCTTCTCTTTCTCAATTTTATTCATTTTGACTTGCATAGCATGCAGCTGGTTCATTATGGCCGTCATCAGAGTTTCTTCCTCATGCGTGATGATGTCTTCGACATTGAAGTGAGGAGGAAGTTTAGCTCCTTCCTGGGCTAATTGCAAAAAGTATGCCTCTCTATCCATTTTCAAGAAATGCCTCATCATTCTTTTTAATTCATCGTCATTCTGACACCGATGGATTTCAGAGGGTGTAGGGTCTTGGTCGGCATTATGTTGAGAATGGTGTCCCTGGGATCCTCCTCCTGGAGAACCGTGGTTTGTCCCTGCTTGAGACATGGTAGGAGTTTTTGGGCTCCCTGGAATAGATTGAGGAGGAGTTTGTTGATTACCTCTGTGAGTTGATAGAGGAGGTATGTAACCAATTTTCAATCGAAAGTTACCGAGACCGTCGTCTTCATAAATACCTGACTTGATGATTTGTTCAAGAGTTCGACTTGGGGTATTGGTCAAAAGTAAGTTTTGAGATGTTTCTTCTGATTTCTTGTGTGAAGAAGCTCTGGTCTCCACCATTAACTTTGAATGAAACAGAAGAAAAGGACGAAGACAACTGAAGAACAATTTGATTCGAGAAAATCGAATGACTCAACCTTGTCAAGATTGTGATAGTTTTGAAGATCTGATGGGATGTGGGTGAAGGAAACTGTGCCCTGAATGTATGGCATAGATCACCCAAAAGATAGCGGACACGAGTTCTCAACACTTAGTTTGTTTTTGAAGATTGATTGATTGAAGATTGATAGTTATGACAAGGTTTTGACACGAGATAAAAAGGACTCAAATTGATTGAACAGAAGGCTAGATTGGATTCAAAAGATCACTCTTGGAAAATGGTAGAATGCTCAATAGCTACTGCTCTGTTCCTGACACAATGATATTTTTGACAGATTCTGGAACTAGACTGGAAACATTGGATATCTCGCAAATTGACAATTTTTGACAACTCTCTCAAATTTTTCCAAATGACACTCTGCAGACTCGTACGACAGTGGGTAGTCTATGAAACGACAGTTGCAAAACTCGTACGACAGTTGGGTAGCAATGAAACGACAGTTGAAAAAACTCGTACGATAGTTGCTAACAGATTTTTGGCTTCTTGAATTTTGCTGGTTTGAAAACTCGTACAACACTGGGTTCTCAATCATACGACATATGGGTGATACTGAAATGACATTTGATAAAAATTCGTACGACTTTTGACTTCTTGAAATGACTTTTGACTCCAGAAAGAACTTTACGTCAATTTTTGCAAAATTTAAGGTTTTCAGTTTTGGATTGTTTGCAAATTGTGCTGTCCAGATTTTGAAGGTTATACCAGATTTGATCATTTTTAAGAGCCAAGTAGATAAACAAGCACGTAGAACAGCAAGCAAGTGATTCTAAGCACGTCTGAAAATAATGAACAAGGGCAAAAGCAACCTTGCACATGAACAATCAAGTGACCAAATTGTGCTAATCCCTGAGAGTACTAATTGTGTATGTTCTGAAAAGTTTTGCAATAACACACATATACCTGAAAGTGAAAAATTGGCCTCTCTAGGGTTTTTAGTAATGGTTTGACTCTGCAACTTTTATGATTCAAAGGGGTGAACTCCAATCCCGGTGCACCAGGGTTTTGACACAGTCCGAGAACTTAATCTTCAAGAGCTACTAGGGAGATCTGACAACCCAACAATGAACCATACTCATGGAGATTTCTTCCTCAAGGACATTTATATAGCGGCTGTCACTACCACGGAGAAAATGGCTATGACCGCTTGAGGTTCCGTCAACGCAGTTTGCCCTGTGAAGGGATTGTCCGCTACGGTTAACCCTCTCTAAAGATGACTCACAGATTTATACCACAAGGGGACTTGGCTCCAGATTCAAGGTTTTGACACCTCTTCACTTTTAACCCAAACAAAGCAAGCAGATTAATCCGACACACTAAGACAAAGTTTTGTTCCACCAAGGTTTGTGATATCAACTCCACGTGATCTATCAACCTCTCCGGGGAGAGAATGTATCAATCAATAAGAGAAGATGCACTAACCAATTTTGATTCACCAAAGCTCGTGATATCAACCCCACGTGATCTATCAACCTCTCCAGAGAGAGAATGTGTCGATCAATAAGAGAAGACTCACTAACCAAGTTGAATGTGAAACGCACTAAGTATCCTCCCTACCTACAAGGATTCTGTCGTCAAGAAAGATTTCACTAGGAATCCAATCTCTCAAGAATCTCGAATAGTGTTCATAGGGCCTAATTACTATGTGAGCACAAATATATGTTTTGAAAGTAAATCTACCAAAAGCATCCAAAAAGTAGAAAGAGGAACACTTAACGCTTAAAGAAAATATGAGATGAGTCCACAAGGTGGAACACTTAACACCTCACACAAGCTAAAAATGAGTCCACAACTTAGAAAACAAGTGAGTTCCTAAAAGCACAAAAGGGTTGCCAAGTGGAACATTTAACGCTTCTGTCCTGTTGACCCCTCCCCTTTATGGCGCTGAGATTGCAACCACGGGGCGGAAATGAGGGGCTAGCGGATTAGCGAGTCCAATAACCCAAGATAGCAATCAAGATCAATCACAAGTATTCTAAGACTACTTAATGAATTCTTATGGGATTACAACCTAGTATCAAATTATGCAAGTGTGTAAAATGAAAGCATGAGAAGACGTACACAAGCTAGACACATGAGAGATTTATTTTAAGCCCAAATCAAAATGTTATTAGATGAAGGAGAATACCTGGTGATCCTCGCAATGCGCTTAGTAGATTTTACCTGATTTTTAGCAATTCTTGTGCTTTTCCCAATCAAAACCAACAGAGAGCAATCAAAAATAGAGAATTTCAATTGTCAAAATTAGTAGTTAGCTGAAATATAAAAATCAAATCTGATACTCTACTGTGAAAAAATGAAATGACAGTCAAAAACTGGTACAGAAACTCGTACGATAGTGGATATGCTCTCAGACGACAGTCCAGAAACTCGTACGACACTGGGTATGCTACCATACGACAGTTGAGCTCCCAAACGGTAGTGGGTTTGTGATGAAATGAGCCTTGATCCGATAGACTATCGTACGACAGTGGGTCCAGTATCATACGACAGTGGGTATGCTCTCATACGACATTTGTCAGAAACTCATACGACAGATGTACGGACAAAAATTAAAAATCATAGTTTTGCACAGATCCCGAGGAGAAAAAGATAGAAATTGATAGAATTGAATTGGAAACCCATTTCAGGGCCCCACGGTGGGCGCCAGAAATGTGTGTGTGAAAATTGTACCTGATTTGTAGACACAACACTCAATAAAACATTAAATGTTAGCAAAAATTGAAATCGTGCAAAATTGAAATCTATCTAACCAAGCGATTTACTGCCTTCTAGTAGGTGCGAGATTAATGTTCTCAGATTGTAATCGAGATCAGTGACCTAGACGACACCTAAATGAAGGATTTGAATGCAAAAGATGAATATGAAATTGAATGCAATTAATCTATATTTTTTATATTTTCTATGCAATAATAATTGTAAAAACTGATATGAAATCTATGCTAAATGAAATTGATATGCTATGAATGCTATTGAAAATTGATATGCTATGAATGCAAAAAGAATAAGATTGATCTCACAAAGATGTCGATTCGCAAGAGCTTTGATTCTTCAATTCCAATTCTCCAGCGTGATTGTGCAAAATATGAGATGAATTATGAAGAGCTGAGCCTTTAATTTATAGAAATCCAGGGCTTTGGAGGTGCATGGGAAAAAGCCACAAATCACTCAAATAAACTCAGCTTGATTTTTGAGTTATCTGATCATGAAAGATAGTTAATTCTCAAAATCATGCAAAAATAGCTTTTTAACTCAAATTAGAGTTTAGATCAACTTTTTGAACTCCAAAAGGATGTTGAGTTCCAAAAAGTCAATAACTTGCATTGATTTTCTGATTTGGAGTTTAACTGTTTCTTTTGAATATGCATAATAATTAAGAATTAAATAAATAAATAAAGTGATTTATCCTCAACTCAACTAATTTTTGAAAATAAATAATTAATTTATGGGTTGATTAACTATTTATTCAAACTTTTATTAAAAACTATATTATTAAATAATGACAACATGCTTTAATTAATTAAATAAGAATTTAATCAATTAAAGATAGGAATTTTGATTTATTGTCAAAATTAAATAATACAATTAATAATAGATAGAATTAAATTTAATTAAACAATTAAGTGGCAAATATTAAATCTAAATATGAAAATATGAAAATATTCAATTAATCAAACTTAGGATAAATGTGATTTATTGCCAAATAATTATAAAATTAAGGATAATTATGATGATTAGGAATATTGCTAGGAATATTCCTTGATGCAGAACGTAAGATAATCAATTATGATTCGATGATGTTTAGATGTGCCTTAGGTTAGGACTTTGATATCGATTTTGTCCGATTTGTCGATGTAGGAGGTTAATGAACTTATAGCCCATTTCTGGGGTATTACACTACAAAGTGTAACAATAAATAATATGATATATCAATTTGTATCTGGGAGACACTTTTTTGCTGTATTTTACAGTCAAAACTTGCTAACCTAACTGTGGCCTTCTAATGTAATAGTGGAGATAGTGAGCATTGCATACAAACTAGCTCAACACACACTATTACAGACGAGTACAAGATACCAGTTTGTTGTGTGAGACTATCCTTGTCTTTGTTGGCAATTCTCTTACATGCTCTTCTTTGAAATCAGATCATAATTTTCTATACCCAATTTAAATTCCATACACAACAGAAGGTTTATAATCCACTCTTTTATTCGATGAACTAATAGTCAACATAAACCTTTTTTAAGATCTTTTTGAGTGCTCATCGAGATGGAGGCGTTAATCAAGGACTCATGGGCTCTCCTCATAGCCCTCTCAAAACTATATTGTTGTGATTATGCCTTTTTGGTTCTTTTTATACACCTCCATATAGTAATATATTGAAATTTCCTCTCTAGTGTAATTTTTCCCTTGAAATGTCTACTACTGCATAGATTTTACCAATTATAAGGCTCCATGAGTTCATATGAGGAGATAACTATCTAGGAAATCCGTTCAAGCACCAAGGGTCCAAGCCAAGATATAGACAATGCCAATAATTTTTCCTAACCTGGCTCCTTTGGTAACCCTATCTAGCACTCTTTCTATCCTTGCTCTACCTTGGTGCCTTGATCTGCCTCAGTTATATAGGTAGGGCACTGCAACTCTTCTCAGCATCATATTATAACTTACGAAACATCCATTAATTACCTTGAACTGGGCAATTTCAATGGGAATTTGTTAGTCTTTTATTGGAATTCTATTTGATTGAGATTATTGCAAATTTAGATGAAGTTTGGACAGATATATAAAGTGGAATAACTCAGATTTTCTCCCCATTTTGCTACTATATTTTGTTGGAATAACCTTGCTTCTGACTGTTGTACCAGTCAACATGCTATTCTCCTGTTCAGATACTATTTCTAGAATTTAAGGTGTATTTCTATGCATCCCTTCTTTGTGTCTCCATGTTTCCCTGCTCTTCGTAAAAAGGGACTTGATGGAATTTTTATAAGGTCCTATCCATTCTTTAGCATATGGAGTTGGGATGTCAACTAGTAAAATATTTTTTTTTGTCATCCATATCTTGAAGTATCCAAGCCACAGTTGCAGCATTATGCCTCTCTCCCTTGATGCACATAGTGGTGTACTAGCTATGATATGACTGCAATATCGCATGATTTTCACTAAGGTATTGTGTCCAACTCTATCCAAAATGAGAACAAGTTTTTTGGTGCATCATTTATGTTTGGATATGGAAACCTAGTGATCTATGTCATGCCCAATTTCATAGTTTTAAAAACAAAATTATAGAGCATAAAATTAAAATGTAAAACAAAAAACCAAAACATTTTTTTTTTTGATCAATAAAGACCGAAGCCATAGTTTTTATATTAAGTAGAAAGTAAAATATACAATATCTATCTACAGCTAAAAACCATAATAGTGTTCGATCATGGAGTATGAATAAATATAGAGTGTCAGTGCTCTCTCCATGAAAGGAAAAGAGTCATTCTCTGGTATAACAAAATTTTCTTAAATGTAAGTCTATTCATGCTTTCCCTGTTCAACTAAAAGCTTCCCAAAAGCTCTTGATAACGGGAATGTTGTGTGTCCTTCCTATCAACTTTTCAGATTCTGATGAGGATGCCAACCATTAGAAATTGATCTAATGTGTGTTCCACATGCTGCCATATTAGCCAACTCATCAGCTTTACCATTGCCTTTACGGTAGATATGGTTTGTCGTTATTGATTCAAATTTGGAGATAATACTCAAAATCACCTCTAAAAAGGATTGAAGTTTCCAGTTAGTGATGGCTCCTGATCTAATTGCATTTATGATTATCATTGAATCCCCTTTGATTTCCACTTTATTGAAGCCTAAATCCCTGACAAGAATTAAACCATGATAAAGGGCTTTAATCTCTATTGCATTATTAGTATCTGGTTCTAGAGGGATGGCTAGTTGAGTAATGATTTGGCCCTCTAAGGAATGAATTATGCACCCAGCACCCGAAGGCCCAGGATTACCTTTTGATGCACCATCAAAATTTAATTTCACCCATCCCGAGGAAGGAGTTTTCCAAACACATGACTGTCTTTGAAGTCCATTCTTATTGCAACCTCTTCCTAAGGAACCAGGAGCTTTCAACCCGTGCCAGCTTTTCATCATCTTATCATCCCAACTGGTGTAAAATTTATGTATTGCTAAATATATTTGATTTCAAGAATTCATGATCTCCACTATAGCTACTTCAATTCTATTCAATGTTTTCCCAATATCCATTGATTTATCTTGAAAGATTCTCCTATTTCTTTCTTTCTAGATTTCCCAGAGTAAAATTGAAGGAGAGATAATCCATAAGTTACCACACAAACTATCTTTGAAGAGAGTTGTCCAAGCAAGAAGATGCAATTGGAGATTTTGATGGGGGGCAAATTGCCAATTCAATTTCGAATATAGCCACTCCTAGCATTCTGTAGCAAAGGGGCAGGAAAATAATAGATGATTGTGAGATTCTTCATGTTTTAGACACATGTAGCATCTTGATGGACCCAAAAATCCCATTTTTGTAAATCTCTCTGCAGTCAAAATGTGGCCCTGAGAGGCCACCCATAGGAAAATACCAGCTTTGGGGAGGCATAGTTTATTCCAACAAAGATGGAGTGGGATTGTAGAAGACTTTTGAATGTGTTGTGTTAAGGAATTGTATCCTTCCTTCACCTTATAGACGCCATCTTTTGAACCCATCCAAATTAACTCATCATTACCATTTTTCAAGAGGAAAGATCTATTTTGAACTATAGACTTTAGCAAGTTTGATTCTTGGATATCAGCTCCTATACTTGAGAAATCCTTCCACTGCCAAGATCCATCCTCCTTTGATGAATGAGAAGGGATAATGTAATCTTTAAGCATATTACCCCATGTTGATTGAAAAAGTTGCATAATCTGATTAAGGCCTAGTATCAATTGGAGAGTACCTAGTCCTCCCCAAGAATCTTCCCAGAATCTGGCTAAGTTACCACTTCTGATATTCCAAGAGAGGTTGGAATCCACAACATGTCTAGATTTCAATATAAAATTCCATATCCTGGATCCTCTTGGAGGGTTTTTAATTCTGAATATTTCATGACATCCCTCTGCACCCAAGTATTTGCTTTTGATGATTCTAACCCATTTGTAATCCTTATTTTTGATCAATTTCCAATATAATTTAGCTCCCAATGTTGTGTTTTGCCACATCTGATTTTTAATCCCTATTCCCCCCGCACTAATCAGTTTGCAAATATTGTCCCAAGAGATAATTTTGAATTTTCTATTCTGATCACATCCATGCCAGAAAAAATTCCTCAACTTTTTCACTATGTCCATGTAATCAGTTGAAGACAAAGCCAAACAAGATAATAGATATATGAGAATTGTTGAAAGGGTAGCTTTAATTATCACTATCCTTCTTGCACATGATAACCATTTGGATTTCCAGGTAACCATTCTCCGATCCATCCTTTCGTTGATTGGTTTCCAAATCCCTGATGTTCTCAGATTCTTATCAATGGGAATCCCCAAATAATTGCAAGGAAGTGTTGCTACTTTAAAGGCTAAAAGGGATTCTATTCTCAATTGGATCCTCTTTTTCATATAGAAGAAAAAAATAACTGATTTTTCTTTGTTGACAACTTGTCCTGAGGCTAAAGCATACTTATTTAGAGTACTTCTGAAAAGACCAGCTTCTCTGACCGAACCATAGCCAAAGAGGAGTGTATCATCTGCAAATTGTTGATGTGTAATAGGAGGAACTGAAGATGTGACTGATATGCCTCTGATGGCCCTGAGTTTGAAGCCTAGAAATACTGCAACCTAAAGCCTCTGCCATGATAATGTACAAGAAGGGGGATAGAGGATCCCCCTGCCTTATACCATTTGAGCCTCCAAAAAAACCTTGAGGGGAGCCATTAATCAGAATAGAGTATTTTGGAGTCGATATACAGTAAAAGATTAGATTGATCCAGACTTTAGAAAATCCAAAGCATTCCATGCATTTGGATAAGAATCTCCAATTCACTTTATCGTAAGCTTTCTTGATGTCTAACTTAATTAACATGCTGGGTTTTTTGGAATGTTGAATGGAATGAATTGCTTCTTGAGCAATTATAATGCCATCAAAAATGGATCTACCTGGGACAAACCCTGTTTGTTCTTCACCAATGATCCTATTTAAGATTATTTTTAATCTATTTGCAAGGGCTTTAGATAAAGTCTTGTATATAGTATTACACAATGCAATGGGTCTGAATTCATCAATAGAGTTTGCATTTTCTGATTTAGGAATGAGAGAAATGAAAGTATTATTGATTTCAGATAGAAAACTACCTAAGGATCTAGCTGTTTCCAATGCCTCAGTAAGTTCTTGACTAACAACCTCCCAACAATGAAGAAAGAAAGAGGGAGGGAATCCATCTGGACCAGGAGCTTTGTCTGGAGCCATTACTGATAATGTTTGTAAAATCTCCTCTGTTGAAAATGGCCTCATTAGATTTTGGTTAGCCGCCTCTGTGAGAACTTTGGGGATATTACAAAGAAGTTCTTGTTGACATGTAAGAGGAGAGCTATTTGAAGAGTTCGGCAACTTGGAGAAGAAAGATACTATATCCTGCTGAATTTCTTTTTGCTCAGAGAGAATAGATCCATCTTGGCTAGAAATTTGTAGGATTCTATTGGTATTCCTTCGGCACTTAGTACTAGAATGAAAAAATTTAGTGTTTTTGTCTCCAGCAGCTAACCAAGACTCCCTTGACTTTTGCTTCCAAAATATTTCTTCTTTGCTAAGCACATCCTCCAAATCCTTGAGCAAATCCTTCTCTTTGAAATATAGTTCTTGATTCATCCCTTGATTCATGATCGTATTGTTTAACTCAGCCAATTTTGATTCAATTTCCACTTTTGATGAAAAGATATTCTTGAAATGAGTCCTGTTCCAAATCAACAAATTTTGTTTAATGAATTTGAGTTTAGCCACAAAACAAAACAATTTTGAACCTTCCACCTTAACTTCAGCCCACCAATCTTTGATCATTCCTGAAAAGCTTCCCTCTTTTAGCCACATATTTTCAAATTTAAAGGAGCATTTATATGGCTTGTCCTCTTCCAACAAATCGAGACAAATAGGAAAATGGTCTGAGCCTGATGAAGGATATATGGAAGCTTTCAACCCAAAAGAGAAAGATGTCAAGTCACCTTTAAAAAGAAACCTATCCAATTTTTCTGAGATATTATCCATACCCATTCTTCTATTAGACCAAGTGAAGGCCCCATTATCAAATTCAATCTCCATCAAATCATCCTTTAAAAGCCACTCGTGGAAGTCTAACTGGGATTGAGATAGCCTTTGAGATCCCCCTTTTTTCTCTATTGCATGAATGATGGCATTAAAGTCACCCCCTACAATGAAATTACTGTCAGAAAAAATATGAAACCAGTTGCTAATTTCCTCCCAAATCTCCACTTTCCTTCTTCTTGAGATAGGTCCATACACATTGATCACAAATGTGTTTAAATTTGATTGTGTACTGATAATTTTTCCCCCCATCCAGCTCTGAGAATCTTTGATATGAGAATAATATAAAGTTCTGGGATTCCATATAATGGTTAGACCCCCTGAGGAACCCGTTGCTTCAACCACTGTGGCTTTCCAATCCCCTAAAGACCTTATGAAATCATTTGCCTATTCTTTATTCATCTTGGTTTCTTGTAAGAAAATGATGTCTTCTTTAGAAGACCAAATGCAGCATTTTACCAAACGCTGCTTGTTAGGGGCATTAAGACCCCTAACATTCCAAGAAAGGACTCTCATTGAGACTTGGGAAGGAACTTCCCCTTCCCTACCTTCACATAAGCTGTAATCTTTGCTTGGTCCTGATCTTCACCCTCCTCTTCTCTCAAAGTGGCTGCTGACTTTTTTCCTCTGCCTTTCTTTTTCCTTAATCTATAGTCTATTACTATTTTATGATCTATTTGTAGCAGTCCTAAAGGAGAATTAAAACAATTTGAAGTTAACTTGGAGCATGATTCCATGGTTTCTACCTCATCCTGACCTTGAGAATTGAATGTTATCTCTGATTCAAATATTGGATGGTCTACATCCATAAATCTCTCTTCATCTTCTACATAGTCATCTTCCAACATTTTACCAATAATTGAATGAGACAAAGAGTTGGTTGTCGGTTGATCATCTGGAGTGCTGCCAAACAGGTCATAAACTACTTGAATTCTAGAAGGAATAGGTTCCTCTAAGCTCCCAACACCTCCAGTATCCCTTGAAGACTGGTTCTGATGATTCTTTCTAATCCTTAGAGGTTTGAGTGATATTAAGCCCCCTTTCATTTTATTCTTCACTGGAGTCAAGGGTAGTTCCGTTAACAATTCAATATTGGAATCCTTCTTGCCTCTGTTTCTGATTCTTGAAGATTTCCTACATCCTGAATTTGGAGGTCAGTTGCTTTCCTCTGAGCCAATAGGTTTTGTCAAATCCTTGAGGTCACAAAGTCTGATTTTCAAAATATCATCCTCCTATTCAGCATAATCCTGAGGTCGAAGTGTAGTGTAAGAGATAATATTCTGAGAATCTTGATCATCATTTCTCAAATCACAAATCTTTGTGTTAGGAATATCATTCTCTAAAGTATGGAATACTCTATTTTCCTCTTTATCTCCTAAAGAACCAATAAGGTTCTCCTTTGTTTCAGGTGGGTTGTCCTCATGGAGAACTTGATCAACAATTTCCTCCAGTAAATCTTTCTGAACCTGAGACACCCAATATATGATGAGATGTTCTAGCCAAGGGACTTGCCATTTGGAGATTGACATCGGAACGGGAGAGAATGGGAAGGTATAAGAAGAGGTGCCCTAGACAATTTCCTGAATTTTCCAAATGTCTCTTTGTAAGTGTTGAGGTCTAACCAATATTCCCCTTTGGATATGATGTCTATCTCATGACTATTTAATGTTGCATTGCCCTCATAAGATGGATAAGTCAAAGAGAGAATTTGAGAGCCCCCCCTATTCCATTTGTAAGACCATGTAATCTCCTGCATAAAAGATATAAAAAAAAATGTAGAGACTCCTTGTTGATATCCACTAATTTAACCTGAGGATCAATGCTAGCAAAGTGCCAAGAGCCATTTTTGTGGGGGGTTGCAATCTCAGATGTTGTAGAAGATGTTATCTTCAGAATGACTGACTGTTCTGAAGCATAGGAAATCATCTGAATCCAAATTCCATATCTTGAAATAAGCTTTATGGAATTAGGCAACTCCTTCTCAACATTCATTAGCAAACATAACCAACTTGAAGCTGAAGGTTTATCTGAAAAGTGTGATAAGTATATTCCCACTTTGTTGCCAATAATTTGTAGAATTTCCATGTTTCTATATTTGACTGGAAGATTTTCTAGGTTGATCCACATGGGAACAAATCTGATGACATTTTTAGCACTATTAAAGTTAGGGGACCACTGTTGCATGTGTAATCCTTTATTCTTATAAAACCAGCCTTTTTTCTTGAAGATAGAATCTCTCTTAGACTTTTTTCAAATAACACCACAAAATATTCTAGCTCATTATCTAGTATTTCAATCTTAGAAACCTCCCCCTAGTTGCATAAAACCCAATCTTTGAAATCCTTGTATGATATTTCTATCTTCCAAAACTTGCAGATGATTCCCTGACGAAGATAAATAAGATTTCTCTATTTTAATGTTTCTTCTGATAGGGTAATAGATAATACCTGATTTGTTTTGGAGGGTACCCACAAGTGGGAAACTTCCATGGAAGTGTTGGGCCAGCCAGGAAGCTCTGACTCGACTTCGTTTGGTCGTTGCAGCTGTATTGACCCTACATTGTCCTCATGAATCAACGTTTTGAAAATTGGTCTCCATATTTTTTGCATTCCTTTAAACCTTCCTTTAGCTTGAGATTCAAACCTCTTTCTGTTAATCGCCTCATGGCCCAACAAATCTAATCTTCTTCTATGAATCTCCTAGTAGGAGTCCATCCAAGCTTTCTTGGGCAAAGGAGGATTAAATGGGATGCCTCTGGAGGATGTGGGAAAAATGGGTATCAGATTCGGGTTCAGCTCTTTGTTCTGAGGTGAAGAATAGTTCTTGTTCATTTTTGAAAATTTGGAATGTGACCATTTGTTAAACCAAGCGCGAAAAGGGATCTTCTTGCTTTGAGACAGGGCCATTCTTCCAACATGAAGGTTTTGATTATCAGGATGAAAGGGCCATTCATAAAATATCCTCCTCTGTTTAAATGGATTATTGAACCATTTTCTTTCCCCACCGTAGAAAACCCTTGGTCTTCGATCCTTTTCAACCCGGTTCTGGGTTCCACCCCTATACCCATTCCTTCAGCTTTCCATGAAATCAGTGAAAATATTTGTGAATTCTGGCCTCCTGAACTGTCTGGTTGAACGCTCTACTCTCTCCATCAGTGGTGAGGCTCCACTCATAGGACCGACTACATGAAAAACCCTCCACTGCAAAATCAAAGCTTCCCTCTTTCAGCAGATCAACTTGAAAAAGTTTAAGCCTGACCTCTACTCCTACCAGAACTAACAAAGGATGAGATTTCCTCTCGTCTCTGGTAAAAAATTTAGGATCTGGCGGATTTGATGAAGGCAAAGGTTTTAGGGCACAGATCTCTAAGTGTGGCGTTCACTGTGTAATCTCTTCCAGAAGATTTTTCACCGATGTATCCCGCTACTCCTACCACACCTACTATCCCACTAAAATATTGGTTCCCTTCTCTCCCTCTGCATCAGCGGTCGCATGATCGCATAGCGCAAAAAAGTTCCATGCGAACATAAACTAAAACATTTTAGAAAATCTCATTTTTGCATAAATACAGTTGTGAGCAGATAAGTAGAACACAATGAGCTAAGAAGAGGCTGAGAGGCACAAAATATGTCCTTTAATACGAGCACTGATAGGTGTAATACCCCAAAAATGGGCTATAAGTTCATTAATCTCCTACATCTTCAATTCGAACGAAATTGACATCAAAGTCCTAATCTAAGGCACATCTAAACATCATCGAATCATAATTGATTATCTTAAATTCTACATCGGGGAATATTCCTAGTAATATTCCTAATCATCATAATTATCTTTAATTTTATTATTATTTGGCAATAAATCACATTTATCCTAAAAATTTGATTAATTAAATATTTTGTATATTTAATTAATTAGATTTAATATTTGCCACTTAATTATTTAATTAAATTTAATTCTATCTATTATTAATTGTATTATTTAATTTTGACAATAAATCAAAATTCCTATGAATAATTGATTAAATTCTTATTTAATTAATTAAAGCATGTTGTCATTATTTAATAATATAATTTTTAATAAAAGTTTGAATAAATAGTTAATTAACCCATAAATTAATTATTTATTTTCAAAAATCAGTTGAGTTGAGGATAAATCACTTTATTTATTTATTTAATTCTTAATTATTATGCATATTCAAAAGAAACAGTTAAACTCCAAATCAGAAAATCAATGCAAGTTATTGACTTTTTGGAACTCAACATCCTTTTGGAGTTCAAAAAGCTGATCTAAACTCTAATTTGAGTTAAAAAGTCATTTTTGCATGTTTTTGCATGATTTTGAGAATTAACTATCTTTCATGATCAGATAACTCAAAAATCAAGATGAGTTAATTTGAGTGATTTATGGCTTTTCCCATGCACCTCCAAAGCCCTGGATTTCTATAAAACAAGGCTTCAGCTCTTCATATCTCATCTCATATTTTGCACAATCACGCTGGAGAATTGGAATTGAAGAATCAAAGCTCTTGCGAATCGACATCTTTGTGAGATCAATCTTATTTTTTTTGCATTCATTTAGATTCATAGCATATCAATTTCATCTAGCATAGATTCATATCGGTTTTTATCATTCTTATTGCATAGAAAATATCAAAAAAATAAATCAGATTGTAATCAAGATCAGTGACCTAGACGACACCTAAATGAAGGATTTGAATGCAATTGATCTAGATATGAAATATGAATGCAATTAATCTATTTTTTTGATATTTTCTATGCAATAAGAATGATAAAAACCGATATGAATCTATGCTAGATGAAATTGATATGCTATGAATCTAAAAGAATGCAAAAAAAATAAGATTGATCTCACAAAGATGTCGATTCGCAAGAGCTTTGATTCTTCAATTCCAATTCTCCAGCGTGATTGTGCAAAATATGAGATGAGATATGAAGAGCTGAAGCCTTGTTTTATAGAAATCCAAGGCTTTGGAGGTGCATGGGAAAAGCCATAAATCACTCAAATTAACTCATCTTGATTTTTGAGTTATCTGATCATGAAAGATAGTTAATTCTCAAAATCATGCAAAAATAGCTTTTTAACTCAAACTAGAGTTTAGATCAGCTTTTTGAACTCCAAAAGGATGTTGAGTTCCAAAAAGTCAATAACTTGCATTGATTTTCTGATTTGGAGTTTAACTGTTTCTTTTGAATATGCATAATAATTAAGAATTAAATAAATAAATAAAGTGATTTATCCTCAACTCAACTGATTTTTGAAAATAAATAATTAATTTATGGGTTAATTAACTATTTATTCAAACTTTTATTAAAAATTCTATTATTAAATAATGACAACATGCTTTAATTAATTAAATAAGAATTTAATCAATTATTCATAGGAATTTTGATTTATTGTCAAAATTAAATAATACAATTAATAATAGATAGAATTAAATTTAATTAAACAATTAAGTGGCAAATATTAAATCTAATTAATTAAATATACAAAATATTTAATTAATCAAATTTTTAGGATAAATGTGATTTATTGCCAAATAATAATAAAATTAAAGATAATTATGATGATTAGGAATATTACTAGGAATATTCCCCGATGCAGAATTTAAGATAATCAATTATGATTCGATGATGTTTAGATGTGCCTTAGATTAGGACTTTGATGTCGATTTTGTTTGAATTGAAGATGTAGGAGATTAATGAACTTATAGCCCATTTTTGGGGTATTACAATAGGTACCAGCAAAGGGGCATGGCTAGAGCAAAGGCAGAGCGGTATAACGGCCTCTCAAAGATCATAGTAAAGAAGGCTAAGATCTCCTTGTAGCTGGAAAAATAAGTGCCAAAAGAAAGGAAAGAGCCTTACAATCATAATTTAAAAATTTTGTGCATTAATCATTATCTCACAATTCAAATGCTTCAGACCAGTTAATAACTGGTTACAAAGTTGTAAGAGTAAAAATGTTATCCGACTAGCTACACAAAGTTTCATTTCTTATAGGTGTCCAGAGCTAATTCTGTAGCTACAAAATTTGTCAATTCAACAATAAAATTTTGTTTCTCAGTCGTTTCATATTCAGAAATAGGATCAACCTTTTAAGATCATAACATTGCTACCAAAGAATTGTTTCAATGTCCCTTGACAATTGTCTCAGCCAATCATTGAAAAATTTAATACAATTTATCAAATTAAATCAACAAAATGTAGTAAAAAAATGCTATTAAAAAATGAGTACTAATTTGGTCCACTCTACAATCCCAACATTTACAATAAAAGAAAGAAAATGTACTCCCAATATCTCCTTCAATAACAGAGATGATCAGCACATTAGAATTCAATATTCAAAAAATAATCAATACTAAAAATATTAAGTTTGTACATTACCAATGTTGTTCAAGTTATGCAATATGCATTGCCTAGAAAGGAATCGTTACAAACAGCGATGATAAACATGGAAAAGCTTTGTGTGCTCTCAATTTACCCCACTAAGCATCCAAGTAGCAACCACCTGCGTATGAACGTGCCTTGCAAAAGAGCCTCACAACTCTGTAAACATGCCACGTTCCCCACCTTCACTCCAATCCATGTACCATGTGTATGCACTCAAATATATTTAATTTATTTTCATTTACTTTGACAAATTAGAGCAAGAATATTAGAAATCGTTGTTTACATTACCCATGCAATCTGTTTTAGCTTTATTTAGTAGTATGGAAATTAAAATTCTCCAACTTCACAGGGTACAATAATATTTTACTCAAATAATCAATTTAATATCAACAACTATATTTTCATTCCGATATTCACATGTAAATATTTTTTCTAACTCGGATAAACAATGTTTTCAGGAATGAACAATAATTTTATGCATGTCAATTCTAATGCACTTCCTAACAAGAGTTTAAGTAGAAAATCAATATATTATATAAAAATTATAGAATATAAAATATATATTATAATTATTTATTATTTTGAAAATGAATTTAATAATTTATATTATGTAATTATCATAAAAATATAATTTTTATATTAAATATTAATAATAATTATAATATTTATTTAAAAAATAAATTTAAATTTCAGTCTTTAAAATGTCTAAATTTTATGTGGAAGTAAATGTAACAAGTTGTAAATTTTGTGTGAGTAATTTTCTATTTCTCTACTTAGATAGTTATTAATATCATATTTTTTAACAAATAAGATAATAAAGATTTTTCGTATTTCTAAAATATTTATCTTAACTAAAAGTAAAGTTTTAGATTTTTTCACAAAATATATTTTAAAAAATAATTTTTTCCAAATATGACTAGTTAAAATATTTTAGCAATATAAACTTTTTTTTAGAAAGGGGAGGATTGTGCATTACTTTATTTTACACAAAATTGAAAATTTGAGTTTGTATTTATTATTAATTCTTTCAAATTATTATTTTTATTAATATTTAATTGTAATATATTTTGGTATTGAATTAGTTTATTGTATTGTTTTATAATAATATGATTTTGAGATAAATTAAAATACTTTTAAATTAAAAGAAATTTATATTCAAGAATTTTGGTGTTTGGTATAATAAGTTTGGATCTTATATAGAGAGTATTAATTTTTTATTTGTTCAACAATACTTTTATTTCAAAAACTTCTAAGAAAATTGTGTACAAGAATGAAAATTGATTTGGATATTTTTAATATCTACTTAGAAAAAATGTGTGTTTGATTGATTAAGTGTTCTTGCTTTTATTTTAGAATTAAAAAATGTTGTTTCTTTTATTTTAGAAATTTCAATAAGATCAAATTATTTTTAATAAACCAAAATATATTTATTTTGTTATTTATTTCCTTAGTCAAATAAGATATAGTGCATATTGGACATTAGAGGTTCCATGTGACTGCTCTAATACACATGTATTCAAAATGTAGCATCCATTCCATTATGTCTCTGCATTTTCGCACCATTCTCATTACATTTGTAAAACCCAATAGTTGGGATTCATTCCAAATGCATTCCCTTGAATGAAAGATATTGCATAGAAGACATTATAGGATGCACCATAGTATAGAGCAAGCAAACATTACCAGAGTGAACATGATTTTCTTTTGTCAATTGTTCAATCATAAGGACATGGAACATATACTAGCGTAGAGCATGGGGAACATACACTAGAGTAGTTTTCACCTACATAGAAATGATAGATATGGTAGTTACACAAAGATGGTCAAATTGGGCTAATCCTTCCAAAGATCAGTAATGCTCTGAATCCAAATCTTTCTATTATCAACATTATGTCAAAATTGTTTATTATTTTATTAGGCTTCATTATTTTTATGATGCAAACTTAATTTTATGTGTTTCAGATCTATGTACTATAGATGATATAAATGCATAGGTTCACGAGCTGATAGATCTAAGAGACTTGATTGGTCTCATTAGTTGACAAATGATGAGGTTGCTCTATTTTTAATATGTCCTTCATTGATGGTGATCAATGGTTGGATTTACAAAAATCTAATGTTACACAATTTGGAAAACAATAGTAAATGATCAATTTTAAAAAAAAATATTATATATCATAAAGGCATTACATTCTATTATGAAATGGCTCAATTGTTATAAATTTGACTTGCTGTGGAAAATATCTCCTACTTATCATAAACCCATCCTTTGACCAAAAGGTAGATTGTGCTTTCACAACCCTAACACAAAGGGAAGAGTGTGGAAGGTAAACTTGTATAGTTTTGGGAACAATCTCAAGACTACATTAAATACATGCTTCTATATTATTATTTTTAATTGAAACTATTAGTGTAATTACAAGAATAAAGCTATTAGTAGGTAGCTAAAATAAATTTGAGAGTAATTAATATAGATAATAGTCAATAATTTTTTTTTGACAAATTGGTTCATAACTTTCCAAATCCTTGATTCTCAATGAGAACATACAACTTTTATTTCACTATAGCAGCAATAACTTTGAAAGTTTGACACTGAGTAAAATAAACACATTTATTTACAGGGTATGGTCCAGAAAGTCATAAATCAACCGTTATTGCTTAGCCATAGCTTAATTTCCATCTTTAATATTTGATTGTAATTACACCTCCTAAAAGTAAAATGTGGAACTTGTTAATTGCTAGTTGTTGTTTTTAGGCTCATACAATATAAAAAACACTAAGTCTTCTTTCTTAATATAGTCCCTATTTTATTATATGACTAAAGATCGAGATAAATTCTTCATGCTAGTAATCAATGTCCCCTCTTCTCATTTTCTAAACTATTTAATATCTTATACAGAGCCTTGTATACACCAAATATTTTATCAAAGCTATCAAACCTGATTTCCTTTCAATCTTAATTCTTAATTCTTTTTTTCATTAGGCGGGACTCCTTGTCATAATTTTGATTAGAAAAGTGTCTCTTAAAATACTATGAAAATACATCAAAATACTATGAAAATGCATCAACCATCCAATTTTTAGACCTATCCGCTACCTTGGCTATTAATTTCCTTTGAATTTATACATGTCAACTGAATTCATAGTTCAAGACAAAAACTATGTTCTCAAATCCTAGTATTAGGCAGGGACTTGGGCTGTACACAACTCTTGTTATATAATAATTTTGTTGTATCCATTAATTAAAAACATTGATTTATCATTTACATAAGACTAATTGGCTTATGCAAACCACTTCTCATTCTTTGTGAACTCAATTTTCTTGGACATAATTTTAAATACAATATTGTTTCTTAATAAAATTATCTGTATGATCTCATCTTCTTTTCGTAGAAATCATTTTTTGCATTCTAAGATATAATTCAAGGGATTTCACTATTATCACATTAGTGTGAGTATTAACACTTAAATTCATCTATTTAGAATTGTGTATATAAAAATATTAATTCGTATATGGAACACATTACTACATAGCATTTCAAAACGCTTACAATCTCATCTCCTTTTAAGTGTAAATCAATTGAATTTTTGTATTATACATCAACCAACAATAAATATCTCTCTACAAGCAATCAAGGAGCATCCATTATCATAGCATGCTTCAAGAGCACACTTTATTTATACATATGTCAAGTCGTATCAGCAACAATTATGTACAATATAATTGACTTAATAAATGTAAATTGGATAGGGTTTATGTTGATTTGCAAATTATATGACACTTGCATGTCCAATTGCACACATTAATATGTATAAGGTATTTTGACATATAAAAATAACATGAGACGTTATCATAAAATAATAAGAATAAGAAAGAAAATATATCACTAAATAATGCTTCTTCTCTTAAGGAAAAACTACAAATAAAAAGAAAAAATAAAAAGTGTATTTAGGTGGTTGTTTCAAGAGCTTCCCTAAGGTAAACCTATGTTTTGATTTGACCTCCAAGATACCTAAGATTTTCTTAGTCTTTAAAGATAAAGATCTAACACTTTGAAAATGAAAAAATAATTGATTGTTGTATATAAAATAATAACTACTATATTACAACACATGAATTTTTCAAATGAAATAAGATGTGATAAAAAAGAGGAGAAATGGAATAATATTAGTGATTTATTTTCTATCTAGAATATGATTCAAAATTGTTGAAGAATTATGTTGCCTCAATTTTATCATCCTTTAGGAATTTACAAAGATGATCACAAAAATTGGTCAAGAACATCACGTGCAAAGGTGCTAGTATAGCTTTCTAGTTACAAAATGATGGAGTTTCTTAAAAAATTATAGAGCTTCAAAGTTAGAGAGTTAAAAACCAATTTGATTGAGAAAAAGAGGTAAGTAAGAATTATTATTTATTTTTAATCTAACTTCATGTAGAAGTGATACTTCTTTAATTTTTAGCATTGAGGGACACATGGAATTACATATTTGTGCAAGGAAATAGCATGAATTGTGCTCCCAATCTTGGAAAATATATTATTAGAGAGGTCAAAATATCGTACAAATGCTAGAAATGTATTTATCAACTATTAAAATTTTGTAATTGAATCTTTATATAGTAGAGGGATAAAGTGTGGGCATATTTTAGAGCTAAATTGCAAAGTATGTGATTTGGACACAAAAATTTTCTCTGGGTATAGAAAGAATATAAACTTTACTAAATATGTATGCTAATGTAAATTCAAAAATTACATCATTCTATCCAAGAGTACAACAGAGGATGTAGAATCTTCAAATCAAGTGAGGATATTCCAAGGTCAAGACTACTAAAATAGCCAAAGTACACAATACAATATATAAAATGATTGAGTTGAATAGTTGGAAATCACTATTGTTATAATTATATAGTGTGGTGACATTGAAGGTACTTTATTATCTGTCAAGGACGAGCTAAATTTTATCATCAACAGTGCAGATTGGTAGAGACAACATGACAACCATTCAAGTCATCGTCACTGTTGCTTTTTGTTGTTTTTCATTGGTTGAAAAAGATAGAAGTGACATTTACTGCAGATCCTATATGAAATTTCAAAATCTGCACAACTTTGACTGCGTGAAACAAAAACACCTCTTTACTGCACTTTCCACGCTCTACAAAATAGAACCATTTATTAATGAATCCATCACGCAAATGTGCAAGTGCCCCCTATCAAGCATCACGTTTCTCAGTGACCCTGATGCCAACAACAGCTTAGCCATCATGATGGAATTGTGCCTCGCCAATTCCATGCCCTGCCAAAAATGAGGGCACCCCACTTCTGCAATCTCACTTCTAACCAAATCTCCACTGTTCTCCACTCATTCACCACTCCCAGCACCAAATTATCTTTCATCAAGATGGATTGGTATGGAAATCTTAGAATATAATACGTGGGATATCACGTATGAGTGTGTAAAGACCAAAATTTCCATAACCAATAAACATACTACTAGCATGAAATAATCCATAGTCGAACAAATAAATTCCAAAACATAAAACATTACATCCACAATTCGACCTTATGCGTCAAAACACAATATAGTCAAAGGTTTAAGACTTACTTCAAATCGACCATTCTATCGATAAGTACAATAATGATAAAGAATAAATACAACTTTATTACAAGGGTTCGACTCTCTGTCGAAAATCAAAATATACAATAAATCAAGAATAATACATATATCTTTCCCAACCGTTAAATAATGGTAACTAGGCACCATACATGAATCAGTCCCTATCTCCTAAGCCTCCAGATTGCTCATCCACCTACAAATCCTAAGACGGGAGTGTGGCCCAGGCGCTTTTTCCGCCCAACCATGGAGTGGTTAGCTCCCCCGAGGCTTACCCTAAAATGGAAGTGCACTGACCTTGCTCGAGAAGACTAGCAACTCGGCACTGATGAGCCGGAAGAATATGAAGCAACTGTGATTCTATCTACTACAACAATCTTTAGTCGGAAATAGAAATCCTAATCATAGAATGGCAGAGAGAAAAAAAATACAAAACTAACCAAGCATATTCATGAAACATATGCGAATTAATCTTTGGCCAAAGAATCTTTTCAAAAATCAATAAAACTGACAGGTAAAACAACTTATTTACCCTTCTCTGTCTTTTTCCAAATCACGCTTCAATTCTTTTCAATAACAGTAAAATTTATAATATTCCATCAATTGACATAATTACTAAACTTATGCCTTTCTAAATTTGAAAGAAAGTGAAAATAATGGAGAACACTGAATTTAATGTAAAACTATCTTTAAGAAGATATCAAGGGTACAAGGAATAATTGAGTTCTCTGATACACATTTAGGTTTTCTTCCCAACTACTACTTAATTTTTCATTTAGCTCATATCCGAAATTATGTTTATCTAAGAGTTTCAAGATACCCATTCTCTAAAATTATTCAACAAAACTGAAGAAAATTTGCTGGTAGTTCTTTCTGAAAGGTTTAGATGTCTTCAGCATAATTTTACATCTTAATTTGATCTTCAGACCTTATTGACAATCTGATTTCACATTAACTACTCTCCATACAATTTACAATCCACTGAATAAATTAAATATAGATTGTAATCATCATATCAAAAATAGAATTATATCATAAAGAGTCCTATTCTCTATTCTTATCAGATCACAAACACTTTACACTTAACATTTCTATCAACACCAGACCTCTACATTCATTTGAAAACTAATTGGATCGTAATAAAGGATATCTACTGGTGTGCTGGAAATTTGCATAACAACAAATTTAATAATTCTGCATCTATTATTTATGGTTAATAAGAAATCTAACAAAGATGCTAATTTCTTTATGAAACGGTTTAGGGCTGATCTATTACAGAACAAGAATACATGTTATTACATGAGCAAAATCCATTCTATCTACAGGGTATCCTCTGGTCCTGGTTGTATCGTTTGATTAATGTCTTAATAAACAGTCACAAATGACACCGCATCCATTTCCCTAATCAATTTGGAACTAAGTCTACACATGGATATGCGCTATCAAAAAAAAATAAAATCACAATGAATGTTATCAGAACTAATAAAATAAATAGTAACCAGTTATGAATGTTACACCCTAGTTTGTAACTAGTCCCAAAGGACCATTTCTATCAAAATTAATTTGACACGGGTTCAAAAATTAAGGAACAGAAGCATGACTAACATTCACAGATCAATGGAAGATGATTAAACTGAGGACAAACTAGAAATTATGCTTCATTATTTATTAGTTAAGGACAGAATTTCATATAAATATCTGTTGATAAACAAAATTAAACACATTGAATGAGTCTTCGTTGACTACGGTGGAATAACGCCTATGAAAATAATGAACTTAATCTCCACCTTCATTTACTTGTGCTTAAACGCCAATCTACTCCTATATTTAGATTAAAATCACCACTAGATACATATACTAATCCCTACCTACGTTTCAACTTTTAAAAAAAAACCCAGTTTGCCTACGTTCTTAATAATGTGGCTGAAAAACAAATGCTATGACCTGCGTTGAAGCAAGCTTATACGATTTGGGAAAGAAAAATAAAGTAAAATGGCGAAATAGGGGTTGCTGGCCATGATAAAATAAAATATCTAACTCAAAATTTTGGTAGTTTTACTTTGGATTCAAAGCACAGGTAAAGGTATGGTTTTTAAAAAGAAAAAATTTTGCCTGGTGTTGCATGCGCCTACACAGTCTAATGGTTCCAGTCCTATATGATGATCATATTACGAAGAACTTGAACTCAGTAGGGAGAGTTTTGAATGACAGATGAATTTTAGACATACAAAATATTGAATAAAAGGAGAAGACTGTTATGGAGGAAAAGAAATGCAGAAAGCTAAAAATAGAGTCTCTACCCCAGACTAAATTCATACGTTCCACGCCAGAATTGAAAGCAGAGATCTCAACAAATACCTAGATCTACTATTATTTGCTATGCAATTTAACTAAACATTATTTTTGAAAAGGAACCTGGATATTGACGATGAGATGGGGGCAATGAATCTTGAGTGTGTTCCTCTATTTTTCTTTCCATGATTCTTTCTGTATGCACCCTAAAATGGTCGCCTAGACTTTGGGCCCCCATTCAGCAATTTGTCAAATCCCTGAATCAATATTTTCAAATATCAACAATATCAATTATATCAATTTCCTTGATCAAATCATAATCAATTCAGTATTTCCTAAGGTTTGAGCCTTATTTAATTTAAAAGAGAAAAAAATAAAAATAAAAATCTTATTTAATTAAGAGAACATGCTCCCTTTTAATTAATTAAAAATCTCTTTTAATTAAATAATAAAATCACTTTATCCTAAGCCTTTATTTAATTAAAAGGAATTTCGTCCCCTTTTATTTAAATAAAAAATCCCCACTTTTCTTCTTATCCTATGTTGCACAAATAAAGCATTATTCTTATTTTATAAAAAGAGAAAAAACACTTTTTGTCTCATATGGACATAAAGTCAACTCCTATTTTCCTATTGGAGGATATTTGTGCACAAGGATCAAGTTTCTATTTTTCTCCACCGTTGATTAAGTTTTTTGCCTCTTAATCTCAATGGTCCATTTTCATCTCATTCTCTATAAAAGAAGAGCTCTCTTCTTCATTTTCATATCTTAGGTTTTTATGCTAATGTTATGCTGCAGGTTTTCTAGGTCATTTGGAGCTCTTTGAAGACATTCTTGCATTCAAACTTTGAAGATGTTGTTGCATTTCATTTAATTTGTTTTCTTACATCATAGTTGCATTATCATGGCATATTAGCTTAGATTTCCTTTTATGCAATAGATTAACTTGCATTGTCATATAGATTTGCATTGCATTGCATCCATATTGATCTCATTGGAGATATTGGCATTGTTGCCCTTGTCTTTGATTTTGAATCTCTCATTGTGTGGTTGACTAGCAAGGTCATGAGTTTATAGCTTTAGCTAAGAGCAATTTTACAAATCTTACAACTCCATGCATAGAGAGCTATGAATCGATTTGTGAGAGCTCATTGTTGAGTTTTCTTGCATGTAAAGATTCATAGAAGTGTGGTCACATTTTTACCATACATTTTTGGTGCCCACTGTGGGGCAACCCACCTCTTGCATGCTGGTTTTGATTATTTTTGGAGCTAACCCTTGTGCAGATTTGTTTGAAGATGAAAAACCTTAGATTTGAAAGATTTGATCATATCTCCCAAATGGCTTGGTGTTTTGGTCTAAATTTTTTTTTTAGGTTTATGACATATCAGAGAAGCTCTAAAAAAAAATTTAGAATTTTTGGAGGTGATTTGTTTTTTTTATGATTTTTTCTTTATTTTTCATAAAAAATCAAGGCTTGGCGCAAATCAGCGTATTTTTCAGAAATTTTTACATTTCTAGAAAGGTCTTGAAATTCTACAGGGTGTCCATTCACTATGTTTTTAATTTAGAAATCATATCATAGTTCATTTGGTCAATTTATAAAAACTAGTCTATTTTGGTAAAATGGGTCTCTAGGGCACAAATGAAGAGATTTTTCTAAAATTTTTACATTTTTGGAAAGCTCTTTATTTTTTGATAGAGGTCTCTTTTTTGAATTTTGGGTTTAGGATCCGAATTCATGTGGTAAAAATCAGATCTTGTTGACTAGGTCAAATGCAAAAAAAATAAAATTTTGTGATGGGTATGCACTTATTTTTTATTGTTCATTGCATGATATGAGTTATCATTTGGGTTATTTGCTGGTTATCATTTCTCCTAACAATTGATTTTCAGATCTAACTCTAGGGTTTGCATAAGTTGAATATACATTGCATATCTTGTTTACTTATTTTCTTGTCTTGTTCATTTGAAGGTGCTCTTGCTTTCATGGAAAATACTTAAAACAAAGTGTTGGACTTGAGGTACTTTGTTCCATCTCTACAACATTTAGATTTTGGGATTAAAATTGACTCTCTCATGTGTTTGGCTTGAATGTTTACATGCTTTCATAGAACACATTTCAATTGATGCTTTTAATGAGAAATGAATGAACATAGATTTTCTTTCATACAAGTTTGTGTAAGTGAATGCTTGTATTTAAACCTTAAGTAATTATTGGTTCCAATATCAAATATCTCATTGAGTGATTGAAGGCATGGATTCATTCCTTGTTTACATAGGGAGTTAAATGCACCACTTTGTGGACTCACTCTATGTTTACTCTTGGAAAGTTAAATATTCCATTGTTCAACCCTTTTTCATTTGTGAGTAGTATTGATTAGCAGTCTTAGATTACTTGTGATTGATCTAGATTGCTATCTTGGGTTATTGGACTCGCTAATCCACCAACCCCTCATTTTCACCTCGTGGTTGCAAGATCAGCGCCACATTAAAGGGGAGGGGTCTACAGGAAAGAAGCGTTAATTGCTCCACTAGGCAACCCTTTTGTGTTTTTTGGAACTCACTTGTTTTCTAAAGTGTGGACTCACTTTGAGTTGATGTGAGGAGTTAAATGTTCCACTTTTGGGCTCACTTTGAGTTGATGTGAGGAGTTAAATGTTCCACTTTTGGACTCACTTTGAGTTGGTGTGAAGAGTTAAATGTTCCACTTTTGGACTCACTTTGAGTTGGTGTGAAGAGTTAAATGTTCCACTTTTGGACTCACTTTGAGTTGGTGTGAAGAGTTAAATGTTCCACTTTTGGACTCACTTTGAGTTTGTGTGAAGGGTTAAGTGTTCCACTTTTTGGACTCACTTCACATTCTCTTGAAGGGTTAGATGTTCCACTTTTGGACTCACTTCACATTCTCTTGAAGGGTTAAATGTTCCACTTTTGGACTCGCTTCACATTCTCTTGAAGAGTTAAATATTCCACTTTTGGACTCGCTTCACATTATCTTAAAAGGTTAAATGTTCCACTTTTGGACTTTCTTTGCATTCACTTGAAGGGTTAAGTGTCCCACTTTTGGACTCACTTCGCATTTACTTGAAGAGTTAAGTGTTCCACCTTTAGTGCTTTAAATACTTTTGATAGTGAATTACTTAATTTTATTTTTAGAAGGCCTGCTTGGGGACACACCACCTCAAGGGATGACCTTAACTCCTGTGTTCTAGTGGAGTATAAATATCGGGAGGTGAATCCAAAGACACCTCTCTTGATAATTGAGTTTGATATCACTCTTGGCTAAGCCTCAAAGAACTTTATACCTTTGAGAAGTGAAGGAGGAGATTTGAGTTACTGTCTCCCCCCGGCTGTGTGATTTTGGATTCTTCTCATCTATGGAATTGGGCCTCATGTACCTTGCGTATATCGAGGACTCCTTTTAGAAAGCCACGTATATCCTTGTAGACAACTTGTTAAGGTGTTGTTGTGTTCTATGTGCTTGCTAAAACATTTTCAAGAATATACACAAGTAGAACCTTTAGGGAAAAGAATACTAAGTCACTATCTCTATTCATGCGCAAGGTTGCTTTGTCCCTTGCCCATTGCTTGAAGACTATTTGCTTGAATTCCCTGGTTGTTGTTCTATGTGCTTGATCATCATTGCGAATTTTTTTAAAAAATCTAATTGGAATACTGAAACTGAGTTCCGTCCTGCTATAGTGAGTTCTCCTTAGAAGCTTGGTCTTCCTTGGTCAGTCCAAATCTTAGATCCTAGGTGTTGTCATGTTGCTCAACATCTCAATGAATGTTATGGTATCAATTGCATAAGATGAATCTTAGTCTTCTTCTTTCTTCTCCATTTCCCATGTTCTTCTAAAGTCTTCTATTCCCATGGGAAATTCTTCTTCTTATTGATTATTTTCCTCTTACTATCTGGTCTACTTTCTTCTATTCATTTATTCATTTCTTCTATGCTTGATTCCTCCTCTTCTAGAACCATGAATTTCAACTATCTTGTTAAGGAATCTCTCTTGAGAATATATGATCTTGAACTCATTGCTCAATTTGAAGAGTATCTTTATTCCTCCAATAGTCCTTCCAAATATCTCATGGGTGATAAACTTATGGAAAAAATAAAGGAAAAGATGATTAAATTAGATGCCTTTGCTAGGATCATAGACATGATCATATCACAACCTTCTTCTTCTAAACGTTCTTCATCATCTAAGTTTTCTCATTCTTCCTCATCTTCCAAATCTTACCATGACTCTTCTAAACATTATTTGCATTCTTCATTATCCAAGTCTTCTTCTTCCACTAAGTCTTCAATTTCCTCTTCTTCACGATCTTGTTCTTCTTCTACTTCTCCTAAGAGTCTTACTTCTCTTCAAAAGACATACCATAAAGAGCAACATGATAGTCCTTATGATACCTCTTCCATGAAGAGTGACGTACCCACCTATGATGACTATGATGATGGACAATATAGTGATACTTATGACACCTCTATTCCTAAAAGTCCTCCTAGTCGTGTCCTTGTGCTTACTATAAATGGGTCCTCATATTGGAAAGATCATGATGGTGATCCGTATGATTCAGATTTTGAAAGAAATTTTGATGAGTTTTGTAAACAATACCTTGATTATAATCTAGCTACTACTATTGAGGAATATAAAATGCACTGTGCTGATTTGAAACGTAAATATTATAAGAATCCTTCCTCTAGGAACTCTCATGTTGAAAATAAAGATTGCACTCTCAAGCAAGATCATGTTAATGTTGAACCTTTGTCTTGTGACGGTTCCCTTCCATCCTCTACTTCATCCAATTCCCATACATCTCCTAAAGCTTCTGAATCTTTCACAAATCCTTCATCCAACAAAGATCATAATTCTTTTCATGCAGTTCCCTATAGTTATCCTCAAGGGCTACCTCTTAAAGATACTCAAGCTAACCTTCACTTGGCTGAAAATACTTTCAATAATGCTAAACCTAAAAAGCCTAAGCCTTTATGCGCTATAATGCCTACTTCAGTTGGTCCTTCACCATCTCTTCCAAAGTCTTCCATACAATTCCAACATGCTTCCTTGTCCTTAGAAGTGGCTCCATGTCAAGCGGACTCTAAAAATGATAAAGAAAAGAATATAAAGAAAGATCAAGATCAAGAACCCTCCATGTCATCCAATCCTTTTCATGACGTCTCTCCTCCATTTCATAGTTCTTTTGATCCTCTATGCTCTTCCGCATTCATTCCACCACCTCCTAAGCAAGATCAAGCTACTACTTACACTATTGAGCTTATTGACAATCAAAATAACCTTACTACACTTGCACTTTCCAAAGATGATACTTCCATTAAGGTTATTAAAAATGGTGTTGCTACTTCCGATGTTAAGCCTATTGAAAATCAAAAGAAAAATGATATGTTTATGCTATCCGAAGCTCCTTGTCAAGATCAAAGTCTTCCATCTTCTTGTTCTACTGCTCCATGCTCGCTTCCACTTTTTACTCTTCCTAAGTCTTTGCAAGCTTTGAACAATCCTATTGAAAAAGTTGCTCCTATTCAAGATGTTCATGATCCTATTGCAAATCCTAATGCTCACTCTAAAGATGTTGATGTCCTTGGTTGTCATATAGATGTTGATGAACTTATTGATTATCCTTTTGCATCTTCCACATCTATCCTTGGACCTCCTCCACCAATACTAAGGGCTTCATGTCTTCCTTCCATCTTGGGTCCTTATATCCCTCCATCTCATATCTTTCCTCAAGGTCAACATAGATACATACCCTTGAATCTTTTTCATCCACTCACCCATCTAAACCAGTCATATCATCCTTCTTCTTCCACAAGTCCCAAGTCTTTTGGAAGTAACTTGAATGTTCAATACAAGAAAAAGAAACAATACAAGAATCCATCAAAAAAAGAAGATCACCATGTCTCTTCTAATCGACATGGAAACATAAAATCAAAAGAGATATCTAAAAAGAAAACTACAAGACAAATATGGGTTTTAAAATACATCATTGAAGATATTATCTCTAAATCATCCAAAGGAAATAAAAACCCTAAGGCTATATGGATTCTAAAGTCTCTCTTGAAAGAGTCTCATGTTGAACAAAAAGCGAAGTTGACATTCAAGCTTCCAAAGGCTTTCACTTCATCTTCTTCCAAAAATATTCTTCCATTCCATGCGCCTAAACCGCAACCTCTGCTAAACATTCATCATATTCCTTCTCGTATTCCTTTATTCACATTTCCTCCACCCTCTCGCCACCCTTCAAGGTGTGTGTTGATGTTGATCTTGCTTTCCTTTCCATCTACCCTTTCACCATCCTTCCATTCATTATCCTTCTACCTTCTATCTTTTTTCCTCATTTGCCTATTCCTCCTATCTTCCAACCTCACTTGCTTTACATAAAGCCTTATCTTCCATTTTTCTCTTCCATTTTCCTTTCCCTATTAGCATTTTTGAGCATATCATTTTGGATCCTTGGTATATCAATGATTTATCCTTTCAAGGAGCATTACCTAAAAGCTTGCTTTCTTCCAAAAAAAAAAAAATGAAAAAAAAAAAAAAAAAAAATGAAAACAAGAAAAAAAAAATTAAAAATTAAAAATGTGCCTTGGTGAAAACCTGGAAACAGGCACCTTGGTAGAAAAAATAAAGAGAAATAAATTCATCCTATGGTGAAAACCACTCCCTTGTGGTGCCTGGGATAAGTATTGTGATGAAAAGCTGGCAATCAGGCATCATGCGTAGTTCTTCTACATATTTCATTCATTTTGTCTTCCATCTTTGATCTTGACAATGTTGATCTTGACAATGTTGAACTATACGCAGACATTTGGCTATCTTGTGAGCTATCTTACGATGATCTTTCTTTCATTCCATTCATGTTTTGCCTTCATATTCATTTTTCCTCCATTCATTCTAGCCTTTCGCTATCTTTTTCCCCTTGGTCTTGATCTAATAAAAAGAGTAAACCACGATGCTATGAAGCCTCTTGACATGTCTACTCCTTTGGACTGCATCCTTTCTTTCTTTTGCATTACACTTTTGTGACTTATCCTATGCTGGCCTTTCATTACTTATCCAAATGTGTTTTGCATGATAATTTTTCCCTAGCTTGGGTACTCTTGAGGAGTTTGACCTTGAGGATTTCTTCCCTCCATTTGCCTTCATTCTCCTTTCCTCCATCTCATTCACCAGCTTGCTTATCCATCTTTTCCTCCACATTGCTAGATATTGGGACTGCACGATGTGATCTTGCTTAAAGAGTTTGATGCCTGTTCTATCTAGGGGCATCCTTTGTACATATTTTATTGATCCTGAAAAATCCAAAAAAATAGTATATTGTTAAAAATTTTAAAAATTGAAAAATGTCTTGAAAAAATGATCATCTTAGTGAAAATCTAGTAATAGACGCTTTGATGTATCTCCAAAAAAATTATATATTTCAAAAACACAAAAAAATTTCAAAAAAAATTCATATATGATGCTAAAAAAATCCTAAAAAGTATAAAAAGTCCTGAAAAAATACAAAAAAATTAAAAAAATATTAAAAAAGTGCCTTGGTGAAAACTTGGAAACAAGCGCCTTGGTAGCAAAAATACAAAAAAAAATAAAAAAATAAAAAAATAAAAAAAAAGATTCCAAGTGGTGAAAACCTAGAAACATGCGCTACTTGAGGCCTTTGCACTCCTATTTGTTAGCATGCATCCTCAACAATGAGCCTTTCTCCATCATACCTTGACCTTATTTGGCTTAGTTTGGAATTGGTCTTTACCTTTGTCTAGGGGGCATAATTGTTCACATAGGTCCTTTAGGTGCGTTTGTCTCTTGGGGCATTTCACAACAGGTGTTTTTCAACACCACCCCAAATAGTGTTTCTCAACACTACCCTTGCGTCGAGTGTTTCTTAACACTTATCAGATGTCTTACCCAACAGTCTAGTATGATGTGACGTTGCTCATTTGCAAATGTGATACTCAAAGTTTAACTCTATGACCAACACACACACACTTAAACAATCAACTCATTGGGATATGTTGACTTTATTTTTCTTTGTGTGCTGTCTATGAGGATTTCTTTGATGAGTGGTCTCTCTCTGAGAAGTTTTCGATGATGCATAGCTAGAAGACTGAGGGTATGAGAATATATTTTATTTCTTTATCTACTTGTGGGTATATTCATTGATCCTAACCGTCATGAGCATTTATATTGGTCCTACTTGACACTAGGGATTGACAAGGTATTATCCTTGACTATTTTGCGAGTGCATGCTTCTAGTTATCCTAACTTTCATGTGTCTTGATACAAGCATAATCTCGCCATATCAAACTTCGGTAATCTCACTGCACTAGTCATCTTGACCTACATGTCTTTGATGCCTAGGTGAGATTTCCACATTTCTATTTGATAAATATCATATTCATATCCACATAGTTATGCTAGTGTGCATTGTATGATCTTACGACGCTACCAATAATGCTCGATGATAATAATTAGATGTCTATCAGCGTTGTGACCTTGCAAGTCAACCACTTTCATAGTAGCTTGCATTCTTAGGTTCATCATAGTTTAGTTTTTGCATCTTGCATATGGAGAGAGCTCTCCTTTTTATCATCTACGGACTAGTTGGTCAACTGTGCTCATTTTCTGATTCTTCTTGATCATATCTTTCATTTGTGGTCTTTCATATCACATCATTTTCTATCCATTTTCGGACTCGAAATCAAAATCTGAGTCGCGTTTCCAATTTTTTCTATGCAGTGGACTGACCTTTTGAGGCATAATTCTTTGATCTTTGATGGAATTTCTTCCTTTCCATGTCTTCCAAACTTCTAGTCTTTCATTCACCCCTTTCGCTTCCTCTCTTTGAGATTTGACTTAATCTTTATCCTATATCTTTTTTAGTCAAACCTAGTCAACTTGGGGCATATCTTCACTATTTGATGGTTATCCTATCATGCTCCATCCTTCGATTATGATTTATTGTGACTTGATCAGGTTTATCAATTTGTTGTTCTCCTCTATCTGATTTTGATTTCAATTCCAAGGGGGCAGTACCTATTAGCTTTAATCTTTGATTCAGCTTTATCATTCAGCTCAGCTTGAGATTCTTATTTTTAGACTTGATTATCACATAGCAGCGACGGTGGTGATTTTGTCTTTCAATTTTTATCTCCTATTTTTTAGACTTGATTATTGCCTAGCAGCGACGGCGATAGTTTTGTTTAAGGCTTGATTTGCACCTAGTAGCGACGGTGTTGGTTTTGTCTTTTAGCTGTTGTTTATGCTTGTCCCGATGTGTTCCCATCCGTCGAACACACATCTAGGTTGTTTTGTGATCCCAAATCGATCTCACATTTCAATTCTTCTTTGACTGCATGTGTTCCCGAAATGATCACACATTAGTCAAAGAGGGGCAAATGTATGCACCCTAAAATGGTCACCTAGACTTTGGGTCCCCATTCAGCAATTTGTCAAATCCCTGACTCAATATTTTCAAATATCAACAATATCAATTATATCAATTTCTTTGATCAAATCATAATCAATTCAATATTTCCTAAGGTTTGAGCCTTATTTAATTTAAAAGAGAAAAAAATAAAAATAAAAATCTTATTTAATTAAGAGAACATGCTCCCTTTTAATTAATTAAAAATCTCTTTTAATTAAATAATAAAATCACTTTATCCTAAGCCTTTATTTAATTAAAAGGAATTTCCTCCCCTTTAATTTAAATAAAAAATCTCCACTTTTCTTCTTATCCTATGTTGCACAAATAAAGCATTATTCTTATTTTATAAAAAGAGAAAAAATACTTTTTGTCTCATATGGACATAAAGTCAACTCCTATTTTCCTATTAGAGGATATTTGTGCACAAGGATCAAGCTTCTATTTTTCTCCACCGTTGATTAAGTCTTTTGCCTCTTAATCTCAATGGTCCATTTTCATCTCATTCTCTATAAAAGAAGAGCTCTCTTCTTCATTTTCATATCTTAGGTTTTTATGCTAATGTTATGCTGCAGATTTTCTAGGTCATTTGGAGCTCTTTGAAGACATTCTTGCATTCAAGCTTTGAAGACATTGTTGTTGCATTTCATTTAATTTGTTTTCTTACATCATAGTTGCATTATCATGGCATATTAGCTTAGATTTCCTTTTATGCAATAGATTAACTTGCATTGTCATATAGATTTGCATTGCATTGCATCCATATTGATGTCATTAGAGATATTGGCATTGTTGCCCTTGTCTTTGATTTGGAATCTCTCATTGTGTGGTTGACTAGCAAGGTCATGAGTTTATAGCTCTAGCTGAGAGCAATTTTACAAATCTTGCAACTCCATGCATAGAGAGCTATGGATCGATTTGTGAGGGCTCATTGTTGAGTTTTCTTGCATGTAAAGATTCATAGAAGTGTGGTCACATTTTCACCATACACTTTCCCGCTTTCGCCTTTTTCTTTCCTTGTGTAGATCCTCAATGAATGATTTTCATTTTTCCTTCTTGTGTATTCTATAACCTCTGAAAACTGATAAGTTTCTCAAAAGCTGTCCCTCATGCCCAGATTTACGGTCCCTAACTCCCAGTCTATTCTCAATTTTTGCCCAAAAAAAAGGCTAAAAAGGATCCAAAATTAAATACGATGAGGGAACTAGACTCTATTTTTTTCTAATTTTTCTGATTGGCTTACACATCACTTGCTGTTAATCATCTCTTAAAATAGTTACTAAATCTATGACCTCGCAGAAGATTAGGTAATATTAAAAGAATGATTTCATAAATCGCTATCCACACATAGTCTTAGAAAATATTAACTGTATTTAAAAGAAAATGAAAAGTAACTAAAAATCACTTAATCAATATATATAGAAAATTCACATTATTAAATTCTTCATATCAAATGGAAAAATATATGGAGGTGTGTGCATGCAATCATATAATTCCGGGCTCATCCATGCCAAGGAGCTAGGCTCCCCTACCTCAACCACACCCCGTTCTTAGATCTTGTCAACAAGTTAACGAACACTTCAATTTTTAATCAGTAGGTTAGTCCCAAAATATATAATCGATTCAATTCAAAAATTTAATCATGAGCAACCTAAACATTTCAAGATACTTTATCATCACATAAAACTCATTTAATCATTCTTAACAATTATTTAATTTACCTCAAATAAACTTAGCAAAATATCTAGCATAATTATTATTGCTCTAAGGTCGCCAAGGTTCAACCAAGTCAAAAAGTCCACATAAGTCGTAAAGCAACTACTACAAAGTCAAAGTCTACAAAATCGGTTATGACAAAGTGGTTCAATGGTGATGGACTTTATGGTTGTGGATTTCCAAAGAAGTGTGAGTCCTTGGGGATTTGAGACACTCAATACGTACTGGCTTGTGCTCTCCTCCCTCGCTTCACACCTGCAACTCCAACATTGTCGCTGTAGACTTTTACGAGGTGGTGGGAGATGAACATTTCATCAGCAAATATGTTGCAAGAATATAAAAAAAAAGAGCAGGTGAATGCACAAGGAGGTGTTTTAGTGACACTAAGTGCGCTTAAGGAAAACCCAGGGTCCTTCAAAAATACAAAATCATGAAGGCAGATTAATTCGATTCTTAACTGGTCATCCTTGTTCGTAATTATACTTCATAACCATGTTGTAGGTATCTACATACGTGATTAAGATGTTGTTATAGTCCACCTACATTCTCATTGAAATCATCGATCAAGAGTTTAGGATTCATTGGTTTTCCTCTTATAATAGGAATGCATCCCAGTGATCCTACCCCATGAAATACTATTTTACATGCACCAAGTTGGTAAAGTTTCTACACATCCAATTTGTCCACTCTTAAACATCAAATATTTAACCCAGTTTTATGCCATAATATGAAATGGAAAAGAGTGTTATCTATTATTATTTATTTATTAACATCCAAAAAGTTTCTTTATCATAGTTGTTAGTTTATGGTGGAAATTAGGCAATTTAAATATGTGTTGTTTCTGGATTTAACTCTGTGAGATTTTTTTGTATCAACGTTTTGGATTGTACCTCTTATGTTCTCTTATTACATCTTAATGAAGGATCATAGAATATGATTTGAAACATTGACTCGAAAAAATCTTACACAATTTATTCCAAAAGTAGCATGTATTCAACATGGATTGTATAAATTTGATACTTATAATTAAGAGACTTCTAAATCAGCCAACATTATACTTCTGAATATATGTAGAAACTCTAACAATAAATATCAAGGAGTCAATTGTGTTTGCTTATGTATTTATGACAATTGCTTTTGTATTTATTATACACAATGGTATATTAATTAAGTTGATTTAAAATAATTAATAGTTAACAAATAAAGTACTACTTTTTAAAAATAAAATATATAAAATTTCATCAACATTCAAATATGTCATCATGTAGTGGTGTTAATTATGGTTAGCACAATAGTTAAATAGGGAAGACAAAGTTAGTAAAGGGAAAGGATGTTGTTTGACAAGAAGTAGTGGATCTTAGGCAAAGATATGGTCGTGGTTTTCATTGCTTTCATGGATAAAGATATTCAAAATCCTAAGCTTCGATACTAGGTAATGTAATTGGGAGTTGGCTAAGGATATTGATTGTGTTCCTTGTATTTATATTGAAGAGGTCATGATGAATCTAATGCTTGGCCTAGATTGTACTTATGGAAGGGAATGAAAGATGATCAAACAAATCTCAGACGTTCTGAGCATAAATAAAAAATTTGATCAAGTTACACAAACATATTTGTGGCAAGTGACTTATGTCAGTTCTTTTTAGTATTTACTTTGTACTAACCAAATATTAAATTAAAAAATATATATATTTATTTATTTGGTTTTCAAAATATATTTATGATGTGGTTTGCACTTTCTCATAAAATTTAGCCGTTTACGAAGAGTTTAAGATAGATATTTTAGAGTTTGAAAGGGAAAATTGATATATTTATAAAAATACATTGATAAAATAGATTTTTTATGTGGTTTTAAAATTGAAATAAAAAAGTCTTCTCCTCAAATCTATCATTAAGTTATTGTTAAATCATTTACTATTGAAAATAGACCAATTTTTTTTTATAATTGACTTTCCACAAATGTTCGGCGTACCCATTGCACACCAAGATGCGATTGCTAGTTATATATTAATTAAAAAAATTGATTTATCATTTACATAAGACTAATTGGCTTATGCAAACAACTTCTCATTCTTTGTGAACTTAATTTTCTTGGACATAATTTTAAATACAATCTTGTCTATTAATAAAATTGTATGTACAATCTCATTTCTTTCTCATACAAATCATTTTTTGCATTCTAAGCTATAATTCAAGGGATTTCACTTTTTTTTTGGCATTCTAAGGTATAATTCAAAGGATTTCACTAGTATCACATTAGTGTGGGTATTAACACTTAAATTCATTTATTTAGAATTGTGTATATAAAAATATCAATTCATATATGGAACACATTACTAGATAGCATTTCAAAATGCTTACAATCTCATCTCCTTTTGAGTGTAAATCAATTCAATTTTTGCATTATACATCAACCAACAATAAATATCTCTCCACAAGCAATCAAGGAGCATCCATTATCATAGCATTCTTCAAGAGCACACTTTACTTATACAATCACTATGGAAAGTCATATTAGCAACAATTATGTACAATATAATTGACTTAATAAATGTAAATTGGATAGGGTTTATGTTGATTTGCAATTATGACACTTGCATGTCCAATTGCACACATTAATATGTATAAGGTATTTTGAAATATAAAAATAACATGAGATGTTATCATAAAACAATAAGAATGAGAAAGAAAATATATCACTAGATAATGCTTCTTCTCTTAAGGAAAAACTACAAATAAAAAGAAAAAATAAAAAGTGTATTTGGGTGGTTGTTTCAAGAGCTTTCCTAAGCTAGACCTATGTTTTGATATTTTGACCTCCAAGATATCTAAGATTTTCTTAGTCTTTAAAGATAAAGATCTAACACTTTGAAAATGAAAAAATAATTGATTGTTGTATAGAAAACAATAACTACTATATTACAACACATGAATTTTTCAAATGAAATAAGATATGATAAAAAAGAGGAGAAATAGAATAATATTAGTGATTTATTTTCTATCTAGAACATGATTCAAAAATTTTGAAGAATTATGTTGCCTCAATTTTATTATCCTTTAGAAACTTACAAAGATGATCACAAAAAATAATCAAGAACATCACATGCAAAGGTGCTAGTATAGCTTTCTAGTTGCAAAATGATAGAGTTTCTTAACAAAATATGGAGCTTCAAAGTTAGAGAGTTAAAAATCAATTTGATTGAGAAAAAGAGGTAAGTAAGAATTATTAAATTTATTTTTAATCTAACTTCATGTAGAAGAGATACTTCTTTAATTTTTACAATTGAGGGACACATGGAATTACATATTTTTGTGAGGCAATAGCATGAATTGTGCTCCCAATTTTGGAAAAAATATCATTACAGAGGTCAAAATATTGTACAAATGCTAGAAATGTATTTATCAACTATTAAAATTTTGTAATTGAATTATTCTATATTAGAGGGATAAAGTGAGGGCATATTTTAGAGCTAAATTGCAAGGGTATGTGATTTGGACACAAAAGTTTGCTCTCAGTATAGAAAGAATATAAACTTTACTAAATATGTATGCTAATGTAAATTCAAAAATTACATCATTATATCCAAGAGTACAACAAAGGATGCAAAATCTTCAAATCAAGTGAAGATACCCCAAGGTCAAGATTACTAAAATAACCAAAGTACACAATACAAGATGTAAATAGTACACATTTTTTTTTCAGAAAAGTAGACATGTTATTTGGAACATTGATTGAAAAATAGATTACATATAATGAAAACAAAAGACAAATACTTGCACACAAAAAATGCATAGAAACAAACACCCAAGAGTGAAAAAGGGAGTAAATGAGCATTAAGAAAAGGATAAGAGCGGTATGGTTAACAAGTTGCATTATGTTATAGTCCTCACAATACTTTTTTAGACATGGTTACTACAAGTTGTATTTGATGCAGTCAAGGATGGAGGATCCAATTAAGCACTGCCCAAACCTTGCAGCCAAACACCAACACAGTGGAATTAAAAAACAATAACACCAGATCTGAGAGAAAATAAGTATCTTTATTCATCAACAACTAATTACATGCAATGTGTCAAGTTGTAAGGCCTTCTTGGTTACGGCCAAATACAAAGAAAGTAACAGTTCTACAAGATCATGTAGGATCCAATACACCTTTAGCTAGTTCAGTCTTGAAACAATCAACAACTGATGGAAACCCTAAGGTAGATCTAAACTTGTACTTGTAGCCTTCCAAGCAATCTCCTTGTCTCCAAACCTCAACCACTAGCTCTGCTATTACAAACTATTAGATAGCAATCTAATCTGCAAGATCATGCAAGATCTTTCCACAACTTCACCACTCTCAGCTAGCCCAGGTCTATAACACAACAGTACACTGGTAGGAACTCCAAGAAGAATCTAAACTTGTACCCGTAGGTCACCAAGCAATCTTCTGCTACCTAAGCTCGCAAGCTGCTAACTCTGCTAGATCTAATCTGAACTCCAAATCGATGCATAAACAACTACCCAAACATCTTCTTAAATATAAATCCCTAGCCACAAGTTGGATTTACAAATAATTAAATCCCAAAACCTAGTCGGCTTCCAAAATATACAAATATTAAATGCCAACACAGTCAGCTCACAAATAACCTCACAAATATTTAATTCACCAAGTCGGCCTCTAGATCCACATAGGAAAATGCAACACACCAGATCTAGGTCCCCACATGTCCAACGATCAATCCATAACTCAAGGAATGTGACCCAGATTAAATGCACCGGTCGGCCAAGCCAAATCTCCAATAACAACCGTCGGTAAGCCAAAGTACCGAGTGCCAAGAAATATACCGAGCAACCACACCAAATGAGCTCCACCAGCATTACCGAGCACCAGAAATGTCGAGTCTCCTTCAATGACTGAGCTTCCTTTAGCAACTGAGCAACAAACATGAACACCGAGACCCCATTGGTAACCAAGCACCAAGAAACAAAACACCAAGCCATCGAGTGACCATCATCCACTAAGATCCACCAGAAATTCCAACTGAGAATCTCTATCAAGACCAAGAAACTCCAATCTTCTACCGAAATCACCAGCCAAGTAACCGAACTCCACCCAACAGTTACCGAGACTGCCAGAATCTTTAGGCACCAAGCAATAAGCTAGGATGCCACTGCATCAGACTCCTAGGGTACAAAGAAAAGTGTGTCCCACACTTTCTCACCAAAGGGAACATCTAAAAAATACCAACTCCACTTCATCTTCACCAAAGGTTTCCACTCCATTCCAGGAAAGAGAACCAATCTGCAACTCATCCAATTAGTATGTCCAACATCTTGAATAAACCAAGGATTCAACCCATTACCAAAGTTAGAATCCCATCTCAGAATCTCATCACAAGACTTATCACTGTCAACCAACAACTCAAGTCCACAACCAGAAAACAACATCTGCACCACAACACCGAATAGAAATAATTTGGTAACACCAAAATCACCGAGGTGCTCAACAGTAGGTAACTCTTCTCCAACAGCAATTTGATCAAGCACAACCAGATGCTCTGCAATTTCCATGTTAGGCACAACCGACTGAACATGAAAACCAATCTTCTCACCAAGGTCCAATCCTCTCGGAGACATCTCCAAAGATCTTTGAAAACCTTCTGCAACAAATCCAACACCGACCACCTTGTGACAACCTCCAAGTTGTATGAAGTCACATCACAACTTGTCACCTTGCATGAACAACTAGGCCATGATTTCACAGGTGCAGTTTTGTTACAAGTAGTGGTTGCCATTGCACCAAAAGATCGACTTGTTAATGCCCGATACAACCACTAGACTTATAGAAGACACAGGAGGCTGTTAAACCATGTCACAAATCCTGAGGGGAGCGCTGACCATTTTGCCAACAATCTCCCCCTTAGCGTTACCTGAGGGAATTCAAACCTATGACTAAGCTCTGATACCACTTGTTACAAGTAGTGGTTTTCATTGCACCAAAAGATCGACCTGTTAATGCCCGATATAACCACTCGACTTATAGAAGACACAGGAGGTTGTTAAACCATGTCATGAATCTCAAGGGGAGTGCTGACCATTTTTCCAACATAGCGCCACATATCTGCAACTCAGATTGCACACAATCTCTTGACCAACAAGATCAACTTTGCAAGATCAGCCTTGCTAGGTTAACCTTCTACTACAACAAGATCAAACCTTCAGCTCTGATAAGAACCAGAACAACTTCAACTCTTCAACAAGACCAAACCTTCAGCTTTGATACCACCTGATGTAGTCAAGGATGAAGGATCCAATTAAGGACTATCCAAACCTTGCAACCAAACACCAACATAGCAGAATTACAAAACAATAACACAAGATCTAAGAGAAAACAAGTATCTTTATTCATCAACAACTGATTACATGCAATGTGTTGGGCTGTAAGGCCTTCTTGGTTATGGCCAAATACAAAGCAAGTAACAATTCTACAAGATCATGTAGGATCCAATACACCTTTAGCTAGTTCAGTCTTGAAACAATCAACAACTGATGGAAACCCTAAGGTAGATCTAAACTTGTACTCGCAACCTTCCAAGCAATGTCCTTGTCTCCAAGCCTCAACCACTAGCTCTACTATTACAAACTATCAGATAGCAATCTGATCTACAATATCATGCAGATCTTTCAATAACTTCACCACTCTCAGCTAGCCCAGGTTTGCAACACAATAGTACACTGGTAGGCACTCCAAGAAGGATCTGAACTTGTACCCATAGGTTACCAAGCAATCTTCTGCTACCTAAGTTCGCAAGCTGCTAACTCTACTAGATCTAATCTGAACTCCAGATCGATGCCTAAACAACTACCCAAACATCTTCTTAAATACAAATCCCTAGCCACAAGTTGGCTTTACAAACAATTAAATCCCAAAACCCAGTTGGCTTCCAAAATATACAAATATTAAATGCCAACACAATTAGCTCACAAATAACCTCACAAATATTTAATTCACCAAGTCGGCCTCCAGATCCACATGGGAAAATGCAACATGCCAGATCCAAGTCCCCACACATCCAATGGTCAATTCATAACTTGAGGAACACGACCCAAATTAAATGCACTGGTTAGCCAAGCTAAATCTCCAAGAACAACCATCAGTAAGCCAAACTACCGAGCACTAGGAAATATACCAAGCAACCACACCAATCGAGGTCCTCTAGATTACCGAGCATTAGAAATACCGAGTCTCCTTTAATGACCGAGCTCCCTTCAGCGACTGAGCAACAGACATGAACATCGAGACCCCATCGGTAACCAAGCACCGAGCAACAAAACACCAAGCCATCGAGTGACCATCATCCACCGAGATCCACTAGAACTTCCAATTGAGAATCTCCATCAAGACCAAGAAACTCTAGTCTTCTACCGAAATCACCAGCCAAGTAACCGAACTCCACCTGACAGTTACCGAGACTGCCAAAATCTTCAGGCACCGAGCAATAAGCCTGGATGCCATTGCATCAGTATTATAGGATAACCATGAAGAAAAATAGATAACATGAGGAACTGCATGTTAGAAAGTTGTACTATGCTATAGGGTTCATATGCTACCAAATCTCAAATAGTATAAATATCACTGATACTCTATAGATTATGAAATTGAAGTATGTACACAAAGCAAAGAAAAATATGGTTAGCATATAAAACACAAACAAGGATGTTATAACATGAAATTTCCACAATATAGGGATGCCACATTAACTATACACTACTTGACCATTCACACATTAATATATCCAAGGAATTTGGATTAGTATAAATACACAATACTCATACATGTCATAAGAAGAAAAAAAACTTATCATTCTTGAAGTCTAGTAGAACTACAAGTATATAACAAAAAAAAATATATGAAAATAAATATAGTTTTAGGTCAACATAGAAGGGCCTAAATGCCTCAATGTTGTACATCATCCACAAAATGAAATTAAAAAAAATTATGAGAAAAATAAGAATGGAGATACAAACAAATAAATAACCTTACATTTTGATGCATGAGCATCTTGGGTTTTTGACAATCTTGTATCTCGGTAGCTTGTTTGTTGTGCTCGATAATTGTTTTGGAGTTCTCGGTGGAGTTTTCTTGTTGTTCACCGATTAGCTTGATTACCACTTTTTGTTTTTTTCTTCTCATTGGTGCTTTCACCGAGTGGCTTTGTTATGCTCAGTGGTGTTCTTCACCAAGTTGGTTCAGTGTGTCTGTGTTGCTCGGTGGCCTAGTTCACCAATGAGTTTATTTTGGATATTTTGTTGAGGCCAACTTGTGCATTTAAATTTGTTCATGATATGATGGGATATATCATTGGGAAATGTGTGGACCTAAATCCGGATCATTGCTTTCTCCAACTAGATCTAGATGATTCTTTGGGCCATCTTGTTCGGTAGCCTCTAGCATAAATGTAATAGTTTATTTTGGATTTAGGGTGGGATTCTAGAAGGAAGATAGGAAGTTGGAGATTATGGATCTTGCATGTATGAGGACTATTCTAATCTATAATTGATTCATATTGTATTGGTCATAACCGAGAAGGCCTTACAGCCTGACATGTATCAAGTTTGATGGATAAATGAATATGATATGCATTCCTTATCTCTATTTTTGTGTTATTTGTTCTATGTTGTGATCAAACAAGGTGGTTTGGTAATTGGGAAAACCTTTGGCCCCAAGTGCCTTCTCCATTACGTCAGCTGGTATCAGAGTGGGGTTAGATCTTGATCTAGGTTTGTGAATCTAGGTCTTTGGTTGAGGGTTCCTTCTTGTAAACCCTAGTTGGTTATTTGTTATGGGGTAGCAGATTAGGATCTAACCTACAATTATAGAAGGTTTCAAGATGGTTCAGGGAAGGAGAGATGCAGATCTAGGATAAGCTGATATACTAAGACAAATTGATTCTAGATTGGAAGTTGTTGAAACATCTCAATGTCGAGGAAGACATCTTGATGATGTTAGTGATGATGAATCCAAAGAAGAGTAGGAATTAGTCAGGCCTGCTCCTATAATGGATCAAGGAGAAGAAAGATTCATGAAGGCATTGACTAGTTTGAAGGCTACATCACAGTTTAGCTCTCTTGAATATAATGGAAAGCTGGATTTGGATGAGCTGATGGACTGGATCATCAAGATGGAGAAATACTTTGAGTATGAGAACATATCAGATGAGAAGAAGGTGAAAATTGAATAAGAATAAAATTGAAAGGCCATGCATCCTTGTGGTGGGAGCATCTGCAATTTGATCAGAAGAAGAAAGGTAAAATCAAAATCAAGGTATGGTAAAATATGGTAAATAAGTTGAAAGGAAAGTTTCTACCTTTTGATTATCAGATTAATCTAGTTAGGAGAATGCAAAGTTTGAGGTAGAAAGATAGCTTGGTAAAGGATTACATCGAGGAATTTTGTAGGCTAGACATTAGATTTGCACATATTGAAGATAAGGTGGAAATAATTACAAGATAAATGAGTGGATTAAGGACTTCTATTCAAGAAGAAAGCAGTTGTTGAAAATGGAAAGCATTGAGGAGGCTTATTAGTTTTCCCTAAAAGTTGAGGAGAAATTAAATAAAAGGAATGAGAAAAGACAAAGAGGAAGAGGTGGTAGATTCCCTAGAGGAAGAGGTAGATCCTATGGTGAACACAGTATATCAGATCAGGATAAAACAAATCATGAAAAAGGAAAGACTGAGTGGAAAGGTGAAATTTCAATCCAAGGAAGAGGTAACTACTCCCAAGGTGGATATGGCAGAGGAGGATTCTTAGGAACTTGTTACAAGGTGAAGAGGGACATAGATCTTTTGAGTTCACGTGTGCAAGTAAGAAGGTTGGTAGCAGCAGAAATACTTTAGTGCAATAAGGTTCACTGAATGAACTTGAGAAGGAAGGAAACTTGATGGTCAAAAGAGCATTGTGGAGTGAAAAGACTAAGGAATATCTGATAAGAAAAAAAATTCAAGACTAGATGCAGAGTTGCAAATAAAGTTTGGAAAGTGATCATTGACAATGGAAGGTTAGAGAATCTGGCATCAAAGGAAATGGTTTCAAATTTTTAGTTGGAAATATTGAAGCATCCAGAGCCCTATCAGATTTTTGGGATCAAGGTTGAGCATACACTTATGGTAAGTGAACAATGTTTTGTGAATCTAAAAATTGGAAAGTATTATGATAAGGTATTGTGTGATATTATGCCTATGGATTGTTGTTATATTTTGTTGGGTAGACCTTGGCAATGTGATAGAATATTGCACAAATATACTATTTGGGTTGATTGCAAGAGACAAATCTTGTTATCTCTAATTGAAGAATTTGTTGGTGAGATATGTACATCTATGAAAGTTTGTTTAATGGAACGTAGGCATTTTGTTAAGTATTTGAAGAAAAATGATGTATGTGATGTTGTGATTCCTAAAAAACCAAGTAAGAAAATAGAAGATAAAGTTCCTAAAGAAGTTGAGAAGTTTCTCACCAAGTACAAGGAGATCATTTCAAATACTATACCTGATGGTTTTCCATCAATGAGAAGTATTATTCATTCTATGGATCTAATTCCTAGAGCTAGTTTTTCAAATAAGGCACCACACCGGCTGACACCAACTGAGAATGAGGAACTCAACTGATAAATTCAAGAGTTTTTGTAGAGAGGTTTGATTAGAGAAAATTTAAGTCCATGTGCAGTACCATATATTTTGGCACCTAATAAGAATAGAGAATGATGAATGTGTACCTATTCTAGAGCAATCAAAAAGATAACAGTTAAGTATTAGTTTCCTATACTGAGAATGGATGATATAATAGATTGTTTGGGTGGAAAAAAATATTTTACAAAGATTGATTTGAAGATTGGATATCATCATATCATAATCAAAGAAGGTGATGAATGGAAGACTTCTTTCAAGGTAAAATAAGGTTTGTATGAATGGTTGGTTATGTCTTTTGGTTTAACTAATGCACTAAGTACTTTTATGAGGTTAGTGAATGAGGTTCTGAAGAAATTCTTTGGGTAAATTTGTGATTATGTACTTGGATGACATTATGATATTCAGTAAAACCAGAGAAGATCATTTGTTTCACATTAGACAAGTATTGCAAAGATTGAAAGAGGAAAATTTGTTGATTAATTTGAAAAAGTGTTCCTTCATGAAAGAGGAGATTGTATATTTGGGATTTGTGATTTTAGTTGATGGTTTAAAGATGGATCCAAATAATGTTGAAGGTATTCTTGATTGGCCTACACCTGAGAATGTTGGTGAGGTAAGATCATTTCATGGTTTAGCAAGTTTTTACCAAAAAATTATCAAAAATTTCAGCTCAATTTGCAATGCTATAACCGAGACAATGAGAGGGGATAAAAAGAGAATTCAAGTGGACACATGGAGCTGATAAGAGTTTCGAGACTTTGAAATAGAAGGTTCTTGAATTTCCTATGTTAGCTTTACCTAATTTCAATAAGGTATTACAAGTTGAAAGTGATGTAGGTGGTAGTGCAATAGGAGTTGTGTTGAGTCAAGAAGGTAAACATGTTGCTTTCTTTAGTGAGAAGTTGAATGATGCTAAAAGGAAATATTTTGTGTATGATAAAAAATTATATGTTATTATTCAAGCCCTAAAGAAATGGAGATTTTATTTGATGCCAAAGGAATTTGTGTTGTATATTGATCATAAGGATTTATAGTGTTTAGGTAGTCAGAATAAGTTGAATTAGAGACATGTGAAATAGGTTGAGTATTTGCAGAATTTCACATTTGTCATAAAACAAAAGAGTGGAGTATCTAATCGAGTTGTTGATGCATTGAGTAGAAGAAGATCTTTGATGACTGAAATAAGAATTGAGGTTCTTGGTTTTGATGATATGAAGAATTTGTATGAAACTAGCCCTAATTTTTTTAAGCCATGGACAATGTGTAGAGCACCTATTCCAAATCAACCGAGTAAGTGGGAAGACTATTTCATTTAAGAAGGTATGTTGTTCAAAGGAATCCAATTATGTATACTGAGAGGATCAATGAGAACTCATTTGATAAAGGAGAAACATAGTAGTGGTTTGGCTGGACATTTTTGTATTGATAAGACATTGAGTTTTCTTAAGGAAAGATATTTTTAGGCCACAGTTGTATAAGGATGTTCAACAATTTGTGAAGAGTTGTGGAGTTTGTCAAGTTGCAAAAGGAGTAAGTCAAAATACTAGATTGTATACACTAATTTATGTTCCTAAGAAACTTTGGAGAGATATCAACATGGATTTTTTTCTTGGCTTACCGAGGATGACAAGAGGTAATGATTCCATAATTATTTTTATGGACAGATTTTCCAAGATGGCACATTTCATACCATGTAGAAAAGCATCAGATGTAGTGCATATAGCAGATCTTTTTTTCAAGGAAATTATCAGATTGCATGGATTACTGAGGAGTATCATCTCTGACCGAGACAGTAAGTTTGTTGGCTATTTTTGGAAGACCCTGTGGAAGAAGTTGGACACTGAGTTGAAGTATAGTTCTACATTTCATCCATTAACTTATGGACAAATAGAGGTTGTAGATAGAAGTTTGGGTGACTTGTTGAGATGCTTAGTTGGAGACAAACTAAGTAATTGGGAGTTGATGTTAGCACAAGAAGAGTTTGCAGGTACAATAATTCATTGAATAGGAGTACTGTAAATACACCATTTCATATTGTTATTGGCATACAACTGAGAGGTATATCATACTTGAGAGATATTGCTAGAGAAGAGAAGAGGAGTGTTGAAGGGGAAGAATTTTATGAATTTATGAAGTCATTGCATGAGGAAGTGAAACAGAAGTTGGAGTAGAGTAATCATAAGTAAAAGGATAGAGAGGATAGGTCAAGAAGACATAAAAGTTTTGAAGTTGGCGATGAGGTAATGGTTTATTTAAAGAAAGGAATATTTCCTGTTGGAACCTATAGTAAGTTGAAGATGAAGAAATCTGGTCCCTGCAAGATACTGAATAAGTTTAACAGTGGAAATTCTTATGAAATAGAGTTACTTGATGACATGGACATATCACCCATTTTTAACATTACATATTTGTATGAGTATCATGAGCCTGATGAAGAAGTGATAGTACTGAGTGATTATCCTAAGAAGTAGAAGCACAAGAGGAAAGGATTACATGGAATACTTGGTAAAGTGGAAGAATAGACCAATTGAAGACTCTACATGAATTTCTCAATCTGAGTTGGATTCAACTTAGGTTGTACCTCACTGATGATTCAAAGAATCATTTATTTGCAACCCTGGGTGTCTTATGTAGGAGAATCTTGGGTTTTTAGCAATCTTGTATCTCAGTAGCTTGTTTGTTGTGCTCGATAACTGTTTTGGAGTTCTTGATAGAGTGTTCCTATAGTTCACTGATGATCTCAGTTGTCGCTTTTTGTTTTGTTCTTCTTGGTGGTACTTTCACTGAGTGGCTTTGTTGTGCTTAGTGGTGTTCTTCATTGAGTTGGTTTGGTGTGTCTGTGTTTCTCGGTGGCCTAGTTCATCAATGAGTTTATTTTAGATCTTTTGTTGAGGTTGACTTGTATATTTAATTTTGGTTGTGATATTAATGATGGGATCAATCATTGGGAAACATGTGGACCTAAATCTGGGTTGTTGGTTTCTCCAATGATGGATCTAGATGATTCTTTGGGCTGACCTATTCGGTAGCCTCTAGTATAAATGTAATAGTCTTTTTTAGATTTAGGGGAGAATTCCAGAAGGAAGATAGGAAGTTAAAGATTGTGGATCTCACATGTATGAGGACTGTTCTAATCTGTAATTGATTCATATTTTATTGGTTGTAATTGAAAAGGCCTTATAGTCCATTGTGTATGAATTTTGATAGATAAATGAATATGATCTGCATTCCTTCTCTCTATTTCTGTGTTATTGCTTTCATGTTGTGATCAAACAAGGTGATTTGGTAATTGGGTGAGTCTTTGGCCCCAAGTACCCTCTCCCTTGCATCACATTTAATCTCCCTTATATCCATTTACCTAGAAGGGTGTCATGGAACCTTTAGGAGAGGTAAATAAGCATAAACAAACATGTATTGAGATTACAAAATGGAAAAAAAAAATATAAGTTCTATAGATATGAAAGTAAATTATGATTTTTCTCAACTAGATCACTGGTTTCCTAATTATTCTCATAATGGGAGGGTGGTTGATTTTATAGAGGGAGCATTCTTGAGTTAGTATTGGGTGTCTTTCTTGTACAAATAGATAAATAGTTGGCTACAAGATATGTATGTTTCTAATCATTATGGAAAGGTATAGTCAATGATCTTGTGGAGATCAACGACAACATTAAAATATCTATGGAGGATTTGAATAAGCGAACCTTAGGAGAGTAGGCTAGTGAATCATTATCATTATAATTTATGATATGACTATTACAATACTAATATCCTAAACATGAGAAAGGATAAAAATATTAGAGTTTGGGATTTAGCTTGTGAAGAGATCTTATGTAAAATTATTTAAATATGGTGAATAAGGTGGGTTCAATTTTTACTTGTAATATGGTGAAATGAAATAGTACTTAGGGATTATTTTTGGAGGTGGAAGTGGGATACCAATTTTGAAATGGGTAGCATGAGTATTAATGAAAAGTGTGCTGAAATGGGATAAGAAAAGAAAGTGTGACATTAGAAATGAATCTTGAATTAGGCATATTCAATAACTTAGAGAAGAAAGAATATGTAGAATATTGTCTGAATAAGAAGTGGGTCTATTGAAAGAGCCAAGATGATCTATCCTCTTTTTTATAGAGGCTCCTTAATATCATGAATAAACACATAATAGGTTATAAGAGAAACATGAGGAGGTTGAAAAGTGTGTGATGAATATATAATATAATTTGGAGGTAGTCACATAAAAGGAGGATTCATAATAGCCTACTCATAAGATAGTGTATTACAATTATTGTTACATTCATGTGTAAGTTGGTTATATTAATGATTGGAATAGGATTTTTATTTGTAGGAGGATATCTAGGATCCATCATACATTTGATTATATGGTTGTTCTAAAATACTCGTACAAAGTGGATTTTGAGTTTCATATGGATCACATAGTATAACTTGTGTTTTATTTTCCTTTCCTCCTTTTTTCATGGGAATAGTGTTAGAGTAATAAGTTGTTTTTATTATTAATTAAATCATATTGATTTAATTATTAAGTCACTTATTATCTCTTTCTTTACTTAAGCTAAACTTTATACATATAATGATTAATTCTTTTATTAATTATTATTATGCAACCTAGGTTTCCTTTTAGGGTTTTGATCTCCTCTTTTAAGAATTGATCTCTCTTGTAACACAAAACATTCATTTTTATAGTATTGCAACTTTTGTTTTTTCACATTAAGAATGTCTCCTCTTTCATGGATCATTCCATTCAGGCCTCCATAGCTTTTGCTTCTCTCTTTCTGTGATAGGTGTTTGCATGCAGGTGATTCATGGGAGCTATGGTCTATTTTATCATCAACTCCAATATGGTATCAGAGCTTCAAATCTTCATGCCCCTATTCTCTTCTTAAGAGATTCAGCCTTGTTTATCAGATCTGTAATTTTTAGAGGTTTTATGTTGGATCTGGGGAACCTTTGTTTCTAGTCACTTTGGGCTCAAACAAACCTCACAGATGAACTTGGAGTGCCCAAAAACCCCAATTTCCATATTAAATTTATTTGATTTGGACAACATTGCAATCTGAGGCAAAACATTTTTTGTACTAGGGTCGTACGACCCCAGCACACATCTTGAGGTGCTTGCAAAAAAAATTAAAAAAACTTGGGTGCCACCCGAAAGCCACCAAAGTGACCACCGCAGTAGTCTGTGGTTACCGCCCAACGATCTGCGATCATCGATAGTGACATCGCTGCAGTTACCATCGGTGAACTCGCTGTCACCACTGGTAGGGACCCACTACGGTCACCCATGTGACCATAGTTTTGGCCCTAAGTGACACAGAGGTGTGAAGTAGGGTGGTGGACAAGGTTCCCAACAATGGATTGATTTGAATGGTTTAGGCACTTCTAACCTACTAGCCTTCAAGGCACCCCAAATAGCTAATTCTCTCCAACTAACTCAAGAACCTTCTAAATGCACAAAGTGAATGATCAGGGGTTAAAAAAGGTGGATTTAGTGAGTTTCAATCAGTTTTAGGCTTTCAAGAAACTCCCAACAATCAATTTGTTCAAATTGGCTATTAGGCCTAATTGCCCTCCTAATAGGTCACCAGCAGTAGTCAAAGGCACATAACTTTGAAACTCTCTAAAAGACTAAACCAAATCATTACATTTCTAGACACACTTTTCACCTTACTTTAACATATCCAAAACTTTCACTGACGTACTTTGGACCAAACATCCGAAAACCTGATTGTGTCCTATTTTTAAGGGTTAAAAGCATGCAATTAACAAAGTAATTATATGTCAAACATACAAAGTGACCATGAACCCTTCATAAATATAAGGAAATGACTCAAATCCACTAAATATCCAATCAATTTGGACCTTGGAACTTTGCAAGCATAAAATCCCCAAATGTGACCCCAAAAACCCCTATAAACTAGGGCTGGCGCAATGTCACACTTCCCAATGCTTCCTCCAACTTCTAAGAGTAGTTACAGCATCACCTTGGTGTCCTCAACTAACTTCAAGAAGAAAATGGGGTCCTCCAATGGATGGATCTCCCACTGCTTCTCCATAGCCGCACATTTCAAGGCCATTTCATGCCTCCAAACACATCAACTTGATCAACTGACTAATCACTTGCATTTACCAACTTATTCCTAAAATGTTAGGCATAAATAAATATTTTACAATTCAATAATCCATCCCCAAGTCATAGTTACAACAATATGGGGATGATTACTTCATTTTCCTTAATGAAAACAATGAGAAATTTGATTGTTACTACCTTTTTGCAAATAAGATTGGAACTACAAAATGAAATCCTTTAAAAATAGATCAAATAAATGTTAGAACCATTCATCAATACATTTCAATGATCAACCAATGGAAGCCATTGCAGTAAAGACTCAAAACATGCAAGAAATCATAGATTTTATTAATTTGTTGTGTATAGTTTGTACTTTCTCTTCACCTGTCCATACTCCTTTATCTCTCAAACATTTAAGATTGTTTATAAGTCAGTTCTCAACTTCCTCAACCAATCCCAAGTGGTTGGGAAGGAGTTAGACTTGTTTAAACCTCCTAATTGTCATTTCCCACCAAAACACAACTAGCCGTTAATATTCAAAAATTTGAATTATTAACTTGTGTTATTTGGTGTTTTATTGCATAAAACTTATTAAAAATTTGATTATTCAATTCCTAGGACCTATTTGACCTTGTCCAAGAAAACCTAGACCCTAATTGAACCTTTAGGGTACTATTGACCCAAGTTATATGATTTTGGTCCTAAGTCCTTTATTGGGACTTCTAGGATATTTGACATTTAAATCATATTGTTTGTCACAAATTGCCATTATAGGCTTCAAGATATTCAAATTAACCTTTGGGGAATCTGTAGATACACTAACTCCATGATATCCCAAGGTGTCCTTAGGTGTTTGGATAGGTGCTCCTGCACCATACACCCCCGCCTTCAAAATGACTCTTGTCCCAAGAGTGCAAGAATTTGGTTTTGTTGCCACCCATCCTCCGAGATGGATGTTTGAAACTCTTCATCTGCAACTTGGCATCTTTCATCAGCCTAGTACCTGCATTCAAAGTGTTAGAAACACAAAACAAATCTTTATTCTTGTTATCATCCATGATGACATTGTGTTTTGCTGATTGGAAACAGTCATCTTGTGTGTTCACAAATTACTCCTTTATCTTCACCTTAGGATCAAATAGACCCGTTCTCTTGTCCTCCATGGCTATGGTACTATCACCTTTCCTCTATGATACCATAGGACACCATACACTTCCAACCATGATCCCATTTTGCCTCTCAATTTGTTGCTTCACAGTCAGCCCACTATGAATGTCGCAAAGTCTAGATTTCATGACCAACAAGGTTGTTCTTTGTTTCAGACCTAATGCCATAGATTTTTGATCCACTTTCTTCTAGAAATCAACATATGTATTTACAACAACACAATTATATTCCTACCTTCTCCAAAAACTTGGTTAGGTAGGGGTGTGAGAGTATATGTTTTTCCATCTTTATGCACAACATAGGTATTTTCCAATCCATAGTGAATGGTTTGTCTTGAGGCCTGCCATGGTCTTTCCAAGATTATTTAACAAGTCATGGGAACCACATCACACAAGACCCTATCACTATATTATCCAATAGAGAAATCAACATAAGATCTTTCCTTGATAATAATGTTTTGATCACTACTAACCCATGATGGTCTATATATGGTCTATATCAATTGGAAATGTATGCAAATTTAGTTTACTCACCATTTTACAAGACACAAAATTATCAAAAGAAGAAAAATAAAAAATCATCTTGCAAACCTTGCCATAACTATTGAAATTTATTCTAAAAATTGATACCTCTGATTTCTTTTGCTGTTGCATTCTTATTCCTCTCCTCACCATTAAGAAGTCTCTTTCCAAGATTGGATTTGTTGGAAGTGATATACTTTCTACCTTCTTTTCCTCTTCTTCATCTTGTGTCAAGGCAACTCTCCTATCATTCTTCCTAGCTTCTCTTTGAGGGAACTTGTAGAATGGATGTCCATCTTCACCACATTTGTAGCATTTCCCAGGAAGATTCTTTCCTCTACCACTCTTTTTTTCTCCTCTTTGATCTAGGATCTTCTCCTTTCCTTTCTCACTTTTCTCTTAGCTTGGGTTCACTCCTTTTCCTTTGCTTGTTTGTCCTTTTGGATTACCTTGCCTCTCTTTCATTCTCCTAAGCTTATCCTCAACCTTCATAGCCAACTTGAAGCATTCTTCCAAGGTTCTAGGTGTAGCCATGCTCATCTCATCCTAGATATTGTACCTTAACCCTCCAAGATACCTAGCCACCTTCTCTTCCATATCTTCCTCATGAGATGCCCTAATGTCAAGCTTGTGGAATTCCTCTATGTACTTAGGGACATCCATGTCCTTTTGTTTCAGTCCTTGCATCCTCTTATACAATTGGACTTTATAGTCTTTAGGAAGGAACTTGTCCTTCATCTTCTACATCATTTTTGGCCATGATGAGATCTTAGACCAACTTGTCTTCATCCTATCAACCTATAAGTTATCCCACCATAATAGTGCATGTCCTTTCAATCTAGACTTAGCAATCTTTACCTTCATTCTATCCTCAACATCATCACAATCAAAGCATTTTTTAAGAGCACTGAACTAATCCAATAAAATTTCATCATCTATCCTTCCATCATACATAGGAAGTTCAACTTTTACCTTTGAGTCTCCAAGCTTCACGGCCTTCAAGATTCTTTCTAATCTTGCATCCTCGGGATCAGCTGGTTCCTCTCTTACTGCTGCAAGTTCTTCATCATCTTCATGGTCTTCTACATGTCCTTGATTGTTCACAAGGTTTGTCAAACTTTCTACTTTGTCTCTTTGCCTTCTATTAGCTGCCATTTCTTCTCTTACCAACTTAGCAAGCTCTGCATTTGTGACCCTCTGAGGGATCCCATCCTCTTCTCCTTCTGACATCTCTAAGGTATAGATCAACTCTGGAACACTCAAGGTGGAAATGGACATTCCAAGGCCTCAATAATGAATCAAGTACACCAAAGACACCAAAAGTACTTCTCAATCTTCTCACCTTGGATAGTCCTAGGCTATGATACCACCTGATGCAGAGGTGTGGAGTAGGGTGGTGGAAAAGGTTCCCAAGAATGGATTGATTTAAGTGATTTAGGCACTTCCAACCTACTAGCCTCCAAGGCACCCCAAATAGCTAATGCTCTCCAAACAACTCAAGAACCTTCCAAATGCCCAAAGTGAATGATCAAGGGTTAAAAAAGGTGGATTTAGTGAGTTTTAATCAATTTTAGGCTTTCAAAAAACTCCCAACAATCAATTTGTTCAAAATGGCTACTAGGCATAATTGCCCTCCTAGTAGGTCACCAAGGGTAGTCAAAGGCACATAACTTTGAAACTCTCCAAAAGAATAAACCAAATCATTGCATTTCTAGACACCATTTTCACCATACTTTAACATACCCAAAACTTTCAATGAGGTACTTTGGACCAAACATCCCAAAACCTTATTGTCCCCTATTTTTAAGGGTTAAAAGCATGTCATTAACAAAGAAACTATATGTGAAACATACAAAGTTACCATGAACCCTTCATAAATCTAATGAAATGACTCAAATACACCAAATATCCTATCAATTTGGACCTTGGACCTTTGCAAGCATAAAAGCCCCAAATGTGACCCCTATAAACTAGGGTTGGCACAATGTCACACTTCCCAGTGCTTCCTCCAACTTCTAAGAGTTGTTACACTATCACCTTGGTGTCCTCAAACAACTTCAAGAATAAAATGGGGTCCTCCAATGGATGGATCTCCTACTGTTGCTCCATAGCCACACATTTCAAGGTCATTTCATGCCTCCAAACACATCAAATTGATCAATTAAGTGATCAATTGCATTTACCAACTTGATCCTACAATGTTAGACATAAATACATATTTTAAAAGTCAATAATCCATCCCCAAGTCACAGTTACAATAGTGTGGGGATGGTTACTTCATTTTCCTTAATGAAAACAATGAGAAGTCTTATTGTTACAACCTTTTTGTAAATAACTACTACTATAGATTGAAATCCTTTGAAAATGGATCAAATAAATGTTAGAACCACTCCTCAATACATTTCAATGATCAACCAATGGAAGCCAATGCAGTAAAGACTCAAAACATGCAAGAAATCATTGATTTTATTAATTTGTTGTGTACAGTCCGTACTTTCTCTTCACCAGTTTGTACTCCTCTATCTCTCAAACATCTAAGATTGTTTATAAGTCACTTATCAACTTCCTCAACTTATCCCAAGTGGTTGGGAATGATGTATACTTGTTTAAACCTCCTAATTGTCATTTCCCAGTGGCTCAAAACACAAGTAGTCGTTAATATTCAAAAATTTGAATTATTAATTTGTGTTATTTGGTGTTTTATTACATATAACTTATTAAAACTTTGATGATTCAATTCCTAGGACCTATTTGACCTTTTCCAAGAAAACCTAGACCCTAGTTGAACCTTTGGGGTACTATTGATCCAAGTTACATGGTTTTGGTCCTAAGTCCTTTATCATGACTTCTAGGACATTTGACATTTAAATCATATTGTTTGTCACAAATTGCCATTATAGTCTTCAAGAGATTCAAATTAACCTGTAGGGACTCTGTAGATCCAATAAATCCATGATATCCAAAGGTGTCCTTATGTGTTTGGATAGGTTCTCCTGCACCATTGAGTGCCTCAATAGATCAAACCCATGTCGCCAACCCCTTGGTCACCACATGACTAGGGGCCTAAATTTTTGGCCCCCAAGCCCTATTATTTTTTGCAGTGATGATCATTTGACTGTCAAATTTAGGCCCATGAATTTTTGGCATCGGTACTACATCGACATTTTCCATGCACCTTTTGGGCCCTTCAGGAACACCTATTGGTTTTTTGCTCATAACTTGAGCATACGATGTCGAAATCAGGAAAATGAGATATTGTTGGAAAGCTCTTTTTGAGCTCTATTTAGATCTAGAGGTTTGAATTTATGATTTTTCTTTTTTGATGGTGTTTTTTTTGTCAAAGCCAAAAGTTCCCTTTTGCACTCTAGGAGGCATATTTTGCACATCTAGACTCCTTTTTTGGAAAATGAGATATCGTTGGAAAGATTGTTCTGTATAATTTCCAGTGCTATGAGTCTTTTTCCAAATTATTCTCTAGGTGTATTTTATTTATTTTTTGCATTTATACACTCTGGTGAATATCTTGGATGTTTCAGGTCCTGAGATCTCTTCCCTTATGGGATGGCTCATCTTAGGTTGTTATTCATGTTTCTACAACCTTCTTTCTTATTGAGCATTGTAGACATATTTTGTAACCATTATTTTATGCAAACGCATTGAGATAAAGTGTCGTTCTATTGCATGCTTTGGATCTTGCACATCTTTGTGCCTTTTGTACTCGCATTCCACTATAAAGTGCCATGGGGGGTTTGATTTTCACCTTTATTTTCCATCTACCTTTGTCAAGTGAGTGTTCCTTCCACATCATTAGCCTCAAGATGTCTTTATATGTGTTTATAATTTCTCTGGACCTTCGATGTTCTTGGTTCTTCGTGATGTAGTTCTTATTGGCCAATCTTTTTAGTGTACCTGTCACCTCTCCCTTGTCAACATTATGGGGGGGTTTCTACTATTGGTTCTTCCGCTTCCTTGGTTCGATGGAGTGAGATATATATTCAGTATTTGTTCCTATGTACTAGGGCGATGCAATGGATGGGTACCTATGTATTCTAGTGAGATGGATCATTTACCATATGTACACTCTTTCATTCCTATTTTTTGGAGGCACACTTCCATCTTTATTTGATCAACTCTTTAGGATTTTGTGTTTTATGCCATCTATATCTTTGAGTTTAGTTGTTTGCATTTGTTTGCCTCTTGATTTGAGTAGTGTCATTTCAGGGCACTCATGAAGATTACAATCTTCTCTACCCGGTCATGTTCTATTTCAGTGGAGGTTCTTTAGATCAACAGTTACTTCTTGATAGAGTTTGTTAGCTTTTTTCTTCAGTGGTGTTCTGCATGTTCATTCTTTGTTCCTATTTTTTGGAACATTCTCTAGTTTTGGATACTTCTTCAGTCCTTCACTAGTCTTTGTCTCTTTTTGGAGTAGAGTTTTTCCCATGTGGTTTTCTCTATTTATCTACTTTATAGAGACTCTATTTTGTACTTGGGTACTTGATCAGGCCTTTGTTGTCGGGACTCATTTGCTTTCAGTAGATGTTCTAGGTTTCTAGCTACTCCCTAAGTTTATCTTAAGGGGGGTTGTTAGAGTAATAAGTTGTTTTTATTATTAATTAAATCATATTGATTTAATTATTAAGTCACTTATTATCTCTTTTTTACTTAAGCTAAACTTTAGACATATAATGATTAATTTTTTTATTAATTATTTGTATGTAACTAGGTTTCCTTTTAGGGTTTTGATCTCCTCTTTTAAGGATTGATCTCTCTTGTAACACAACACATTCATTTTTATTGTATTTCAACTTTTGTTTTTGCACATCAAGAATGTCTCCTCTTTCATGGATCCTTGCATTCAAGCCTCCATAGCTTTTGCTTCTCTCTTTTTGTGACAGGTGTTTGCATGCAGGTGATTCTTGGGAGCTATGGGTTGTTTTATCATCAACTCCAATAAATAGTTAGAGAAATAGGAGATACAAATGGAGGTTGAGGTGATTTAGGTATGTATGGAATAGGTCATATTATATGGGTTTCTACCCCTTTCCTTAAAGAGGGTTAGGTGTAAGAATATTAGAAGCCACAAGAGGATAAATGACATGTGGAAAATATATTTGTTGTATGGGTACCTTTCCTCATTCTATTGTATTGACAAGTGGGTGAACACAAGGCATCACTATAAGCTATAAAACCTAGATGATGGTATCTTGGTAGATGATCTATTCCTAAGAAAAAAGGGGTAGGTGTAGGTACAAAAGGATATTGTATCTAGGTTTGGTGTCTGATAGGGAAGTGTTTGTATGGGTAGGAGAAGAAGAACCTAAATAGTTCCTTAAACTTTGAGTATAATTTAAATAAAAGATCTACTCATCATTGAAAAGTTACTAGAGTTGAAGGATAGAATTGATAAAAAATAATTTCCTTCATGAGAGATGTGCCCAATATAGTCAACGCTCCCCTCAGGATTCACAACATGGCTTAATTGCCTCACGTGTCTTCTATAAGTCTAGTGGTTGTATCAGGCATTAATAGGTTGATATTTTGGTGTAATGAAAACTACTACTTGTAACAAGTGGTATCAGAGCTTGGTCACAAGTTTGAATCCCCTCGGATAACACTGAGGGGGAGATTGTTGGCAAAATAGCCAATGCTCCCCTTGGGATTCATGACATGGCTTAACCACCTCATGTGTCTTCTATAAGTCTAATGGTTGTATCGGGCATTAATAGGTCGATCTTTTGGTGCAACGACAACTACTACTTGTAACAAGATGTATCATTTTTATCTCGGTATGTGCAAGATCATGGGGGGCTAAAATTTGGTGATGTGAAAAAAAGTGTTTCATCCACCTAAAAATGCAAAAAATATGTGTTGACATTTTGGTTGGCCTAGGAGTACACCTAGCCAAAAAACACCAAAGCAAAAAATATCCGATATCAAATACCTTGAAAGTTTTATATTTGTACTATCTTATCAGATTCAAATCCAATATCGTATATTAATATATATATATATATATATATATATATATATATATATATATATATATATATATATATATATATAATGTATATAATATATAATATAACTCTATATGTATAATATTATAATATTATATATTATATATCATATATATAAATATATATAATATATAATATACTGTATTATAATATATAATATTATGTTACAATACTATTAATATAATATAGTATACATTTTTTAAATATATTATATATTAAATAATATATACTATATATATCCCACTCAATCTCTCTCCCTCTCCCTCTCCCTCTCCCTCTCCCTCTCCCTCTCCCTCTCTCTCCCCTTCTCTCTCTCGCCCTCTCTATATCTCTCTCCCATTATCTCACTCTCAAATAGAGGGAGAGAGACAGAATGAGAGAGAGAGAGAGAGAAGATTAGAAGGGGGGAGGGAGAGAGAGGAGGGAGTGAGAGAGGATAAGGGGAGAGAGAGGGGAAGAGAGAGAGCGAGAGGTCTTAAGGGGTCATAAGTTATCTTAGGAGGTCCTAGGATACATTAATGTATCATAGGACCCCTTGCAATCCATTATGACCCCTTACCATACATGTTAATTTATGTTGAGGGGTTGTAATAAATTTGGCATCGATTTGCGATGGCTATGTGTTGCAATTGAGACAGCCATGTGTTGCAATTGCGACAGTAATAGACATCGCTATTTTTTAGTCACAAAATACGACGTCTTTCCTTTTTCATCACAATTACGACTTCAATCCGTCGCTATGCAGCCCCTTCATTGTGACATCAACCCCATTGCAATTCCTTATATTAGCATCGCAATGGCGATGAATACCATAGTACTTACGACGTGCTTGCCCGATATTGCAACGGCAAATCCATCGTAATTATATGCATATACGTCGCAATTGCGATAAACACCCAAGCAACTGTGACGGCTAGAGGTTTGTCGCATGGTCTCATGCGCTTGGGAAGCCGCATGCGATCATGCGACAAGCATGAAACCGCACGTCCGAAACTGTCGCAAGTGCGACGAAGACCCTAGCAACTACGACGGCTAGAGGCTTGTCACATGGTTGCATGCGCTTGGGAAGCCGCGTGTGATCATGCGACAAGCATGAAATCCATCGTAATTCTATGTGTAACCGTCACAAGTGCGACGTACACCCACCAAAACTGCAACGAAATTTGGGCGTCGCCAATACAACAAATCTATCGTAATTCTATGCATATACATCGCAATGGCGATGAACAACCAAGCAACTGCGACGACATTTGGGTGTCGCCAATACAATGACCCCATCGTAATTATGGAGGTGAGAGTCACAATTGCGACGGATTCAAGATAAAATTTATTAAAAAAATGGATGTGCAGCAATGCCTTGGCTGGGGCACTTTAAAGATGAGAGTTTCTACTTTAGGGAATTACCGGAAGCATTGAAAGGGTGGGAGTGGCTGAAGAGCAAGACAATGCTGGGGAAGAAGTATATCCATGGAGTGAAGGTGTATAACTCTATCACTGCTCCGTATCAAACTTTAAAAAGGTCCAAATTTTATGGCCAAACTTCAATTACTCTCAGTGTGCGAGGTAACAAAGTGTTCGCATCTTACAACCATTTTGAGACAATTAAGAAAGTTACCATGAAGAAGTGAAGCCAAGCTACCATTTACTCAAGGCTTATTGATGATCAAGTTAAACAAAGGCCCATCAACGTCTACATACCGAGATAAAACACCACACATCCCTTAATGATTGTCCTTGATCATTTGACCCATTGGTCTATAACTTCAATAACAAAATCTCAAAACCCACCTACTCAATTAGGTCTCACAAACTAGGTTCTTTTGCTTTGATTGTCATAGTGGTTGTCAAGTTGACAAACATAGTTGTCAATCTTGACAACATTTTGACAACTTTTTAAATGCAATTTTTGCAAGTTTTAGAGTGTATAGGTAGTTATTACAGCAAGAAGACAAGAAGATAGTATGGTGGAGGCAAGAATGGGCATCTTACCTTGAACAAGATCACAGTCACAAGATAAAGGACAGAGACACTGTAGTTGCAAAGATGGAGTAGTCAATACTATGACAGCATTGAGCAAGCCTTTGAAGGAGTCTTTGAATGATACCTACTGTAAGAAGTCTTTGAATGATACCTACATTATAGAAAGAAAAGTATAAATTAGACAAAATAGAGAAATATTTAGTATCTTATTGAGCTTCACTTTGTTTCGAGAATAGTTTAATATTCTCTACTAAATAGGGCCAACCACGTGAAGGTGGAAGCTCATTTGGCCCCACCCCCCTCCCCCTAACATCACTCTACATTCCCCGTTAACATCTAACATCCATTCATTCTTTCAACCATTAATAAAATGTAACATTCAATCAATATCACATGATAACATTCATTAACACATTAGATTCGTTAACACGCAACATTCATCAATATCCTACATTAACACATAATTCATGAACATTCATTAGCACATAATTAAATTCATTGAGACATAAAATTCAATCATTATCAATTAAGGTATGTAGATGACAATCATTTCTTTTTTTTCTTTCTAATTTATTTTTCTATGTAAGCTCTAAGAGGAGCATCAATGTTATCATCATTTCCCCCCTCATCAGTTGTTTTGTTCTCTGTTCTTGATGATCTCAAATTCCTATGCTACTGCAAAGGGGGGTCCTCTGTAATAACAAATAAAAGAGTTAAATTAAAAATATTTTATTATAATTGTTACAAGTATTTAATTATTTTAAAGAACATAACTGTGGTGCTCTTTACCTGATCTGGCCACATCATTTTGTCTGGACTCAACCTCAACATGCTCATGAACACTGACCCCTTGATCCTCTACAGTTGCTATACAAAATGTTACGTTAATCCAAACACCAATTGCAATTACATATAAAAATTTTAATAGCAAATGTATACTTCCACCACTAGGATGCACATCATGCGAACCTTCATCATGTACAGATTGTGTAGAAGGATTGTCAGGCTGCATTCCAATATCCTACGCATTGTTATCATTGCTTGCTTAAAACAGATATACTCACTTTATATTGGAACTTAACATCAAATAGACTAATTGGTAAAGTATTCAATTTGAAATAAATTTCATTTAGCTTATTTACCTGTGGCTCAGATGCATCATTATTAGAACCTTGCGCACTGATTTCAGCTCGTAGCGGTTCAGCCACGGCTCTATAGCCTTGTTGGAAGCCAATTCTCTTGTCCTCTTCTATGAGGCATCTATTGAACTCTGAGCCCTACATTTTTTCTTGGTATGGTGAATTTTACTTGCATTGTTTCATCAAAAAAAAATTCCTTGCAATATATAAAAAATTTGATACAATTTTTCATTTACTAATACTTACAACTCGTGCTTGAAGTTTCGAAAAACCACCAAAGCCGAGCTTGTGTGTCCCGTGCTTTTCTAGTCTTGCCTTTGTTGCCTTTGATGTGTCAGGCAATCTATGAAAAGTTTGAAATATGTTAGATCATATAAATATAGAGGTTAATTAGTACATAATTACATTTTCAATAGTATCACATACCTTGCTCTACTCTCTACTGGTGTAATCCCTTTTTTCATGTCAGCTTTATACATTCCATCCAAAATCAGAGCCTGCCACTCAGCCTCAGGAACATAGGGCGGACGCTCGTGCCTGGGGTTAACCTGTAAATTTTTCCTATACTGGTCCCTAATATACTTCAAACATAAACCAGCTTTTTCAAGGAGCCTGTTTCTCTTGAATGCACGAGGTCCAAAAAGCTGGGTCATACTCTCTACAAGATCATCCTTCAACTTTTTTTCTTGGTTTTTCCACCTTTTAAGTTAAAAAAAACATGTTAGACTCATAAATGAAGTGAAGCTACCTTTAATATAGTTCAAGAAATGGATGAAAAGGAAAACTATTCTAGCAATGATATGAAATCAAAATAGTGGTTTGGGGTTTTAGTTAGGATATGATGTTCCACCATGTACATAGGGTGGGCCCGAATATCCACAAACACTCATCACCAAGTTTTCACCAGAAAACATCATTCCCTACAAAACAATCATGGGATCATTAGTCGATGAAGAGTGATAAAAAACTAAATTACTATTATATCACTATAGAATAATAATAACTTTAAAGTACCTGGAACTTTGGCTACTTTTAAGGGAATGCCTTCATCGTTGCTGACGATCAATATGCAATCCTTCACCGTTCCCGTACTAGGAACATGGGAACATCCAGGAAATGATGTTGCATCGAGACTTGTTGCATCTCCTATTGCAAAAAATGAAAACCGTTATCAAATGCCTCCAAGAAATAATACTTCAAGGGAAATAAATAGGTGCAGAGCACCCATGGCACAAACACAATCAAGGGATCTACATTGTAAACACATAACACTTAAACACATTACAAAAGAGAGAAAAAGAGGGATTTGTGTACCAATAGATGGTGCAACAGTTGATGCATGTAGGCTGCGTGTTGCTGACATAGCAGTCGGAAAGACATTTGTGGTTGTCCTAGATCCAGGCGGCGTTGTCATAGCATCATGGAAAGGAGCTGAAGAATAAAATTGTTAGAGCATGCATAAATATAGAACGCGTGGACTAGCATGGACAAGATTGTTAGAGCATTAAAAAAAAGGATTGTTCAAGCATGTATTGTCAATGATTATGATCATTCCTATATATATTCAATGGAAAACACAAGTGGGGAATGGAACATGCGATCTACCTGAACCACCTACAGTACCCTCATCATGGGAATGGGGTTCAAAATTACGCAAATAACTCTATAAAGACAATGCATCCATATTTTAATTAATGCCATAAAAGAGCATAACATAAAAACCATTATTGAACTCTTGTTATAATTAAAAATTTCATTAATACTTACTTTTAAGTTTTTAGAAATGCGCAACAAGTCAGCTCCCCTCTCTTTTATTTCCTGAGTCTAAGGCTATATGGATGCCAAACGTAAAAGTTCTTTTCCAATTTTCTTTAGCATCTTTTTAATGGAACCAATCGGGTCATCAGTCTCTGCTAAATCAATAAAAAAAGGGTCCTCAAGGTGGGACTCCTGAGGGACTGCAGGTTTCTTTCCCTCTCTCCGACCACCAGCCCTCTGTGACAACAATAGTATTAGTATTATCAAAATTACTTCAAAACAATGAAGAAAACAACATTAAAAAAATAACATTTTTCTTCTATCTAGTTTGCACAATTACAATGAGTTTTACTTGCTCATGTGTAGATAAGCTGGGAATATCATCACCATCCCCTCCGAATGGTTGCTCCATATTGTGCCCCTGTGTCAAAGATCAAGTATCAAAATGTTAGCCAAAAATTTAATAACTAAATGGTATGTTGGAGTCATTGATTAGAAGTTGGTTTAATAGTATGTACCACCCCCATGATAGTAGCCTCGTTTGTATCTATGCGGTTCAAATTGTAATCAATAAGCAGCTCTTCCCCTGCACGTATTGACTTTATCGCACAGATGAATACATGATTTCCCTCGTGCGCCTCAAATATGCAATTGGGTTGCTTTATAGTTGACCCAGGTCGTGTACTATTTATAAAACTCACAATATTCCCTGTTGCTTTTGGCCTTCCATCAATGTATATAGCCACACTTTTACTTTGATTATTGTCTTGCTATTGTATATAATTTGCCGAGAGTGCATACCTACGCATACTTTTTTTATATTGAACAATATGCATCCAACTTTTGTAATCGTAACATGGTCCAACATACTCCATCAATTCAGAAACTTTGTTGTAAGACACCTTTATGTCGTCCGTAGAAAATAGGCCCAAACCATGTAATGATGATGGTGCTATCCGATATATCCTCTCGTTAACACAAAAATCAATGTTTATTGGAGGAAGTTCCTTGGGTACCCAATGTTTTTGTAGATGTTGGTACCTCAAGGGCACCTTGATGTCGCCTTTCATCTCATCATCATAAGAACATGACCCCGCTTGAGCAAGGAAAAATTTCATGCGTTTATTGAATTTCCTTCTAGTCCTTTGACCTCTAGTTAATCTCCCTGTTCTAAATAAACTGCATGTCTCACTTTCCTCTTCTATTCCTATATTTCCCTCACTCGAGGAAGACACTTCTGACAAATACCTATTCGATGGTACCTGCAAACGGGAGAGATCTTAGAAGACATCAATCTTACTTTTGATAAGTGTATTAAATATACTGTCTATAAGGTGTATTGACTTATACCTGTCGATCCATGAGACTATGTGGGATGCTCCTGAAAGGGGTTCAGTTTCCTGCAAATGTAATTCAATTATCGTGAGCATAATCACATCATAATCATAATCACATCCATCATAAGCATCACATAAAAATTAAAAACATTAAAAGGTACACATTATAACACTTAAATTTGTGTTTCTTGTTAATCCATCAACTCACCTTGGAGTATGTGTTTGGAAATCAAGTAATTACAGAGTATTTGGTGTCTTGAAGGTGTTCCTAGCCTAAGTACCCATCTCTTGTTCATCTCAAGGGTGCCATACCTAATGAGGCCATTAGATTTGTGAAGCTTGTGTTGGGTTGGAGGTGCAGGATTGGGATGGAGACAAACTCATGTTAGTAACCATTAAAGGTTGAATGTATCTTGCCTAGGGTGTCTTGTGGATGAACTAAAATAATTTGTTGTTTACTCATTTGCCAAGTGAGTAAGTTGATAGACCAAAGCATAAGGTCTATCCCTGTGGGTAGGTGTTGAGATTGACCAAAGGATTGTTGATCATTGCCTTCAGTAGAGGGTCCATTGCCATTCCCTATTGCATCACAGGCAACCATAGATATATTGCCAAATAGTTTCTTTTCATGTCTAGTCAGTAACGAGAAAATCTAAGCCCACATGAAGAACTCTTATGTAGATTCACAAGATATTTCAAGTTCTAAACGTATCAAGTATATGAACCTACTTCAATAGGTAAGTTAATAGGATATGTTCATAAGTTTTTAGGACAAACATTTGATGGGTATTGCTTATTCTGAGTGACAAATGCTCTGAAGTGTCAACTTTGCTTCAATAATGTGATATGTGAGTGACAAAGTTTGGTTGTCTATTCCTAGCAGGAGATGAACAATGGAGGAGACAGAGTGAATGCTGAAAACCAAATGGATGAGCAGGGAAGCACTCGATTAGGATTGAAATTGAGAAAGAGTCCTTCCTTAATAGAACTTATTCACTTGAGCATGTGCCAACGAAATGGGGAATCTTCACATGGTGTGAACAACTTGACAATGGAGGAAGGAAAAATGCATAACAATGGGTGTCTAGGAGCAAATAGTGATGTTGAGGAGAAGAAGAACCAATCAAGAGGCTATGGTAAAGTGACATGGAAAGCCTACGCATACAACCCCAAGGCATTCACTATCCAATTAAGAGAAAAGCTATTCTTATAATAGAAACAAGAGGATAGTAAGAAATAGTACATAAGGAAGAATTTAAGAAATGCCAATCTGCACCAATGTGTGATAGTGAAACACAAGCCTTCTTGATGATCATGATACATAGAGACAATATGTTGAATGAGAAATAAAGACACTCCAAAAGAGGTTTTCTAAAACCAATCGATTTAGGTAATAATGTATCCTCATTGCTGCAAACAAAGGACATAAGTTATTGAACGAAAAAGGATTGTATGGTGAAGCCAAAGTTTATTAATGATACTTTTTAGTAGAAGTAAGTTTCTAAATTTTTATTCATACACATTATCTTTAGGGATCTCATTATCTTATAAATATGACCATAAAACTTTCATGTTAAGGTCAATACCTAACTTATGAGCACATGTTAAGATCAATACCTAACAAAGCCTTAGAGTAGTCCAATTGCTGCTATATTTTTTGGATTTTCTCTTGCTGTTACACCCCTATAATGGTTGCCATAGTCATCAAATCTCCTATAGAGACTCAAGGAGAATTCCTATACACAGATCAAGTGCACACTTCCAATTATGAGAGGAATAAAGAGTTTGATGGCATAGAATGTCATGTTAGGACCATGTAATGGTGTTTGATCCATTGGTACGATCTAGAAGTGTTTGGAGTGGTCATTTTGGTAAAGCCCTAGGCTTATGCACCTAGGAAGGAGGGTTTGATGGTTGGGTTTGATGGTTTGAATATTAAATAGATTAAGGATTGATGGCATACCTCTAAATTTCATCATCATCATCCTCGTCGTCATCATCATCATCATCATCATCATCATCATCCTCGTCATCATCGTCGTCGTCGTCGTCGTCATCGTCATTGTCATCGTCATCATCGTCGTTGTCATCATCAACATCATCATCATCAACATCAACATCATCTTCATCATCATCATCAGTAGCAGCATCATCGTCATCATCTTCTTGTTCTTCTTCATGAAAATTTGTGTTAGGAACATCATCCAATAACTGTCGATCGTGATCATCATCTACATCATCTTCTACTTCTTCGGTATCTTCTTCCATCGCATTATACTTTATCGGGCTTCCTCTCAGTTCATGTCTAACAACAAATGACCAACTCGGTTTATGTGGAACCTCTGAGTAAAATACTTGCTCACATTGGCTTGGAAGAACATAGGGCTCATCCCCAACTGGCTCAAACGACCTTGTATTAACCATTATAAATCCATTATCATGTTCAATTACAGTTCTATCAGGATCATTCGGATTAAGTCGTAGCCTGTACCATTTGACAACGAAGAGTACTAATTTGAAGGAACTAAATTCGCACTCAAGTATATCATCCAAAATGCCATAGTATCAATTTTCAGACTCTCGAGGATGTAAGTCGTTTCTAGATGAAATATTAGTCACTTGAAAGACTGTAGTTATTCCAGAATCACAATTTTTCTTCATGTCATCCAACACTTTGACGCGAAATTTCTGACCATTACAGAACATACCCTTGTGGTGTTTAACCTACAATAATATGTGAAACATGTCAAAATTATTGTCTTGTGAGTTGATAAACATACGGGTGATTAATAAATTTGTACGTACTTGGAAATCTCTTAAACCATATGCTAAATCTATTTCCCTTTGCGTAACATTGGAATCTCCATTACGATGAGCTTGTTTATTACGATGAGCTTCTTTAACCAATGAAGATACACCTTCCCATGTTAATGTGGGACTAGAATGTTGACATCGTTCAATCCATACCGTCATCCAATCAAGATTGTTTGCAATATACAAATGTAGTACATCCCACTCTCGAGCAACTGTACAAAAAAAAAATAGACGACTTACAACCGATTTATTTTGAAGATTAAGAAATAATTTATTAAAATAACATCTTATAATTTATTACCTCTCACTTTCCTCAATCTACTTTCCCCATCAAGTACTCCCCTTCAAATTTTTTAAAAGGGTCGAGATCCCAAATGCGATCTACATGGATATTTGATGCAAACTTAGGAAGATATTCAGTAATGTACACCATAGTCTGGTATACCATATATCCCTCTACAATAGAACCCTCAGGATGTGCTCTTTGTCGAACCAAAGCCTTCAAATATTTCAAGTGCCTCTCAACCATCCACATTGACCTAGAGTGTACAGGTCCACACAATTCAATCTCCTCAACTTGGTGTATGAGGTAGTGTTCTTGTGCATTGAAAAAAGTTGGAGGTAGACACTTTTGCATTTCACACAGTAAATGAGGAATTCTTCTCTTCCAATAGTTTATATCTTCTTTATGGATTTCTTTAGATGACAACCACCTACATTAAGAGATTTAAGTCACAAAAAATATATAAATACGAGACTTTACAAAATAATATACAATAGATTACATAGCAAGAAAAACAAATTGTGAATATAATAAATATATACAACAAATTGAACAGATATTACTGCTTACCTCATGTATTTTCCAAGATCATATATCACTTGTTTGATGTTATTGTTGAAGTGCTTTGGGAGAGATAGAGGTAGCACATACTGCAGTAATTATAAACCAATCATTTCATTGTTTTCTAACATAACATAATGAACAGTACACATAGTTTATGAATATATTGTAAATATAGAAGAACATAACTTACCTTGATGAAAGTATGCCAATCATGCATTTTGAGCCTGGCCCAAATTCACTTTTCTTTGATATGAGATTTTTTATGTTCACAGCAAATCCTGTGGAAAATTGAATTTTTCGTATGACTTCTTTTATGGCATCACTTTGCTGCTCCGTTAATAACCAAGGAAGGGCACTTATATTAATCTAATCTCTATTGCTATTTGAGTGAATGAAATTCTTCAGTGCATGATTGGATTCATGAATGTCATTACAAATTTTGACAATTTTTTCTTTGTCACGTCTTCCATCCAATATTTTCCACAATGTCTATGTTATATTCTTTCCAATATGCATAGTATCAAACAAATGCACAATTTGTACGTGCTCATAGTAGGGCAACCTACTAAATTGTCTTAGATAGATTTTTAGTCCCTTTGGAAGGTTGTCAGTAGTGCCTTGACGACCTTCACGATCATCAATTACATAATTAGTAAACAAAAATCACAATAGAAATATATAAATTACAAATATAAACCATTAGGTGGAACGACATTACCTCGACAATTAATTCTATTATATTCCAACTTCCATAGGTGAGGTGTCATTCTTCATGGCTTTGATGTAGTCTCTTCTTTCCCATTGAAAAGATGTTTTTCCGTACTTTGATACTTATGATTCCTGTGGAGGAAGTGTCTACTCTCATCAAACACTTGCTTTCCTAAACTTTTTGAATGATGAGATTTCATCTTTAGACCACAAACTGGACATGCAAATTTTCCCTTTGTTTGAAGACCTACAAGATAATGATATAATTGGATTATTAAATATGTTGATTTTTATAATTAGAATTATCATGCGCAACTTGAATTCACTATAACATACCACAAAAATGTGTTAGCCCTGGGGCATCATGTATTGTCCATGCAAGTATTGCATGGAATTGAAATTGTCTTTGTCCTATTGGTCTAGACACGTCATACATAGTGACACTGTTCCATAACTCCACCAACTCGTCGATAAGAGGTTCAATATATACATTCATATCTTTAACTTGATATTTACCTACTTGAATGAAAAGTAACATTACATAATTATTGTGACCATTTTACTGCAAGATTTGTAAGTACATGTAAATTAATAACTATCAAATGATAAAATACTTGGAACAATCATTGCCAACATAATGTGCTCCCTCTTTATTGACATCCACGGAGGAATGTTATTGTTGATAACAAAAATAGGCCACACCGAGTAAACAGATCTCATCTCTCCAAATGGATTGACACCATCCGCTGCCAATGAAAGCCTGAGATTACGAGGTTCTTCTTTGAAGTGTTGCCACTTTTCCTCTATGTGCATAAATGCCAAACCATTCACAGGGATTCGAATAATGTCATCTTGACTTCTATTGCGTGCATGGTAATCCATAAATTGTGCCAAGCTACTACACCTGAATAATTGTCGCATCCATGGAATAATGGGGATGTAACGAAGAACCTTGTGAGGCACCTTTTTTGTTATTCGATCTGTTTGATATCTACTCGTATGACATACAGGGCATTGTGTTGCAAATTCATGTTCTTTATAATATATAATATGATCATTGGGACAAGCATGTATTGCTTGATACTCCATTCCAATATCTTTCATAATAGTAGATAATTCTTGATATGAGCGAGGTAGAATATTTGATGGTGGTAACAAAAACTCACCTATCAATCTACAGAAAAAAAATATAAGTTGTTAATATAAACAATATTAGTGGTACATTATTCACCATTTGTTAACTATAAAGACATATATGACATACCTTAACATACGTGACATTGTTATGTTGAATAAACCATTCATAACCTTCAAGTTCAACAACAACAATATAGCAGAGAGAAGATTTGTTTGGGAGTCTTTGTATAGGGGCTCGTATGCCTTCTCAAGTAGAGGTACATCGAGACTATCATCATCATCATGATCAGATACGCTTGGACTAAATGTGTCATGGATCAATGTATTTATACCATCATCTTCAATTATGTTTTCTGGCACATGATCGTCATCTTCCATGGGATCATTATCTTCACCTTGGATATTCGCACCTCCATGTTTCTCCACTTCAAAAACCATATTCTTCGGATTGTTGTGGTTCATATCATGTACTTCCCTGGGGAGATCAACCTATATAAAATTGATTAACATAAATAAACCATGATCATCAACTCATCATCAAGTGATTTCATATGTATATAAATTGTTAAAATGATATAATGAACAACTTACCAGTGGATGATATTCATGCCCCCCTTCAATGTGACCATTCTCCCTACAATGTCTCTTAATTGTTTTGATTAGCAGTCTTCTACGGTTTAAGCCCTTACAAATTTTGCAGGGACAATAACATTTTCCATCACCTTTTCTTTTCAAGTTAGACCACAATCTAGCGATTGTCTCCCTATTTTGTTCTTCACTTATATTATCTGACATGATCATTCTTCGCAGGAAGCAAAAATCGGGCTATGAAAACTTCGGTCTACAACTTTCACAAACTAAGCAAAACTGTCGAAAGTACACAAATCTTCTTAGACCTAGTTAAATACTTTAATATTTTAAAAATACTTTCTTTGACTTTATTCCTAAGACATTTAACCCAATCACCTTTTATAACATTCAGTCAATTGCTCTAGGCAAATTTATGGATAAGATTATTTGTAAAACTTTGACCAACTGCCTGAAGGTCTTATTTCAAGAGACCTTACAACATTAAGCCACTAAAAGCAATTTCAAAACATATAAGCTAAAAGTCTAGTTAAAATATACATTAGATTAAAAAATATACAATTTTCATACCTGAGCGCGCGGCTATAACTCATGCAATGGTCTTCTTGCTTAGCTCTAGAAGCTCTCCAGCAATCAAAACATATAAGCTACAAGGCCTAACAGCAATTTCAAAACACATAAGCTACAAGGCAAGACATATTACATGACATGGCAAAAGGAACAAAATTTACAAGCTTTAGCAAGACATATTAAATGACATCATAGTGCTAGAGAGATCACAATTATATGAGTCAAACATAGTCATGAAAAAGCACATAAATTAGTTATTATATGCAATTAAAAGATATATAGTTAGATAGGGACATCCATAGGGCATATTGAAGAAATGAAATGGTCATATAGATTTCATATAGGATTTTGAAGATGATAGTGTTCTAAGGCAAAGAATCCATTCATATAACCATAATGACATTAAATGTTTAAGCATGGAAAATCATCAAATACCAAAATAGAGCAGCAATAAATCATTAGCAATAGTATTTGCTTGAAAGTTTCTAAAGCCTTTTCAAAAAATCCATTTTGTACATATCATGCAATCATGGCATTCCATGATACCACATTTCTTAGATGGATTTGTTCAAAGAGTTCACGTGCCTCATCTATATTTCCACATTTTGCATACATGTCTAATAGGGCAGTTGCAACTACAGCATTTGAGAAAATTTCTTAATCCTTTATAAAGTTGCATTCAGATTTACATCTCCTAGTTGCATTTGTTTGAAAGTTTATAAAGACTTTTCAACAAATCCATTTTGTGCATATCCTGCAAACATTGTAATCCATGAGACCTTTTTGAGGCAATCTATTAAACCATTCATGTGCCTTATCTATCCTTCCAAATTTTGCGTAAATGTCTACCAGTGCATTTCCAACCATAATGTCTAATTGAAAAGCCCCTTCCATTATGCTCTGATGGATGTCCGTACCCTATTCCAAAGCTCCCATTTTAGCATAGGTAGAGAGAATGTTGACAAAGGTTGCAAAATTAGGATTTACACCTACCAAGTGTATTTGATTGAAAGTTTCTACAACCTTTTTAACAAATCCATCTTGTGCATATCTTGCAATTGTTGCAGTCCACGAGACCACATTTCTCTGAGGCATTCTCTCAAACAATTTATGTGCCTTGTCTATGCTTTTACATTTTGCATATATGTCTATAACATAATTTCCAACTATAATATCTCATGAAAACCCCCCTTTCATTATGCTTTGATGGATATCCATACCCTATTCCAAAGATCCTATTTTGGTACAGATAAGGAGTATGTTGGCAAAGGTTATGGAATTTTTCAAGTTTGGTTTAGAACTGTTTGATAAAACTATTAAAAAGGGGATCAGTCGATCCATTCAAAAAAAAAGAGGAAGGGAGGAATTCTTTGTAACAACAATTATTCAAAAGACAATAAATTGAAACTGCATTAGATCAATAAGTGACTATTGTTTTTTTTCTGTGGTATGACCTCATGCATTGATGTGGCTAGGTGAGTCAATTTTGTAGAGCATTGAAGGTTCTTTTTCACTCGAGTTTGTACTAGCTTAGAGACTGGTGTATTAATTAGTGGGAACCTACAGTAAAAAAGATTACAAAAGATGAAGATGGTAATGATGAAAAACTATGCTTACTATACAAGAAAGAAGAGGGTATTTGGTAAGGTCCAAATTGATTGAAAACCAAGATTTCTATCAAGTAGTGGCCCATGCCAAACTTTTTGATAGTTGAGTTTGTTACTTGCCAAGATCATAATCAAGATTTCTAAGACCTGTTCCTACTAATCAGCTATGGCTAGTTATCTATAACCCTAGACACAAAGCATTACAGATCATTGCGTGTCTTATTTATATCTTTGAAAGATGAACAACTATGTCCTTGTTCATGTGCAAAAGCATGGCGAGGCTATTTTGACAATTGCTTGTTGTGGCGAGTTGCATATCCATTTTCCTTTTAAGGATGATAGCTGAATGTGTCCCTATCCTTGGTTGAGAATTCAATGATCCTATATCCTGCCCAGGAGGTCCAGTGTGGCCATATCCACAACTAATTGTAAATATATTAAGCTATGTTCCAACTCACATACAAATATATAGCCTTGCCAAATCCCAAGAAGAAAATAATAAAAATTATAGAACCATATATTAGTAAATAGGTTTCAATATTTAATCCTATAATTAATAATTAAATTCATGTAATTAAAAAGAAAATATTTGTTAAGTTGAAAAAACAATTTATTACCTATTATATATGCTTGTTAGGTGGTTGGAATAATGTAAAACACCCACATGTATTTCAAAATTTTTAAGAGTGATAAGTACTGTTCCCTAAAACATGGAACCATAACAAAAGTATTCTATTGGCATAATAACATATTTTAATGTTGGCTTGTATTGCATAAATTCAATGGGTATACCTATTACCCGTGCACTTGCTCTAAACATATTTTTCTTTAAACTTCATTCTTGAATAAATAGTGTTTTTCGGCCACTTATTTCATTTTTTCGAAAGCATTGTCAGTATTGATCAAAATCTTAAAATGCTAAAATTTATATACATATGAAATTTATCATAGCGAATATTTTTTTCATTGAGTGCTATCCAAAATTTGATGATTTTTGTTACATAAGGCTTGTTCATTATCAAAAACCATTAGTAAAGTTAAAAATAATCCTTTTTAGTTGGATCATATTGCATATCAAAGTCCTATGTTTCGAATTAAGAAATGCTCATAGATAGTTTGAGGTGGTAAACTCTTGATAAATGGTGATAAATGGTTATTAGGATGTGGGACGTGTATGTTATGAATGAAATAGGAAAAAGGAAAAAAATCATTCACTTTTGAAAAAGCTAGCTGTATCCTCTTTCCAGATTCATGACCAACTTAAAGGTTGACATCGGCATATAAAAAAGAGAACAGTTATGAAAGTTGGATCCAAAATAAATAACCCAAGCAACATTTGAAAATTGGCACTTTACCCTAGGAAGTCATCCAAAAGAAAAGAGACAGCTTTTTATATTTTAAAACGAGAGAAAATAAAGGTTTGTTGCCAGTACTTGAAAAGGTCAGCTAACAAAAAGAATCGCACCATGAAGAATAATATACATCTTGGGCAACATAATCTACAAGGAAGGGTAAAGCTTTTTCTTCTAGGACTAATGGAACTTTTGTTAGCTATTTAGTGAATACTCAATTTTAACAATAAGTCTTGTAGGTCCCTATGCAGTTGTTTGGCTTATTTTGGCAAGCAACTATTGTTTAACATTTTTAAGCAGCAATTTGGAGAGCTGGTGGCCCCATGGATAGAAAAATCTAATACTCATTTTTAAGCATTCCTCTTAAATAATAATATAAACAAAAATTTATAATAATATTTCTTACAAATAAAATTTGGAAAATTTTTTTTAGGCAAATAAAAAGGAGAGGAATAAAATTGGTGAAGACATGTCATTTTTCTTAATAAGTTGCAGCACCCCTTTTTTTCAAAGCCTATTTTCAGTTTTTAAGAAGCTGTTGCTCCACTAAAATAGGGAAAGATTCCAATTTATCCTTTCTCTCTAATAAAAAATTTACATGGGAACACGACTGTTTAACTTTAAGCAGAAATTGTGCATAAGCAGCCGCATGGAGACATGGGGTTACTCTTACTAAGAGTTGATCTACTAAAGGTTGTGAAGTCTTAGTAGTCTTTTTAGAAATGGCTATTTGATTACATGGAATGATTTTCAGGTTAAACTGTAGATTCCCACTACTTAGAAAAAAAACCACCTCCTTTCTTAAAAAGTCCCCATACAGTTGGAACTTTCTTTTTCAATTGAATTTTAATACAAGTTTTAATTTTCAAGCAACATCAAATGGATGAATGACTTCAATGCTGGCTAAAAATAGAAGCATTTACAACATGCTAGTCAATACCAATAAGATTTCTAATATGCTTTACCACTTGTGGAAACTTTCACTCTCTGTCAAGGATTCACAATCCATTCTTGGTCACTTAATGGTCCAAGTTGCTTGAATTATAGAAATCATTTTTTAGGTGTTTGTTGACTTTAATAAATATTGTTGATGCTATTGTCCTTAATGATACTAGTACAGCCTTCATGTTTGTCCCACAATGTTGAAACTTGAAACTATTGAACATTTGTTTTTTCATTGCAATTTTGCTAGGATATGTTGGTATATTTTTGTGGGGAATAAGTTGGGTTGGGATATTAGGAGTAATATTTCTTGCTGTGAGGTTCTTTTAGGTTTTTTAAAGTCTTTTGATAAAAATCTTAACTAGTTTTTGTAGAAGACTAGGAATGGTGAGGTGTTCAAGGACAAAAGAAGAATACTAAGTAACCCTTGTTGGGAATTCAGTTTCTCTTCATTGTATTATAGGCTACTGTGACCCTAAAGATTGCTAAGAGTATATTGACTGAAATGGTGGATAGCCAACCAAAAGTGAAAAGCAAGAAGTATGGATTACAATTTGTATCCTATTTTGGTCTTGATACTTGATAGCACTATTCCTATTGTTGACATGGAAGGTAATATATATGAGATCACAAGCTCCACCTCAGCTAGTCAATGTTCTAATTCCTGTGGATATAAATGAAAGGATGTAATGTATAGTTCTCTAAGGATATCACTATCGTTGAGGATTCCTCGTAAATCCTATTATGATGGTGAATTCACAATGATCTTTCTTTTCAAAACTCTCTTAAAAGAATGTCACTCTTAAAATTCAAACTTAATATTTATATACGAACAAGATGAGTTAGATGAAGAAACCTTCAAAACAAAAGAGCTTTCACCTCAAGAAAGGAAAAGTGGTACAATTGCCACAATGACTGGAACTCTCGAGTATGAACCTTTTAAGGTTCAAGGTATGTTGCAAGGACACAAAATAACAGTGCTAATTGATAGTGGGGCTACTCATAACTTTAGTAATTCAGCCTTAGTCGTCACAATGGAGCTCCAAGCAGTAGAACTAGAAATTTTTTGTGTGAAGATGGTGGATGGATCCCAAACATCTTGTTCAAAAAAGTACACAAATTAAATAGACCATTGGAGACTACAGTCAATGATGATTTCTATGTTGTGGAGTTAGGTGGTACCGATGCTACACTTGGCATTCAATGGACAATGTCCATTGGTAAGTACTCCCTTAATCTCCAAACAATGGAATTCAAATTCAAGATAGATGGTAGGAAAGAGGCATTTAAGGGCCTATGCGATGAAGTTCCTGAAGATGTAAGGACCGAAAGTATGAAGAGAACATATAATTCCAAAAGTGTTGTTGATACGAAATAAATGAATCGGATATGTATGGAATTTTGATAAACGAAGGCTAGCGGCTTGGGCTCTACAACTGGAACCCAAGATGCTCTTTGAAGAGGCCTTCCAAGTGGGAGGCCTTCCTCTCCCACATACTGGTGCAATTAATTCACATTTACTGCAACAGGGTCCTTGGTTTTTTTGCCTTTTATGGGCCCTAATATGCCCTGCAGTGGGCATTCGATGCCTTCCATCCAAGAAAACTTACCTCTGTCTTCCTCTACCAAGGCTCAATTGTTTAAGCAAGTGGTGGAGAATGAGGTTAAGGTTCTCAATGGCATGCACTTCATCCAGTACAAACCTAGTGGAGAACCGTGCACACGACATGGAGGTGATAAATGTAAGTCCATTCCTACCAAAGCTATCATTGTTGAGCCAAATTCCCAAATGGTGCTTGCTATTGAATTAGAAAAAAATACATTAAAGGATAATGATTTGTTTCTTGATACTCAAGAGGTGTCTAAACTTCCATCACATTCCTTCTTGAATGAATGGCTTCATAATGTGTGGTCTAAAAAGCTAGGTTTCCATTTTACATATTTTCAAATGATTCAAAAAGGGATTTTTTAAATTTTTATGGCTAACCCTACAAGTCAGAAATAGGTTAGAAGGAAATTCTAGAAAGTCGGTTCTTGCAATTTGAGGGCATTTTCTTGGTCCCCAAATTCTATTCAAGAGGAGATTATAGCCCTCTCTTGCCCTCGATGGCTCACTATTGGCCATCTTCCACCGTTTCTTTGGAATTTGATTCCCCAAGCATTTGAACCGATTGGAAGTGTTATTAGAGTGGATAAAATGAACACTCTACTTCCCCACAATGATGCTAGGGTTCTGGTTTCAATTAACCTAGGACTTGATCTTCCTAAAGAGATTATGTTTGACCTTGAAGGGAAGATGATATTGTGCCCTATCATGATTCTTGGCAGTATTAACGCTTGCTTCCTTTGTCGAAGGGAAGGCCACATGAGATTCTCCTGCCCTCTCCTTAAAAAGAAGTCTCCTCCTCTCTCTGAAGGCACTAATGCTGAAATCCCTAATACCTCTCAGTCTTTACCCTCATCTTAACTTGAGAATGACTCTTCTTGACTTTCTTAGTTGATTCAACCCCCCTCAACCTCTGAGGATTTGGAAGTTACACTTGATGCCTTAAAACAAGCCTTTAATAACACTGGTGACCCCCCAGCCTCTTATGCTATTGAAGTGAGCTCTGCATTACAAGACCTTCCCAATGTGAATTCCTTAACTTTGGACTGGACCCTAAATCTCCTAGACCCAAACAAAGAACTCAAAATGCTTAACAAATAACTCTTGAGCAGATTAGGAGGCTATTTAACCCCAAATTTAATAATGTTTCTGCACCCAGGATGTGCTTGAACAAGAACCGTGACCCTGTTTCCATTTCATAGGGACCTCATAAGGGATCCATCACTTCATCCACTCCCTTGGGGGAGGGTGAGACTATGGGAACCAATGACCATCCTACTATGGAGACGGTGGAGAATCTAGGGAGTTGGGTTGAGAAGTGTTCTAATAAGGTTGATGCAACTACATCCCTAGATGGGCTTGGTGCTCTTAAGAAAGCCTATGGAGATGAAGAGAAACTTAGTAATTTCTCTCTTGTGGTCATTCTTTCCCCCTTACTTGGCCTCCCCCCCTAAGATTCATCACCATCTTCCCAATAATCTAGCCATTGTTCCCCATAGTTTTGGCCTCTCCTAGATGATTGGACCAAGGGATGAATCTATTATGAAGGACAAGGATGAGAAATTGGAAGAGAGAGAGATTGAGGAAGGGGCTAACAAAAATATCAATGAGGCCCTCAAGGATCCTAAGTTGTTTGTGTTTAATGCACAAAAGAAGAAAAGAAGAGTGAAAACTAAGAAAATTGAGCAAGAAGTAAACTGTGAACCATAGTTTATTGAGAATAGGGAGCCCTCTACTAAGAAGAGAGGTAGGCCTCTTGGCCTAACCATAGGAAAATTTCCATCTAAGCACCCTAGACAACAACTTCCAAGTTGCTATAAGAGATTTATAGCTCCCATGGATACAGAGTTATAATGTTTTACATGGAGTTTACAATTTCATCTTGGAATGTCAGGGGTTTCGAATCCCCAAATAGAAAACATGTCATTAAGAGATTTCTGATGATGCAAAAATGAATTGATATTCTTTTGCTTCAAGAATTATAGGTAGTTGGATTCACTCTTAACATTAATTTAAGATGCATCTAGCAAGATGCAAAGTGCTTTTTCACAAAGCATGTTAAGAGCAAGGGTGGTGCTTCTATCTTGGTTGGGCCCAAATGGAAAAAATACATTTTTGATTGGGGGTGTTCTCTCTGCAATGGGGCAATTTGGATAAAAATTAAGAACAATGGACTTGAATATGGTATTTGTAACATCTAATCTCCTAATGACCACAAGGAGAGGAAAAATTTGTGGAGGTGGCCACTTGTGTTGATTTAAAATCAGGACTATGAATGGTGTAAAGGGTTTTTTTTAATCTTATCTCTGTATATTAGATCTGTGTAGACTCGAAAGAGTCAAAGTTAAAGTTTTAAATGGATGAAAATGTGTTATAACTTAACATCTTTCATCTGCATCTGGTTTGGGTCAATTTGATTAAGCATTTAAGAAGTATAGGAATAAGGGAACAGAGGTCTCGTGGTGTGCCCTAGCCGACTATCGGCACTCAAAAATTTGTATTCCCTATGAATCGATAGATGGTTCCACATCTCGGTGAGGGAAATGTAACATTTTGCTTTGTTTCTTTTGTTTTGAAAAATGTTAATGCGGATAAGATGGATTGAATAAAGGTGACAAGGCATCTGTAATGTGCCTGGTCACTGCAAACTGGTATTGAAACCGTGACTTCTGCTTGTCAATAAACGGGTGTTAAAAATTTAAAGGGTATTTGAGGAACATACCTTTGATAAATCACAACTCGGAGGTAACCGACAGTCAAGCTGAAAATATGTTTTCCATGCTGAGTCTCAAGTTATTTGGTATCCACGCAGAGCATCAAGATCTTCGACCATAGTTGTGAAAATGAGACCTAAATGACACTTCACTTCTCCTCGTCCAACATACAAATTACCCAACGGATGCAAAAATCCCTCTCAATGCTATTGAACATAGAAATGACCAACGTTTTCTTTTTTTTCTTTTCTTATATCCCGTTAATGTCTCAATTGCGATGTTGTCGGGTTATAATTGAAAAAAAAAGCCAAAAATCACATAACATTTGCCTGCTGTCGCAAATTGCCGTCGCAATTTCACCCCAAATGTATTAGTGTAAGGGGTCATAAGGGGTCCTAGGATACATTAATGTGTCCTAGGACCCATTAAGACCCCTTGAGACCCCTTAGCATACATTAATATATTCCTAGGACTCTGAGGATATATTAATGTATGGTAAGGTGTCTCAAGGGATCATAAGGGTTCTTATAGGGTCCTAGGATAGATTAATGTATCATATGACCCCTTAAGACCCCTTATGAGTCCTTAATACCACTTAAGACTACTCATGACCCTTTAGGACTCCTTAAGACCCTTTATAACACACCCTCTCTCTCCCTCTCCCCTTCTCTCACCCCCTTATCCTATTCTCTCTCTCTCTCTCTCTCATTCTCATAAGAAGAGGATGAGAAATGGAGAGAGAGAGAGAGAGAGAGAGAGAGAGAGATCCTATGTGGTCTTAAGAGGTCCTAGGATACATTAATATATCCTAGGACCCTTTAAGACCCCTTATGACTAGTTATGACCCCTTAGGACCCCTTATCATACATTAATTTATGTTGAGGGGTCATAAGTGTTAGGAATGAATGTTGAATATATCCTATGGGGGAGTATTAGCAGCCATTATGTAGCAGTTGTTTTTGCATTCATGACTGTGATTGTCATTGATGTCAACACAGTGATCTACTGGAGATTAGCAGAGAAGCAGACAATGTTTGAGTTAGTGCACGTGGGATATTAAAGATGAAGCTATGAAAAGTTGATGAATTACTCTATGATTTTCTATAAGATCATGGTTAAGAGCATAGATAGAAATTCATTTATTCATGAAAGTTATGAGCATTTCAGTGGAAGCAATATTCAGGCAGTGTTCCTGTGTAGCGGTTTGTGGAAATCAAATGATATCTCCTAATCAGGATTGAATCTGGTTATGCATAGTTAGAGAGCAGTTGAAGACATGTTGATAGTGATTTGGATGACAATGCAAGATCTGAGGTTGCACGACTGAAGAATTATCTTAATTGGAAGCTGACAATTTTGTGTAATTTTGATGTAACGTGTGGAAGATTTTATATTTTAATTTGTATGCTGACTCATTTGTAATTACTTGAGTGTGGTATAAAGGAAGGAATGTTTTCCTTTTTGTAATATGAAGTGGAATGTAATTGTCTTATGATATTGTGAAAGTGAATTTGTGAAAGAGGATATGCGAAGTACAAAGATTTGGTATTGAGATTTGATGAAGCAGTTGGTACGGTTTGGCACAGTCAGAGGAGAAGTATTGAATTGTTGAGATCAGTAATCTTTTGGTATTATTTTGTTGATTAATACAAAGATCATTTCGACAATGAGTTTAGTGATCTTCACCTGAAGCTATTTGGGTAGTGGGTCCTTCTGTCTTCTATAACTCCTAACAGAGTTAGAATCTTTTAGCAGGGATTCAAAATCTCCTAACAGGGATTCATATGTACTGAATGTATTTCATAAGACTAACAGAGTCCATCCTTTCATAAGGAATATTCATATTAGTGCATCTTTTGTGGACATCATTCCCACTGGGGTTTACTCTTTGATCAAGAGGTTCCCTAGTCAACATATCTTGTGTTATTATGTCATTGTGTATGTATATCTTTCTATGGTTGTTTATTACATTGCTTACATGGTTGAAATCTATTGAAGTTGATAAATGTTGTAGTTATCTGATAATTGATTCACTCCCCCTCTTAGTTATCTTGGTGAACTTTACTTTCTAACAATTGGTATCAGAGCAATAGGTCCTTGAAAGAAAAGTTTAACAGCTTAAGGAGATCCATGGTGAATTTTAGGAAAGAAAGCCCTAAGTTTGATGGAGTAAATTTTGACAACTAGAAAGAAAAGATGAAGACACATTTACTTTGTTTAGGACCAGGTTATTGGTTGATCACAAAGAATCAGAAGACTATCATTGATGAGGATAACATCAAAGTATGTACTAATGAGGAAAGAGATCTATTCATGTGTAACATACTTGCCAAAGAAGCACTTTTGTGAGCCCTTCCAGAAAATGAGTACAGTCAGGTAAAATATCTAAAAACATCTCATGAAATTTGGTTAGCTTTATACTCTAGTTTTTAAGGTGATGAACATGCAAAGAAAGTCAGATTACATAATTGGATATGTGCATTTGAAGATATAAGAATGATGGAAGATGAATCTATTAGAAGATATATTGGTAGAATGTCAGAGATTGTTGCAGCTATAAAATCTTGTGGTGGAACCAAGACAAAGAATGAAATGATATGGAAAATTCAGAGGACATTGACTCCTGCATTCAAGCAGACAAATCAGATGATTGAACAAATTATTTCTTTTACTACAAACTTTACCAGAGAGACTCTTCTTGGAAGATTAGAAGTAGAGATGAACCTGAGGCTATCAGGAGACTTACCTAGAATGGAGACAGCATTCAGCACACTTAGTGTTCGCCCTACTTTGTCAAGAAGCATTAGTGTGAGAAGAGATTATGCTAGCAACAACAGATCTAGAAATGAAGAAGACAGGAAGATTGAAGAAGGCATTGCCTTTCTTGTGAAAAGAGAACCAGGTGGTAATAAAAAAATTAAATGTTGGACTTGTCAAGAATCTGGTCATTTTGCATCTAAATGTCGTAAAAGAGTTAAGAAGTATAGGAAGAATTTTAATCCTAGAAGATCTAAAGAATTTTACTATGCAAATGATGAAGAGCTTGAATCTAGTTTGGAGAAATCTTTGAGTGAAAGTGAAACTGAGCATGATGATATAGGATTTGTAGCAATTAAAGAAGAAAATCCTGAAACAGAAGCTAAGGAAGAAAAGGCTTTAGTTTCTCAAGTAGAAAAGAAAATTGATTGGATTATAGATAGTGGTCATTCACATCATATGACTGGAGACATGAAGAAATTCATAAAGTTTAACAATTATGATGGAGGAGTTGTTAGAGTTGGAAATAATGCACCTTGTTTGATTAAAGGTATTGGATCTATTACTCTTGATGGAAAGACTAATACTGATGAGGTTTACTTTGTGGATGGTTTGAAACATAATCTTTTGAGTGTTGGATAGCTAGTTGATAAGGGGTGTCATGTTTGGTTTACTGAGAAAACTTGTGTAATTAAAGACAAAGATGGAAATTTGATTGGTACTGGATCAAGAACCAGAGGTAATGTATTTCAGTTGAATCCTACTGAGATGACATGTTTGATTACTAAGATTAATGACAGTTGGTTATGGAACAGAAGATTTTTTCATATAAACTTTGATAATATTATGAAGGTGAGTACTACACTTGCAGTAAGAGATTTGCCTAAAATTATGAAACCTACTAACATGATTTGCAAGGAATGTGTGATGGCTAAGCAGAAAAGAATCTCATTTCCAAGCAAGAAGTTTACAACAATAGAGAAGTTGGAGATTGTTCATACAGATTTGAGCAGTCCCACAAGGACTAGAGGATTCTATGGAGAAAGGTATTTTATGATTCTTGTTGATGATTTTACAAGAATGATGTGGATTGCATTTCTTAAGGGAAAATCTGAAACATTTGATAAGTTTAAGGTCATTAAGAATAAAGTTGAGAATGAATCTGGAATGAAGATTAAATGTTTGAGATCAGATAGAGGTGGAGAATTTACTTCAAAAGAATTTAACATTTTTTGTGAAGTGAATGGTATTAAGAGACAATTTTCAGCCCCTAGGACACCTAAACAAAATGGTATTGTAGAAAGAAGAATCAGATTAATGAATGAAGCAACAAGAGCTATGTTATTTGAGAATGACTTAGCGAAGATATTCTGGAGAGAAGTAGTGAACACAACAGTATATACTATGAACAGAGTACAAATCAAAGCAGACACAAACAAGACATTCTATGAACTATGGTTTGGACATGCACCATCAGTTAAGTATTTTAGAATTTTTGGAAGCAAATGTTATATTAAGAGAGATGATGATATTGGAAAGTTTGACCCTAGAAGTGATGAAGGTATATTTCTTGGATATTCATTGAAGAGAAAAGCTTATAGATGTTACAATAAAAGAACTAAGACTATTGTTGAGAGCGCAAATGTAAAAGTTGATGAAAAGTTCAAAATTCAAGAAAGAATTCTTGATTATGAATCAGATGAAGGAACTCATCCTAGACCTAACCCTGAGACTACTGAATTATTCTATGAAACTGACAGTGATTTGTTGAATGAAAGCCATAGTGAAATCATTGAAGAATCGACACCTGAAGTGAGATCTGAGACAATGACACCTAATAGGAATCTATCAAGAAATCATCCTTATGAGCAGATTATTGGAAGTATAGACAGAGGAGTTCTGACATGGAATAAGGTACAAGAACAGTTATGTTTAATTTTTCAAATTGAACCTAAATCTACTAGTGAAGCTTGTGAAGATGAACATTGGATTAAGGCTATGAAAGAAGAACTAGATCAGATTTAAAAGAACAAGACATGGGAATTGGTCCCTAGACCTAAAGATAAGAATGTTATTGGAACAAAATGGGTATTCAGAAACAAGATGAATGAACAAGGAGAAGTTGTAAGAAACAAAGCAAGATTGGTATGTAAAGGATACTCACAACAAGAAGGAATTAACTATGAAGAAACTTTTGCACCAGTAGCAAGAATTGAAGTAGTAAGAATGTTTTTGGCTTATACAGATTTTAAGAAATTCAAAGTGTATCAGATGGATGTGAAGTTAGCATTTCTGAATGGAGAATTAGAAGAAGTTTACATTGAGCAGCCTGAAGGTTTTCCTTTAACTCAAGAAGGAGATGTGGTATGTAAACTAAAGAAAGCTTTATATGGACTGAAGCAAGCACCTAGAACTTGGTATGCGAGATTGGATAAGTATTTGATAAAATTGGGATTTACTAAAGGTACAATAGACAACAATTTGTAAACAAAAGAGATTGAAAATGGTTTGTCGGTTGTAGTTATTTTTGTTGATGATATTATCTTTGGAGGAGAAGATGAAGCTAGTGATAAATTTGCAGATGAAATGAAGACTGAATTTGAAATGAGTATGATTGGTGAGATAAAATACTTTTTAGGATTACAGATAACACAAAACAGTGATGGTATCTTTGTAAGTCAGACAAAGTACTTGAATGATTTATTGAAGAGATTTGGAATGGAGAACTGTAAACTAGTTGGAACACCTATGGTAACTAGACATAAGCTATCTAGCATAGATGAGACTCCTATAGTAGAACAAAAGAAGTACAAATCTATGATTGGAGGATTACACTATTTGACTCATACAAGACCTGATATATCACATGCAGTTGGAATTGTAGAGAGATTTCAAGCTGAACCGAAAGAATCACATTATGCAGTAGTAAAGAGGATACTGAGGTACTTAAGAGGCATAATTGAGTATGGATTGTTGTATGAAAATTATGATGATTTTACCCTGTGTGCATATACAGATGCTGATTGGGGAGGCAGTGTTAATGAAAAAAAGAGCACCAGTGGTGGAGCATTTTTCCTTGGAGGAAGATTGGTTTCTTGGCTAAGCAAGAAGCAAAATTGTATTTCACAAAGCACAACAGATGCAGAGTATGTGGCAGCAACAAACAATTGTAATCAGATAATTTGGATGAAGCAAATGTTGAAGGATATTGGAATAAAATTTGTTGAGCCTATTGTTATACATTGTGATAACACCAGCACAGTTAGTATGTCTAAGAATCCTATGGTACATTCTAAGACAAAGCATATAGAGATAAAGTATCACGTGGTAAGTGAGAAAGTGGCAGAGAAAGAAGTTAGACTTGAGTATATAAGCACAAAGGAGAAGATAGCAGTTATATTTACAAAACCTTTGCCGAAGGATACTTTTGAGTATCTGAGAGGTATGCTTGGGGTTATGCCCCAACCTACTTTTGAGAAGTGATGCAGATTGTTGCATCCGTCCAGTGGTATATGAGCCTTATCTTTTTTCTGGACTAGATGTTGGTACTTCCTCTATGGGGGAGTATGTGTATCTCAGCTGAGTCATGAGAACTCTAGTGAATGTATTTTCTAAATAGTGTCTTTTGACATTGCAGTTGTTGACATAGTGATGAAACATCTATCAGTGATGTCAATGGGGGAGAAGTATACATGAAAAACCATCTGTTGAAGAGAACTGAATAGGAAAATGAAGCAAGATTTGATTGATGAAGAGGATATGAAATTATTTCTGAGTAGTAGTGTAGCAATGTGTGCAACAGTGTTGGTATTCATGGAACTTGGATGTTTTTTCATCTATGTTGCCATCAATGCCAATGGGGGAGATTGTTAGGAATGAATGCTATCATAGGATACTTTAATGTATCATAGGATCCCTTAAGACAATGTATCCTAGGACCTCTTAAGACCCCTTATGACTAGTTATGACCCCTTAGGACTAGGATACTTTCTAACATTCCTTCCTTAATAACTAAGGGGTCCTAGGATACTTTAATGTATCATAGGATCCCTTAAGACAATGTATCCTAGGACTTCTTAAGACCCCTTATGACTAGTTATGACCCCTTAGGACCCCTTATCATACATTATTTTATGTTGAGGGGTCGTAAGGGGTCCTAGGATACTTTAATGTATCCTAGGATCCCTTAAGACCCCTTGAGATCCCTTACCATACATTAATGTATCCTATGAGTCCTAGGATACATTAATTTATGATAAGGGGTCTTAAGGGGTCATTAGGGGTCTTACAAGGTCATAGAATAGATTAATGTATCCTAGGACTCCTTAAGACCCCTTATACCTCCTTAGGATCCCTTAATACCCCTTAGGAACCCTTAAGACCCATTATGAATCTCTCTCTCTCTCTCTCTCTCTCTCTCTCTCTCTCTCTCTCTCTCTCTCCCCCTCACCTTCTCATCCTCTTTGTCTCTATCTCACGGTCTCTATCTCTGTCTCTTTGTCTATCTCCTTATCATCCACCCTCTCTCTCTCTACACTTCTCATAAGAAGAGGATGAGAAGTGGAGAGGGAGGGAGAGAGGGTGTGTGTGTATGTGTGTGTGAGAGAGAGAGAGAGGAGGGGAGAGAGAGAGAGGGGATGACAAGTGGAAAGGGAAAGGGAGAGGGAGAGAGGGAGGGAGAGAGAGGGGGAGAGAGGGGGAGAAAGAGAAGGGGAGAGAGAGAGAGTATAATATATAGTATATATTTAATATATATAATATAATATAAATATATATTATAGTATAATATATTACAATATATAATATTAAAATATTATATCATATATAGTATTACCTTATATTATAATAATATATTATATATTATATACATTATATACATTATATATATTAAATATAATATGTATAATATATTAAATATAATATGTATAATATATTAAATATAATATGTATAATAATAAATATATACATTCAAATCTGATATCAGATTTTACAAGTATAAAAATTTCAAACACTCTACAATGGCACCAACATTTTGTGGTTGCTGCCATTGTTAGATTTCATATTCAATATCGGATGCCTATATGATATTGGATATGTTTGACATAAATCACCAACCCAAAGATTTGCCTCAGGATTGCTATGGGTTTTGGCTTGGGAATGTTAAACCTAAAAAGTCAACCCTAAAAATGTGGTTTTTTAAATCTCCCTACGTTTCTAGACTTCAACCTTAAAGTTGACACCCTTTTTGTTATCCAAAATTGATGAAATGAAGAGGATGTCTTAAGAAGATTCTCATCTTTCCACCAATTTAAATTCAGTCAAGTTTTGAGTTTAATAAATAATTATTATTTAATTTCTAATTGGATTATGTATAAAGTCTTGATTGACAAGATGATTGAAAAATGTCTATAACTGTCAAACAGTATAACATTTTCAAATCTAAAACATGTGTCACATTCTATGCTTCACATACTATGAGAAAAAAATTAAAATATATTAAGTTTTGACCAAGTTAAGGTGATTAGACACAGGAGTTTTTTAATTCCAAAAAAGTTGTAGTATAAAAATCATAATTAACTATTTATTTGGAAAGAAATTACACAAAAATATGCATCACATCTAGACAAAAGTTCTCTACTTATATCTAGAATCTTATAAAAAAATATTATCATTTGATTATGGTTAGGTTGGTTAGACATACACCTTCTTCTTATCTTTTTCTTGAAATTTGCGTACTACTGCATTGAAATTTTAAATTTTCAACAAATTGATTTTTTTTTTCAAAAAACAACTTGTAGATTAGAAATGACATTCAATTTCCTACAAATTATCTTCTTACATCTTTTTGATATAAGGTTGATAACTTGTTCAAATTTTTATGTAAAATTGTCTAACCCTATTTTTCTAAAATTTCATTACCACTTAAGATCATAATTTGCAATATCATGATCCTACACACACCGATCTAATGTGTTATATAATATGCACTACACATTCATATGGAAAATTTAAGCATTTATGAACCATTTAAGTGACCACTTCCATATAAATTGAGCATTGAATGGCTAACTTTACATGAAATAAAATTAGATTAATGAATGACAAAAATGATAGTTTCTACACATGGTTTTGACATGGACTATCAAAACTTGATAGAACCCATGGTAGGAAGAGATGGTTAATCATGTACCCATATACATACTTGTGAATCATTATACCTATCTCTAAGGGATTTATTGATACAAGTAATTACCTCTATTATAATATTAATCTTGCTATAAGGGTGAACAATAATTTCTTTGGTTCTTTTCTCATTAAATTTAGTTCTAAGTATGTACATGTATCATCTTAAAATGGAAGCACTTCCATGTTAAGAGAATTTATCCCTCCGAGTAAGTGGTCTGGGGTCATGTCAAGCACCTTGATTGGGTCTTTGCATGGATCTGGTTGTTTCCCCCTATTCTGCTTCTCTCCCCCTGTTTCCAACCTATTTATGACAGACTTTCTCTAAGAAACTGTAGACTTTGACTTCCTGGTTCAATGACGACCTGGAGGGTCAAGGATGACCTCGGACCTAACCTAGGTCAAGGTCAACCTTGACTTTGACCCAGGGTAGAGGTGACCTCGTCCCTGACCCCAGGTCCAAATTTTAGTTTCTGGAAGTTTCAGGATGTCGGGCTTCCAAAAGTTTATTTTCCCGCTTCCGGGTTGGCTGTTTCAGATTTTGGAATGGTAAACCCTTAAATTGCATTTAATCTAGGTCCATTTCTAGGGGTTAAGATTAATTGGGATTTAATTCTCCAATGTTGGCCTCTCTAGAAGTTTGTGCCCTAGATCACTATAAAAGGAAGCCTTCCTCTCTCATTTTCACATCCATTATTCATCAAGAGCTCTCAAGGAGATATTCACAATCTATCAAGTTTTCTCTCAAGCCAATCAAGTGAGCAAACATTCAAGAAATCATCCATTCAAGCATTCAAGTTCTCCATTGAAGATCAAGGATTCAAGCATTCAAGCCTTTGAAGGGATTTGGTTCAAGCATTCAAGATTCATCATTCAAACCCTAGATCTATCCATCATGGTGGTGTGATCTTCCTTCAAGATCCTTTGTTCATCTTCAAGATCCATTCATTCTTCCCTCAAGGTGGATTCCAAGCATACAATCATGGAGGTTTTGATTTACATTTGTTAATGTTATGTTCAAGCTTTCATATCAACATACTTGTTTACATTTCAAATACAATTGCATATCTATTGAATATCATAGCTTCATTGTTAGATCTACTTCTACTACTTGCTAGCATTCTCTATTTCAATTCCATTATTAAGGTTGATTCCAAACCGTGGTTTGACTAAGAAAAAATCCTCATCCAAACAACAAAATCATTTTTCTTGTAGGTACAGGTGCAGGACATCAAATTAAAGTGTAGATCTGGATACCCTTTTCGGTGAACTTCTGGGATCCGCGAATAGATTTTCCATTGGAGTTGTTTCAGGTCAGGGATGACCTTTAGTGAGGGGTAGGATCCTGCCCCAGGATAAGACCTTGCCCTGCTATCTGGGTCAAGGATGATCTCCCTCAAAAAAGAAAAAGATTTCTGGGTTTTATAGATCTTGCAGTTTCGAACTAGGATCTTGGAAATCAACAGTTTCTGAGATTGTTTGATAGGGTTTTTAGCAGGTTCTTTCTCAGAGGTAAGTACCTTTATTTCTTCATTTTAACATCAACATTTATAGATTTACATTCCATCCCCTTACAATTTAAATGTATGTATAAAATATCAGTTTTGGGGTCTCTTTTATGTGCAAACCATTGTTCTAGGAGCCCACCGCATATTTTATATTTTACAGTACATAAGACCATCCTTTATAACCATGGGAATATCATTAGAAGAAAGGGATATGATGGGTATAAGAGTAATTTACACCTAATATTATCAGGGGTGAGCATCTACTATACTCATCATATCACTAAATTTATCTATAATCTTAGAGCTAGAAGAGAAGGATCAAGTATAATGTAGTTAGAAAAATATGCGAGGAATGGAATAGTATAACTTTTCAAGTTTTGGTTTGGTTTTATAAAAGAATTATTTGACTTGTTTGGTCCATTGAGAACTTGGATAAAATATGAATCAATGAAATCTTTCACAAAGTTGCCAAAGATACATACATGTCTCAAAATCATGTCCAAGTACTTGAGAAAATTAATAGAAAGCCTTCGGATAATACATAGTAAAAAGGATTGATTAGTCAAAACAAGTTTAAGGGAATAAATTAAAAATGATTATTTTTTATAATATTTACGTAATGTTATTTAAAGATCTAGAAAATTTAGTAAATTATCTATGCTTTTGAGGTACTGCAATAAACTCATTAGGATTTTGAGATCTATTAACCAGATAAAATATTTTTGACAAAAATATTTTATCTTATAATTTTGTGAAAAAGAGGCAGTACCTTGAGTATCAGTCTAAGTTGATGAGATGGATCCTAAATATTGAATTATGAACCGCCAATAGATTTGAAAGGCTAGGTAGAGATGTGTAAAGGGTTTATATTCATTAAGAGAATGTATTCATGTAACATAGAGTACAAAATTTGTTGCAAGAGCATCCAATGGTGTAAGGGAAATCTTACATCACTTGAAATAATATTTTACTTAAATTGTTTTGTAGGTTTCTTTAGTTGTTTTGAAGCCAATAGTGACACTTACAAGTTGTAGGACAATCAAATGCTTAAAATACCAAAAAAATCACCTACAATTTTTAGTAAGTCAACTTATGTTGATGTGTTTGGACAAAAAAAATGATCTTAAAGAGAAAAATTGAAAAAAAAAGAATAGTAAATCTAATTGTCTCAATATCACGTACCATTTGAGAGATATTAAGGTTTTTGTCTTATAAAATTTATTCTATGAACTTTTAAAATCAAATTTGATGACCTTAGAAGTAGATCACATATTCTTGAAATATGGATGAAATGATTTTGTATAATTTTGCATTGTAGACCTCTTTGCATGTTTTCCAACAATATATCATAATAGAAAATTGATCATGTGAGTCAAAAGGTAGGGCTCTGAGAGTTATGTTATCAAATTTCAAATTTTAAATGAAAAAACATTCTTCAGTTGGAAAATGAATAGGTGGACTTATTTTTCCTATAAAGGGGGAAGTTGCTATTACATGTGGCTTCTTACCTAAGAGAATATAGAGTCATGAAATGACCTTTTAGAATTAAAAGAGAGATAAACAAATAAAGGTTAATATGATCATTGGTTAACAAGAGAGATTAATAAAGAATATTTATAAATATTCTTATAAAATCTAGTCTTTAATTTCTTGCTAGTCTTACATTTCATGAGAATAGATTTCTTGGTACATAATTTAGATCATTAGTATGTAATGACTAAGGATATTAATAGATGTTGGGATGGTTTGGAAGTGAATAGAAGTGATACTTTCCTAAATGTATGCTAAAAAGATGTTGAAACTCAATAAGAAATCATGGAAATCTATAAAGTTACATGTATGAATGTTAGTGACATATTTGAGTTTATATAAAATGTGTTTGTTGTTTTTAGAGTAGAACATTTGTCGTGGTGGATGTAAGTTTGTTTTTTAGTGGAATAAAGGAAAATTTTTTATTTAGGAAAGGATGAAGACAACTATTTTTCTTACAAATTGAGAATACAAACATCTTGTGGACAACATAAGGTAGCTAAAAATAATATGGAATGAATTTTAAGATGATGAGACATTTTACCTTGGAGATATGAGATGTATAATCATGAGATGGATTTGTCAATCATCATGAAACCAATAGGTTAGCTCATTCAGATTTAGCCACACACATGATTTAACCAATATTTTGAAACTTGATCCAAAACAACATAGAAATCTAATACACAACTCAAAATATTATTTTCATAAAAATCACAATTTTAAAAATAAGAAAAAGAAAAGCCATAAATATTCTATAACAACTTAAATTTTTTCAGTTAGCAAACTAAATATCCTCATCTTTCATATTTACTTTTTCAAAATAACATTTACAATTTTCCAAATTATTAACCCCAATTCATATGAATATTTTGAATGTATATTATGAATATATTATTATCTTGAAAATCACATCGTAAGAATTGGAAAAAATAATTTTCAAAGTTTTGATTTCATCTTTTAAATGAAAATGGAGGCCTGTCAATGAGCCAATCAAAAGAGAACACTAATATGAAACGACAATGATTTTTTTTTTCAAATACATTTAAATGACTAGCAATCACACCTTGGTGTGCAATGGGTGTGCCAAAGAAGTTCAATGATGAAAGTTTTTGGTCAATTACATTTATCATATTTCATGAATATTTTCCATTGATCACATAGTTTCATAGAAGTGGCTTAGGAAATTAAGACAACATCAAAATTATTTTGCTTGATATTATGACATGATGAGATATCAAAGCAAGGAAGACGAGTCTTAGGGCCAGACAGATCATTTTGTAATATAATTGAAACAATGAAAGAATTATTTTAGCAAGATAAAAATTAGAATAAATTTTAACATTAAGAATTTAATTAGAAAAGAAATCAACAATTATGATATTTTATTTATATATAAACACATAAAATCAATATAATTATTATAGAAATATATGATATATCGTTAATTTATAAGGTAGGTAGTTGAATTAACAAAATATAAAATAATTAGTAAAAATTAAATATTTAATCCATAATTATAATAAGATAAAAATTAAAACTACTTTTAACATTAAGAATTTAATAAAAATAATAAAAATAAAAATTCTAATATTTTACTTATATATAAACACCTAAGAATACCTTCTATGTAAAATTAATATAATTATTATAGAAATATATGATATTTATAGGGATCAACAAGATATAGTCAATATATGTCAAAATTAAAATGGTTTCTTTCCTTTTCAAGTTAGATTAAATCTAAAACTTGATGGTACTACCCATGGTAATGTAAGTGTGTTTGGTATCACTTGTTTGATAAAGAGATGAGAAAGTAAGATTAATTCTTGCTATTTTCGGAAAGCTATTTCATGACAAAAATAAGAAAGCTATATTCCAAGACCTTTTGATAGCCTTGCATCTATGAGTAAGTAATGGTTGTTGTGGCATAGATTTAGAAGGGAACCCCAAATTAGGCATTAGTGTTGGGATTAAGAGGAGTTGTATAAATTAGAAGCTTAATAAAATATTTACACTAGTCAAACATTCCTAATAAAAATTACACAATTAGTAAATCTAGTATTGTTATTGAAAAGTAAATCAAAGAGTATTTTCAATCACAAATCACATTATCCATTAGAAAGAGGATGCCATCAAGACATATTGCTCACATGCATGAGAAAACATCAATATCTAGGAATACCCCAAAAGAATACATTACAGTACCTTAGCTTTAGCTTTGTCACATTTGGTAAATGAAACTCCATCACAAGAAATCCAAAACATGTTTTTTTAATCCCTCGCCAAAGTTAAATATGAAACACTATATCTTTGAGCTCCTTAAACATGACAAGAAGAATCTCTTTTCCAAACAAGTGTAAATGTGACTCTCCATCATTAGATTAACTACACAAGAACATATTTTAGGTTGGAATTGACTAAGACACGAGGGCCATCCATACCAGGATTATAAATAACTTGTTCAAGAATCTAGGGAATCATGCATAAGATCACATCTTTCTAGAGGTGCTTCTAATGATCATGGTCAACATATTTCATGAAAAAATGTATGCCAAGTTCTTCACTTAGAAGTACATGAGAAAGAAGAACAAGAAAGAGGTCATGGAACCCATCAAAGGTTTTGATGACTCAAAAAGTTGTGAAGATATCAATAGGGTATTTCATATTAAAGCTTTGCAAGCCAATTGTGAAGATATTGCTAATAAGAAAGTCACCATGGAGCTCAATAAGGCCCTCATCACCACCACCATCAATGTCTTCTTTAAAAGAGTTGATCAAAATGAATTGTAACATTAGAAAGGATTGAAGATACACGTTACAAGAGTTAGCTAAGGGCTTCCTCTATATCCTTGACAATAATGCCAAATTGTAAGTATATTATATGAGTGACAATGATGAAGAACAATAGAAGAAAAATATTTGAATGCTTGTTTGTCTAAATGTCTCAATTCTAAGACTAAACCTATTCCTAGTTCATTTGTAATTTTTTTGATCAAAAAATAATGTCCTATGGTAACAACTTCCTACCAAGATATATGAGAAAAACATATCATAAATTTATGATATTGCTATGAGAATTCGATTGTATCTAGAAAACTACACAATTGAATAATGATAACAATATTATAATTTAACTTATAGAAAAAGTCTCCTTCATTTTAATACTATAATTTTTATTTTTTTTAAAAGTCAATTTTAAAAGATAAGATCGCTGAAAAAATAAGAAAGATCTAATTTCTAATCTTTCAATATTTTGAATGCAAAGAGCCCTAATTTAAAGCATGTCACTTCCCTAGTCTCCGTCGGCAACTAACAAAGAAAACTCATTGAAGGGAGAGAAGGCGTTTCCTTTGCGATGGTAGCCGGAGTCGATGCTGAGATCTCCTTCGTTTTTTCTTCTCCTCGAGGGCCTGTTTCTTCTTTACTTGCCCAATATAGGACATATTGCGAGACGTGGGCTCTGGAACTCGCGAACATTTTTCTTTTCCATGGCTACTTTTGGAATTGAAGAAGTATGGCATCGTCTGTTAGGTCTCCAGCCATAGTCTCTGCCTAGACTAAGTAGAGCGATGTGGCACCTAGTCATTATGGAAGCCATCTTTGGCAAATGGAAAACGCCCTCGGGAACAGTGGAAGCGGGTTCTTTGAAAATGCGAGGGAGTACATATCACCTGCAAGGATGTTTTCACTCATTTTTCCTTCATCTCCCTCCTCTTTTGGTACCGTAAGACCTTCGTCGACATCTACAGTGTGGCCAAGATTGTTTCTCAGCGCGGAAATTTTGTCTGTGAATTCTGCAACTGTGTATGTGACCACCAGATCTTCATCTACGGCTAGAGGGACATTTAGTGCGTAGAGGAGTGTGAAGAGCTAAGCGGGGCCGATAATAAGGACCCAGTTAACGAGATGCGCCCATGTAGCCCAGAAGTATGAGATTTGAGATGCCTGTACACTGCCATGGCACATGGATGTCTCGTTTTCTTGTAAGACATTGTTTATGGTGTGCTTGTTGCAGTTAAAGATTCGGCTATTTAAAACCCTCTTTGTGCTCTTAGTCACCGGGCACAATGTCATGCACAGCATATTTAACGATATCACAACACAAGAAAATACATAAATTTCTTGGTTTAAGTCAACAAGGTTAAACTTTGTTTCACAGTTTGCACACATCCATTTGAATGTCACGTCAAAGAATACGTAATCCATTACTAGACAACCACCGACTTTGCTATTCTCTTTTTTCATGTCTGTCTGTCAGGGGGTGAGGCGGCGATGATCTCTTTGTTTGCACAGGATCGGGGTGAGGAAAAAATGGGGAGATGGTTGGTAGCTAATGGTGGTCCCGCTCACTGAGCTAAGGGCCATGCAAAACCATCTCATCCTTTCGCTGCTAAACGTGGAGGAAAAACATTCGTCCGAAAAAAACATGTGACATGGACAAACATAAAATGTAATGGTGTAGATTCATGCAATGGTCGTCCAATGCATTTGGATGATATCAACCATCGATCATAGAAGTCAGCTGAACAAGTTCATATAGGAAACGCCTTCGGCGTAGTAAAATTGGAAATTCCCATACTTCTTAAGTTATCATTGTTGAGAGAGTCTGAGCTCTTTCAAAAACCCACATTTACATGTGCAGAAGCCGTCGAAGTTTTAAGAGAAGAGAGCACACAAATCTCGACCTTTGCCTTAACATCTTCGGTGAATAATTACGAGTTCGACAAGATGCATCCCCTGTTCAGAATGTGTTTTATTCTGTTTCTTTATGTATTGCCCTGTACGTCTATATCTTCTGATGAGCAGAGCCTTATGGAGTTCAAGAAATCCAATACTTTGGATCCTCTAAAAGCCGTTGCCAATTGGATTCCATCCATTTATTTCTGCAATTGGACCGGAGTTACTTGTGATTCATCCACCAACAGAGTGCAATTTCTTGAGTTGCCAGATATGCAATTAGAGGGTTCCATCTCCCCTTCAATTGGTAATCTCTCATTCCTCATTCTACTCGATCTTATCAACAACAGTTTTGTAGGCCAAATTCCACAGGAATTAGGGCAAATTCAAGGCCTGAAGGCTCTTTATCTTTCAATCAATCTATTGCAGCGCCCTATTCCAAGGAATCTGACTTCCTGCAAGGAGTTAAGAGAACTGAACCTGGCTGCTAACCAATTGACAGGAGCAATTCCTTCAGAGTTGGGTCTGCTTACAAATCTCCGGGCTCTTAAGCTTGGTTCCAACAATTTTTCTGGTAACATCCCTTCCTCTTTAGGAAATCTCTCATACCTGGAAACATTGTATATGGAAGATGTTGACCTTGAAGGTCACATTCCGCCTGAACTGGGAATGCTATCTAGCTTGACCTCTTTTCTTCTGTTTGAGAATCCCCGTTTAACAGGTCCCATTCCCTCATCAATCTCAAACAATTCAGGCTTAGTAGAATTGGCCCTTTATAGCAACAGCTTGATTGGCACAATTCCATCCGAATTGGGTGAGCTCTCTCGCCTTACAATTCTATATCTATGGGACAATCATCTGAGAGGCACAATCCCACCCACAATTGCCAATTGCACAAAACTGAGAATGATTGATTTGGAGTTAAATCATCTCAGCGGAGTAGTACCATTGGAACTGAGCAGGCTTTCAGTTCTTCGATAGCTGAGCCTCTCATCTAATCAGCTTGTTAGCGGCAGCTCTGTCACCATCCCCATTCTTATAGCTCTCCGCAATTGCACCGTCCTGAGTAGCCTATTGATGCATGACAATTATTTGACTGGACACTTGCCAGAGCAGCTCCCTACAAATCTTTCTGTTCTGAGACTAAATGGTAATAACATAACAGGAAGTATACCTTCACTTATTGCTAACATAACCAATTTGGGCGACCTTAATTTGTCTTCCAATCTCCTCACAGGTCGCATCCCATCCTCTCTGAGAAGCCTTGGTAAGTTGGAGAGACTGTTGCTTGACAACAACGACCTAGAAGGAAACATACCCAGTGAGATTGGAGAAATGAAAAGCCTTGGGGAACTATCAGCGAGCCATAATATGCTTTTTGGAGAGATCCCTGAAACAATTGGTCGCCTTCAGCAGTTAAGATATCTTGTGCTTAACCACAACCACCTATCTGGGAATGTACCTGCAAGTTTGGCAAGCTGTTACAAATTGCAATTGCTGGACCTCTCCAACAATCAGTTCAGAGGACCTATACCCCGGGAAGTGGCTAATCTTGTCAATTTACAATTTTATTTCAATTTGTCCAGAAACTCATTCCAGGGATCTCTGCCTCTGGAGATTGGAAAGATGATTCATGTTCAAGCCATTGATGTTTCAGCTAACAGGCTACAAGGTACAATTCCAGGCACGTTGGGAAGCTGCGAACAACTTGAGTATCTGAAGCTTTCTTCAAATGAATTGCAAGGCACAATACCAAATTCTCTCGGTGGATTAAGAAGTCTTGTTAGTATGGATCTGTCCTCCAACAACCTTTCAGGTTTGATCCCCGTGTCTCTAAATTCGCTGAATAGGCTTCAGTATTTGAACTTGTCTTTCAATAACCTCAGTTGAGAGATCCCAAAAGAAGGCATCTTTAAAAATTTGACAGCTGCATCATTGAAAGGAAATATGGGTCTCTGTGGGGAATGGATACAATTACCTGCATGCGCTGTTTATATTATTCAGCCTAAAGGCCACACCAACAGAATTAGAATAATAGCACCAGTGGTTGGAGCCATTATCTTCCTACTTTTTGGTTCATTGATCTGGGGACTAATTTACAGGAAGCGCAAGATCAAGTCTGATGTTCCCCGTGGAATGCTGCCCCTGAGACTCATGGATGAGCAGGGGATTTCCTATCAAGAAATCGTTAAAGCCACAGATGGATTTAACCAGAAAAACTTGTTAGGGATTGGTAGCTTTGGTTCAGTGTACAAAGGCATTATGAGTGATGGTAGACTGGCTGCTTTCAAGCTTTTAAATTTGCAGAATGAAGAAGCCAGCAAAAGCTTCAGCAGGGAATGCAAAGTATTGACAGAAGTTAGGCACAGGAATCTGGTAAAAATCATATCCTTCTGTTCAGAAATCAGATGCAATTTATTGGTTCTAGAGTTCATGTCCAAAGGAAATTTAGAGACAATGTTGCACTCCAATGGTAACCCATTGACCTTTAGGGAGATATTAAACGTAGCAATTGATGTTATCCATGGATTAGAATATCTGCATCATGACAGCTTTCTACAAGTTGTACATTGTGATATAAAACCAAGCAACATTCTTTTGGACGAGGATATGACAGCACATGTAGCAGATTTTGGCATTGCCCGAATAATTTGTGGGTCAGACAGCAGTACCATTGAGTCAGGAAGTACATCGACTCTAGCTCTCAAAGGATCGGTGGGCTACATTGCACCAGGTACTTGCAATCAGTTATGTAATTAGCTTTTCCTTTGCATATGCTCTGTTTGGTACCAAATGGCTCCTACACATGCTCTAACCAAATTTCTTCTTTTCCTTTTATAATGCAGAGTATGGAGTTGGTGGGATGGTATCTAGGAGGGGTGATATTTACAGTTACGGTATTATGCTGTTGGAGATGGTAACTGGAAAGTGTCCAACCAATCATATGTTTGAGGGAGGATTGAACCTGCACAAGTGGGTAAGCATGCATTTTGATGACAAATTGGAAGAGATTATTGACATGATGGAGGGTTTAGGAGAATACGAAATAAATCAATGTCTCATTCCTTTCATACTTGTTGCTTTGCAATGTTCAAAGGAGTCCCCCAATGAAAGACCCACAGCCAGAGAGGTGGAAGGAGTAATGGAAACTATTAGGAAAGCTCTACTTGAAGCTTAACATTTATGAATCTGATACATATTGAAAATGGGCTCGTGGTTTACTAGCAAAGTTGAATGGTTCTTAATAAGCCCACCAGGGATCAAGTCTTGTTGTATGTAAGGCTTCGACATCAAAATAAGGGATGAGGCTGGGATCGTGTCCTGGACGAAGAGGTTCAGCCTAAGGCTCGTGCTCCTGTATCTAGTAGCTAAAATGGTTTCGTGGATGACCTCCATAAAAGAAAAAAGTGAAGTGTGGACCAAGTTGTCATTCACTCTCTATTTATAAAAGTTAATGTCTTTGTATTTACTATAATAACCCCAGATTTCAGGTTTTTGGTTAATATTAAATGTTTATTAGTGATTAGACATCATGAAAGAAATATAGAAGAAATTTTAATCAGTAATTAATAATTGAAATTTTGAATTTTTACAAATATCCGGGTCCTTAAGCTTGCTTCCAACAATTTTTCTGGTAACATCCCTTCCTCCTTAGGAAATCTCTCATACCTGGAAACATTGTATATGGAAGATCTTGACCTTGAAGGTCACATTTCACATGAACTAGGAATGCTATCTAGGTTGAACTCTTTTCTTCTGTTTGAGAATCCCCGTTTAACAGGCCCCATTCCCTCATCAATCTCAAACAATTCAGGCTTAGTAGAATTGGCCCTTTATAGCAACAACTTGATTGGTACAATTCCACCTGAATTGGGCAAGCTCTCTCGCTTTACAATTCTATATCTATGGGACAATCATCTAAGAGGTACAATCCCAGCCACAATTGCCAATTGCACAAACCCCGGGAATGCTTGATTTGGAGTTAAATCATCTCAGCAGAGTAGTACCATTGGAACTGAGCAGGCTTTCAGTTCTTCGCTGAGCCTCTCATCCAATCAGCTTCTTAGTGGTAGCTCTGTCACCGTCCTGAGTAGCCTATGTTGATGAAAAATTACAGAAGATAAGAACAGAAATTAAAAGATATAAAAGACACAAGAGGACACAAGCTTTATAGTGGTTCGCCCAATAATGGCTACGTCCACTTTCAGGGATTATCTCTTTTATTATTTCTGAATACGATACATATTCAAGCAGCAGCCAATATTTATATATTAGTCTCATCTCCAATAAATTAAAAAATCCATCAAAAAGGTCAACTTCTAAAGTCAGTTGCAAAAGGCATCCTTTTTGAATATGTGAGATAAACATGCCAATTTGGGCTTCACCGAGCCCAACAATCTCCTGCTTGAAGACCAAATAGCTGCTTAGAGATACCTCTCCACCGTAGGTTTAATGTCAGAGCTGGACAAGTCCGAGAGAAGCACTACAAAATTCAAACTTCTCCTTGTGTACTACCTTTGTCAACATATCTGTTGGATTCAACTTCGTGTCAATTTTCTACACCTGTAGCTTACCCTCTTTAATAACATGGCGAATAAAATGATATCGTAGCTCTATATGTTTTGTTCGATTGTGAAAGGTAGAATTCTTGGCCAAGTGAATAGCACTATCACTATCACAAAATAGAGTAAAAACTGATTGCTTACACCATAGGTCACTTAACAACCATTGCAACCATATCATTTCCTTTGCTACTTCAGTGAGAGCAATATATTCAGCCTTGGTAGAAGAAAGTGTAACCTCCTGTTGCAACCGAGAAACCCAACTTATCGCTGCTTCGACAAAAGTAAACACATAACCAGTAGTAGAGCGTTGTTTATCCTAGTCTCTAGCCATATCCGAATCATCATATCCCTGTAGTTGAGTATCCTTACCACCAAAACATAAAACATGATGTGAAGTACGTTTCAAATACTTGAAGATCCACTATATCGCTTGCCAATGTGATTTACCTGGATTACTCATAAATCTGCTCACAACTCCCACTGCATGAGCAAAATCCGGATGAGTATAAATCATGGTATGTATGAGACTGCCAATTGCCAATGAATATGGAACACACTTCATGGATTCTTGATCCTCTTCTATTTTAGTACACATAGCTGAAGATAAGCGAAAATGATCAGCCCAAGGAGTACTAATGGGTTTGGCATTCTTCATATTGAATCCATCTAAGATTTTCAGAATATATTTTTCTTGAGATAATCTGAGTTCTCTTATTTCTATCCCTGATTATTTTCATCCCAAGAATCCTCTTTGCTGCCCCTAAATCTTTCATGGAAAATTGTTGAAATAATTGTTGTTTCAACTCACAAACAATCCTCACACTAGTGCTAGCAACCAACATATCATCAACATAGAGTAAAAGAATAAAAAACTCACCATTTGCAAGCTTCTTGTAATAAATGCAAGGGTCTGATTCACAAAGAGTGAAATGTTGCTAAACCATATAGCTATCAAACTTAAGGTACCACTGCCTCATGGTTTGCTTGAGCCCATACAAACTCTGCTTCAATCTGCAATATAAATGTTCTTGAAGCTGTTGTGCAAAACCTTCAGCGTGCTTGTTGTGAGGTTTTCACACCATTGCCCCAAAGAATTTGGGGACCCCCATTTTCGAACTAGCCTTGGCATTTTTCTTAGATCATGATATCCCCATGGCTTGACGAGCCTTTTGGACTTAGATGAATGATGTGAAAAATGAAATTGGAGGATTGTGGTTTTCGATTTTGATTTTGGTTTTGATCTTTTGAAGAAAGTGTGAAACATAATCGAACTTTTTCCTTTACTGAAATTCGAAAACATTGCCAAATAATTTAAAAATCTGGGCTAAACAATATAAGATCTTGGCAAATAAATCTAAAATTTGGGCAATATCATTGAGATTTTTACATAAATTCGCTTTGGGAAATCATAAAATCTAAGATTGACATTCGAAAATTGAGCAATAAGTAAAAGATCTGAGCTAGTAATTTTTGAATTTTAGCATGGAGATTGGGCATTGAAATTAAAATCTGGGCACATACTTTTGAAGTCTGCATTGAAATCATAATGTTTGCTTTGAAATATAAAATCTGGGATCAAAATTGAAATATTGAGCTTTAAAAAATTAAAAATCTGGGCAATGAATATGAAAATCTGGCCTTGAAGTTTAAAATCTGAGCTTTTGAAAATCCAAAGTATAGGCTTTAATTTCAAAATTTTTAGGACCTTTTATTATGGTGCATGGCATTAATGAATCTAATTGGGGCCTTTCTTTATGGTGGTGTGACTTTCCCATCCCAATGCAATTCGAAATTCAAAGTTTAGTTAAAATTTTTAATGTAAAATTATATTTTATAGGCCTGGTCGGCCCCCCCCTCTCTTGGCATTTTATTAATTTCATTTTCGTTTTCCTTTGTGCAAGGTTGGCCCCTTATGGCAGGGCTCTAGACGCAGTATAAGAAAGGAGCGCCCTCCTCCTCCTTCCCTCATCCATTCCTCCAAGCAGCGAAATCAAGCAAGGGCAGAGCGAAATCGAGAGGGGCAGGCCCGAGTCTCTCAAGGCCAGGGGCCGAAACTCTAAAGTCCAGGTCCGAATTCTAGAGAGAGCCAGATCTAGTGTTGCATAAAGGCAGGCCCGAACTTGTTGAAGTGGGGTGCAAATTTAGAAAAGAAGCAGATCTGATCCGAAAGCATCAAGAGGTAGTGAGCGAACTTTGTTTGTAGAGCATATAGCAGAACCGAATACAAGAGGAGCAGATCCGAATTAGAGAAGAGGGCATCAGCATTGTCAAAGGGCAGGAGGTGCGAATTTTCTGGAAGAAGGGCAGCGACAGTGAGTCTAAAGAGGCTTGCTATTTGATTGCCAAGGGCAGATCCGAGTTTGTAAAGAGGCTATTGTTTGATAGCAAGGTGGGGATTGCTAGGTGATAGGAGGAAGCCACGAATTGGCAAGGAGGGACTGATATTTTGAATAAAGAAGGGGCTACTTCTTAGTAGAATATTGAGAGAGACTACAGATTGTGCCCAAGCCATACCATTTTGAGGACCATAAGAGCTTGTAGATTTGATAAAGAAATCCAATTCGGAGAGGGACAGATTTTGCAAAACTAATTGGTGAGTAACTTATTCTTTTAATTGTTATCCTTTTCTTTGGTGTAGAAGATAAGTTTCAGGATTGAGGATGAAGTTGGTCTACAAGGCGGATTTCCTTCTTTGTTCTTTCTTGGTACATTTCCCTATTTTCTTCTTGCATCATCCATTCCATCACCTCATCATCTCATTAGGGCTTGAAGTTGGGAGATATAAGTGTAGTTTCCGTTTAGGATTTGGAGAAAGGAGATATAAGTGGTAGTCCCACCCCTAGGAAAGAAGTTGGGAGATATAAGTGTAGTCCATCTCATAGGTAACGAAGAGGCAGAAATAAGTGGTAGTCCATCTCACTAGGTGAAGGGGTAGAGATAAGTGTAGTGTGATAGGAATCGGCGAGACAGAAATATGTTTGATCACCCCTAGGCGAAGAGGCAGAGATAAGTATAGTCCCACCTCACAGGAGAACGAAGGGGCAGAAATAAGTGTTTAGGATGGTGGGTGCTAGTGCAAGCAAGAACCCAAAGGGAATTAATACTAAGAAAGACAAGGAAGACATGATGCCAAGACCACCTTCTCGAAATTGAAGCGAGTCAATGACACCAACATCGGTACCATGGATATGATACAATTGAGAGATAGGTTGAAAGGAGGCCAGTTCTCTATGGCAAAGAAGATCAGTAAGTATGGAATTGTGCAAGGAAGTGTTCAATATACCCCAGCAGAGGGGCATGACAGTAATGTTGGTGGATCAAGTAGCTAGGTTCTTTCAAGACAGTCAGGATGCCTACCTCACTCTACTAAAGCAGAATTAGTTACATGAAGGCAAGAAGGGAGTCACCAAGTCATCAAGGCTCACCAGGTCAGATTTCAAATCAGAGTATGGCGACCTTATTGTGCTTCTCAACCAAGTAATGAACTCCGTTCTAGGTACACAGTTTGATCCTTGGATGTATTATTTTATCGAAAGAATTAAGAATGGTAAAGAAAGTTTGATTGGACTAGGATCATTAGCATGAATTTAGAGATGCAACTTAGGATAGTGCAAAATCAGAAGCAATTCTACATGGGGTCCTACCTCTTCTATTTGATTGCAAGACTATTAGTGATGCTTTGTTAGTCAAACCAAATCTAATTTGAGGAGATACATTGCACCACTATGGTTAAGGCAGATGCTTATGCCAAAGGGCGAGGTTGTGGCAGTTCGAATAGTTGAAGGCATTCAAGGGTTAGCCAAGGAGGAAAACATTAGTGAGGAGGCAGGTTTCATTGTAGATTGGAAGAGATTTGAAGATATTTGAGGCTAGGCAGAGCTTGGCTATTCGTGCAAGTTAGCTTGGTTAGATTTGAGTGGGAGGTATGGCCAAGGCAGGTGCCCCCAAAACCCAAGAGTATTGAAGCAGAGGGGGGTGCATGCAAATTCAAGTGGGAAGGTTAGAGAGGACCATGAAGGTTAAGGAAGGCAAGGATGATGAAGGAGGAAAGGGAGACGAAAGGTTGAAAGAGGTCAAGTTCGATTTCAAGGTGGTGGCCAAGAGCAAGGCTCTCAAATTGCAAGAAGGTTCACATCTAGGTAGGCCACTCAGGTATGGCCAAGGCAAGATTACCCCAAGTGCATAGAAACCTCACCCTTTCAAGGTCAGGACATCAGGTACAAATAAGTTCAAGTGGTGATGAGAAAATTTCTAAGGACAAGCTCAAGCATCCAAGGCTTCACCTCATCTCAAGGACTAAATAAATTTATAAGATAAGGTTGATGAGGTGGCAATTTCATGTGCATGTAATCAAATCATGCCAAGTGTCCCATGTTCTCATTGGTTGACAGATTATTATAATTTTCTCATTGGCCCACAAAGTTGGTGTCCTCATGTAATTGGTTGAAAGATGGTAACCCTAATTAGGGTTTGTAAGGTTTAATCTTGGCCCTTGATTTTTGCCTCTTAATCTTGACCACTCATAATTTTGAGCCTCTATATAAGACCATTTGTTCTCATTTGTAAAGGGAGTTATGTTGGAGAATTGTTGCCAAAATACTATCAAAATTGTTCTCTATTCATTGTTGTGGTTTGCATGGTGGATATACATGATCATTTTGGTGTATTGCATGGTTCTTCTCATCTCTCAAATTAAAATAGGATTTCATTTCATGTTGTTAGAGTAGAAGTAGATGGCTAGTTGTATGGTGATGTTAGTGAATGTTTGATAGGGATCTATATACTAGGCCACTAGCATCCTAGTGGCTTGTTAGGAAGCCTTGTGTGGTAATCTAGTCCAATTCCCCTCGAATCATTGCACCTATGGAGGTAGCACTGCAGGCAAGCTTTCATTTGGTTGGATCCCCGTCCATTTGCCAATTTCTTCATTCATAGGAGTAGTAGTAGAGTAGTAAGCAGTTAGTGGTAGGAGTAGTTGAAAGTGAAAGTGATCAAGGAGAAAAGAACAAGTCAAGCAAGCGAAGTACCACCAAGTTATCTTTGAATGAACAACGTAAGCCCGCCGACGTGATTACCAACAAATCACATTAATATAACTGAGTTAGTATCCACAGGTGTAAGGAACCTTGGAGTTTTCTCATGTTCTTCATGAGTATATACTTTTCAAGAGAGGGTTGAGTGTTTGATATTCTATATCAAGTATTCAGTTGCTATATGTTATGTAGTGGTACAAAATTGACATCAATAGTGCTCCATATACAAGTCTTCTAAAATATCTCCATGAAGAAAAGCTGCTTTGACATCTAATTGCTCAATTTTAAGATCCCAAATAGCTGCCAGGCCTAACACTGCTCGAATGATGTGCATTTTCACAATTGGTGAAAAAATCTCATTAAAATCAATGCCTTTTTCTTGAGCAAAACCCTTCACAACCAATTTGGCCCTGTAACATTTATGACCACCATCTTCCTCTTTCAAATGATAGACCCATTTACTTTTTAGTGGTTTCCGATTTGGCAGAAGAGGAACCAAATCCCATGTTTCATTTGCACACAGACTCCATTTCTTCATTCATCACCTCCATCCATTTTACTGAATTTATGTCTTTGTGAGCTTGTTTAAATGTTGCAGGCTCTGCCTCATCACAAAGCAATAATTCATTGTCATCAAATTTCACTTCACTGGAGGTTTCCTCTCTCGAGTAGAAATCCTTAATTTAGGACCACATTCTGGCTACAAATTTCCTTCTTTTTCTATATTTTCTTTATTACTTAACCTCTGTATATTGTCCTCTTGTTGCACAATGCCTCGTTCTTGCGCATTTTTCCCAATGGTTGACCTATGCACATCAATTTCGTGAGGAAATAAATTTCCATATTGATCTACACTCCCCTGTTCCCGCACAAAAATGCCATTGTTCTGTGTGTGCACATGAAAACTCCCTTGTGAGGGCAGCATAGAGACATAAGGAGGTTGTGAATGAGCAACCAAAGGCTGCATTGAAAAATTGCTAGCTAAAGGCTACGTGGTAGTTTGTAAAGGCTACACTATTAGATTGGAAGGCAGTGATGCAACATTTAAAGGATGCTTATGAATGTGAGGTTGCATATCAATAAGAGGCAGCGTATTATCTTTGACAAGCTACACACAATAGTTTGGTGACTGTGAATGAGTTTGAGAGGGTAGTGCATGGTCTAGGGAAGATTGCAGGCCAAGTATTAAAGACCGCACATTAGCTGGTAATGGTTGCGTTGTATGTGGGTGGAATGAAAAGTCAAACAACTATGTAGAACAAGGAGGTTGCATAGTAGTATATATAGGGGCACCAATATTTGAAGGCAGAGTGCTTAAAGTAGATGGTGGCATAGAGACTTATTAAAGGCTGGGAGAATGAAACAAAAGTTTTCCTAGTATTGCCATTATCAAACAAATCAACATCTAAATATTCATTTGAAGATGTGTCCTGTGGTTGAAAACCTGAAATTTTTTTTCTCATTATACACGACATCCCGACTGCAAACAATTTTTTTGCCAATAGGATCCCACAACCTCAAACCAAATTGATCTTCACCATAGCCTGTAAAAATACAGCCCCTTGATTTGAAATCAAGCTTTGTTCGTTGCTCCTTGAGAATATGCACAAATGCTTCAAAGCCAAACACACGCAAATGGTGATAAGAAATTCTTTTCCCAAGCCATCTCTCCTAAGGAATATCAAAATCCAAATGAGATGGAGCGCGATTGATTAATAAACTACAGTATTACATGCCTCTGTCCAAAACTCTTTTCTCAAACCGACATTGGAGAGCATACACCGAGCTCTCTCAAGAATCATCCGATTTAACCTCTTAGCTGCACCATTTTCTTGGGGGGCGAATGGAACCACTTTAACTCTATGAATGTCTTTGTCTGCACAAAAATTGTCAAACTCCAAAGAACAAACTCTCCCCCATTATCAGTTTTAAGACATTTAATTTTATGTCAAATCTAGTTTTCAACAAGAGCCTTAAATTTTTAAATTTTGATAAAAACTTGTGATTTTCTATTAATCTTGTAAATCCAAACTTTGTGTGTGTAATCATCAAGGAAAGTAGAAAAATAGTTTGCACCTCCAAAAGAGGTCACCTCAGTGGGACCGAAAATGTCTGAGTGCACAAGTTCCAAAGGATTAGTTTTTTTATCATGACCTGTCCTCAAGAAGTTAACCCGACGTTTTCCATAACAGCAATACTCACATATCTCCAAATCCGTCAATTTTAAGCCGGGAAGTTGATCTCATTAAAGCATAACTTCAAGCCCTTTCTTGCTCATGTGCCTGAGCCTCTTATGCCAAATTTCCAAATTGTTGTCCATAATTGTCATGGCAGCTCCCACATCACCATGACATTCTAAAATGTAAAGATTACCCAACTTCTTTCCCTTTGCAAGCACTAAAACTCCCTTGGTTACTTTTCAATTATCTAATGAAAATTTAACATTACACTCAGGAGCAATAAGTTGGCTCATAGAAATTAAATTTCATTTCAACAAAGGAACATATCTCACATCCTTCAAAATCCATTTATTTCCATTTTTTAAATACAAAATTACATCACCCTTACCTTACCAAATGTATCTTATTTGAAATTTGTAAAAACCCCCAACATGAAGTAGCATGTAAAGAAGCACCGGAATCAAGCACCCACGAATTTGTAGTTGTGTTACCAACAACCAAGACCAAAACACCATCATCTTTTTTAGCTATAGTGTTTGCTTCATTATTACTGACTTTGTCCTGTGCCTTTTTATAATTCCAACAATTTTTCTTTGTGTGGCTAAGTTTGCCACAAAACCAACATGAACCATTCCTTCCTCTGGACTGCGATCTATGTATAGATTTTGACCTCCTTCTATTATTAATTTTTCCTCTTTCTCAACTCCTAACTCTATTACTACTACTTACAATGGTTAATGCCTCATTGGATGATGATTCCTGATTTTTTCTCCACATGTCTTTGCTCAAAAGAGTGGCTGCAACATCATCAAATTTCAATTTTCTTTTGGCAGCCACCAAAGTGCTCACTATCATCACCACACCTTCCCAACTATTCAGTAAAGAACACAGTAATACAATTGCCTTGATCTCATCATCTAAATTAATGCCCATAGAAATTAACTGGGTTACTAATGTACTAAATTCATTTAAATGATTAGACATAATCCCTCCTTGCATTATCAAACTATATAGCTTTTTCATAATAAATACCTTATTCAAAGCCGATGCCATCTCATACATTGAAGAGAGTTTCTCCCACAACTCCTGCATTGTCTTCTCAATTGAGACATTAAATAAAACATTACTAGATAGCGAAAGAAAAATGGTAGCTCTTGCTTTCTTGTCCAGCTTCTCCCAATCTTCATCTGATAAAGAACCTTTCCCTTTTGCTTTTCCAGCCAATGTATTTGAGAGATCTTGTTTGATGAGAAACGACTCCATCTGCACCCTCCATAGACCGAAGTTCTGACCTCCAAACTTTTCAATCTTCCATTTATCTGCATCTTCCATGGCTCCATAAATTCTTTACCGATTTCTAGAACTAAGTTTCTCTACCAGCCTCTGGTACCAATTGTTGGTGAAAAATTGTAGAATATAAGAACATAAATAAAAATATTTAAAAGACACAGAAGAACATAAGATTTATAGTGGTTCGCCCAATAATAACTATGTCCATTTTCAGGGATTATCTCTTTTATTAATTCTTAATACGATACATATTCAAATAGCAGTCAATATTTATAAATCAGTCTCATCTCCAATAAATGGAGAAATCCATCAAAAAGGTCACCTTCTAAAGTCAGTTGCAAAAGGCATCCTTTTCGAATATGTGAGAGACACTTGCCAATTTGAGCTTCACTAAATCCCTATTGATGCATGCCAATTATTTGTCTGGACACATTCCAAAGCAGCTCCCTCCAAATCTCTCTATTCTAAGACTAAATGGTAATAACATAATAGGAAGTATACCTTCACTTATTGCCAACATAACCAATTTGGGTGACCTTAATTTGTCTTCCAGTCTCCTTAGAGGCCGCATCCCATCCTCTCTGGGAAGCTTTGGTAAGTTGGAGAGACTTTTGCTTGATAACAATGAGCTAGAAGGAAACATACCCACTAAGATTGGAGAAATGAAAAGCCTTGGGGAACTATCAATGAGCCATAACATGCTTTCTGGAGAGATCCCTGAAACAATTGGCCGCCTTCAGCAATTAAGATATCTTGTGCTTAAGCACCACCACCTATTTGGGAATGTACCTGCAATTTTAGGAAGCTGTTACAAATTGCAATTGCTAGACCTCTCCAACAATCAGTTCAGAGGAACTATACCCCGGGAAGTGGCTAGTCTTGCTAGTTTACAGTTTTATGTCAATTTGTCCAAAAACTCGTTCCAGGGATCTCTGCCTCTGGAGATTGGAAAGACGATTAATGTTCAAGCCATTGATGTTTCAACTAATAGGCTACAAGGTACAATTCTAGGCATGCTGGGAAGCTATCAACAACTTGAATATCTGAAGCTTTTTTCGAATGAATTGCAAGGCACAATACCAATTTCTCATAGTGGATTAAAAAATCTTGTTAGTATGGATTGGTCCTCCACCAACCTTTCAGGTTTGATCCCCATGTCTCTAAATTCACTGAATAGGCTTTAGTATTTGTACTCGTCTTTCAATAACCTCAGTGGAGAGATCCCAAAAGAAGGCATCTTTAAAAATTTGACAGCTGCATCATTTAAAGGAAATATGGGTCTTTGTGGGGAATGGATACAGTTACCTGCATGCCCTGTTTATATTATTCAGCCTAAAGACCACACCAACATAATTATAATAATAGCACCAATGGTTGGAGCCATTATCTTCCTAGTTTTTTTTCATTGATCTGGAGACGAATTTACAGTAAGTGCAAGATCAAGTCTGATGTTCCTCGTGAAATGTTGCCCCTAAGCTTTGGCTTGGTGTACGAAGGCATTATGAGCGATGGTCGACTGGCTGCTTTCAAGCTTCTAAATTTGCAGAATGAAGAAGCCAGCAAAAGCTTTAGCAGGGAATGGAAAGTATTAGCAGAAGTTAGGCACACAAATATAGTAAAAATCATACACTTCTGTTCAGGAATATGATGCAATTTATTGGTTCTAGAGTTCATGTCCAAAGGAAATTTAGAGACAATTTTTCACTCCAATGGTAATCCATTGACCTTCAGGGATATATTTAACATAGCAATTGATGTTATCCATGTTTTAGAATATCTGCATCATGACAGCTTTTTACAAGTTGTACATTATGATATAAAACCAAGAAACATTCTTTTGGATGAGGATATGACAACACATGTAGCAGATTTTGGCAATGCCCGAATAATTTGTGGGAGATAGGAGTACCATTGAGTCAGGATGTATATATCCACTCGAGCTCTCAAAGGATCGATGGGCTACATTGCACCAGGTACTTGCAATCAGTTATGTAATTATCTTTTTCTTTGCATATGCGTTACCAAATGGCTCCTACACATGATCTAACCAAATTTCTTCTTTTCCTTTTATAATGCAGAGTATGTAGCTGGTGGGATGGTATCCAGGAGGGGTGATATTTACAGTTATGGTATTGTGCTGAGGGATGATTGAACTTGCACAAGTAGGTAAGCATGCATCTTGATGACAAACTGGAAGAGATTATTGAGATGATGAAGGGTTTAGGAGAATATGAAATAAATCAATGTCTCATTCCTTTCATACTTGTTGCTTCACATTGCTCAAAGAGTCCCCCAATGAAAGACCTACAGCCAGAGAGGTGGCAGAATTAATGGAAACTATTAGGAATGTTCTAGTTGAAGCTTAACACTTGTGAAGCTGATACATATTGAAAATGGGCTCTTGGTTTATTAGTGAAGTTGAATGGTTCTTAATGAACCCACCAGGGATCAAGTCTTGCTGTGTGTAAGGCTCTGACATCGTAATAAGGGATGACCTCCATCAAAAAATAAAGTTTAGTGTGGACCATACAGTCAATGATTCACTCTTTATTTATAAGATTTAATATCTTTGTAATTACTATAACAACCCTAGATTTCAGGTTTTTAGTTAACAGTACACAATACAAGATGTAAATAGTATACATTTTAAAAAAAAGTAGACATGCTATTTGAAAGATTGATTAAAAAATAGACTACATGTAATGAAAACATGAGGCACATTCTTGCACACAAAAAAATGTATAGAAACAAACACCCAAAGAATAAAAATGGAGCAAATGAGCATTAAAAAAATGATAAGAGCAACATGGTTAGCGAGTTGCATTATGTTAGAGTCCTCACAATACCTTTTATAGACATGGTTACAACAAGTTGTATTATAGGATAACCATGAAGAAAAATAGATAATATGAGGAACCACATGTTAGAAAGTTGTACTTAACTAAATGGATCATATGCTACCAAATCTTAAATAATATACATATCACTGATACTCGATTGATTACAAAAGTGAACTATGTACACAAGGCAAAGAAAAATATGGTTAGCATATAAAACACCAAGGATGTTGTAACATGAAACATCCACAATATAGGGATACCATATTAAATATACACTGCTTGACCATTCAACACTAATATATCCAAGGAATTTGGGTTAGTATAAATATATAATATTCATACATGTCATAAGAAAAAGAAGAAAAAATTATCATTCTTGAAGTCTAGTAGAACTATAAGTATATAAAAGAAAAAAAAAGTATATGGAAATAAATATTGTTTTGGGGCAACATGGAAGAGGCCTAAATACCTTGATGCTTTGCATCATCCACAAAAATGGAATTAAAAGAAATTTTGAGAAAAATTAAGAATGGAGATACAAATAAATAAATAACATTACATTTAATCTCCCTTGTATCCATTTATCTAGAAGGGTATCATGGGCCCTTTAGGAGAGGTAAACAAGCATAAACAAACATGTTCTGAAATTGCAAAATGGAAAAGAAAATATATAAGCTCTATATATATGAAAGTAAATTATTCTAAGGATTTTTCTTAACTAGATCATTGGTTTCCTAATTCTTCTCATAATGAGAGGGAGGTTGATTTTATAGATGGAGCACTATTAAGGTAGTATTGGGTGTTTTTCTTGTACAAATAGATAAAGAGTTGGCTACAAGAATTGTATGTTTCTAATCTTTATGGAAAGCTAGAGTCAATGATTTTATGAAGATCAAGGACAACAAAAAAATATCTATGGAGGATTTGAATACGTGATCCTTAGGAGAGGAGGCTAGTGAATCATTATCATAATCAATTATGATATGACTATCACAATACTAACATCCTAAACACGAGAAAGGATAAAACTATTAGAATTTGGGATTTAGTTTGTGAAGACTAGATCATATGTAAAATGATTTAGATATGGTGAATAAGGTGAATTCATTTTTTCCTTGCAATATGGTGGAATGAGATAGTTCTTAGGTTTTTTTTTTGGAGGTGGGTATGTGATATCGATTTTGAAATGGGTAGCATGAATATTAATGGAAAGTGTGCAGAAATGGGATAAGAAAAGAAAGCACGGTGTTAGAAATGAAACTTGACTTAGGCCTATTCAATGGATTAGAGAAAGAAATACTATGTAGAATATTGCTTGAATAAGAGGTAGGTCTATTAAAAGAGCCAAGATGATCTATTCTCTTTTTGTGCGAGGTTCCTTAATATCATGAATAAAAAACATAATAGGTTATAAGAGCAACATGAGGAGGTTGAAAAGTATGTGATGAATATGTAATAGAATTTGGAGGTGGTTACATAAAAGAAGGATTCATAATAGCCTACTCATAAGATAGTGCACTCCAATTATTGTTCAATTCATGTGTAAGTTGGCTCTATTAATGAATGGAATTGGATGTATTTGTAGGAGGTCTAGGATGCATCTTATTTGATTGTGTTGTTGTTTTGCTACAAATTAGATTTTGAGGTGCTTGTGATTCACATAGTGTATCTTGTGCTTTAATTTCCTTTTCTACATTTGTCAAGGAAATAGTTGAAGAAATAGGAGCTACATGTAATGTACCTGACTACCAATCCCATCCAATACCTCTGTAATCCATTGTACAGGGTCAGTTATGCTTGTTTGAGAAAATGTTTTTGTTCCTACGATAGCTAGAAATATCTGTACAGTTGCTGGAAATGGCCATACGACAGTAGGAGGTCCGTACGGTGCCTAGGAGTGGCCGTACGATAGCAGTGAGAGTCTGTACGGTGTCTGGGGGTGGCCATATGGTGGGAATTGGTATGGCTGCACGGGTTTGAGATTTTGCTGTACGGTGGAGGCTAGGGGGATGTACGGTGCCTGGAGTGCTGCCGTACGAAGGAAGCATGATGGTTGTAAGGGATGGAGAGTCCATACGGTGGAACAGTTGGGGCCGTACGGTGATGATATTGAGCCATACGATGTAGTGAGAGGGAAATGGCGTATGAAGGGGTTGGAACAGTGTGGTGGTATGTGAAGGCCAAAATGGAGGAGACAGTGATCAGGCCATACAAGATGGGAGTCATACAGTATGATGGAGTAGGCCGTACAGAAGAGGAATGCACTATGTTTCATGATGCTTGCTTGTTTGAAGTTTGCCTTTCCTTCCGGATAAATAAATATGATCCTTTATAGACACAGAGCAATATGCCAACCGAATATGTTTACCAAAAAGATCTCTTGAATTTATTGATGGTGCCTTAGATTTGCTAGATCTGATACAAGTAGAACAAGCAGAGTAGGGTGAGGGTTGAATCCCATCGAAACTGCACACAAACCAAGTAGGGAGGGTCTTTCACCTCCGAAATGGAAAACAACAGAATCCCAACAAGAATTCACAAATATAAATCAAATATAAATCTCAACATATCAAAACTAACCTACACGCCGAGCATAAATACCCATCGGGGAAAAAATCTCGAGAGTGCATAAAAGAGCCGACATCGACAACTAAACTACGCCAACAAAAAGAAAGAATGGGCCTGAGATAAACTAAATCAATCAAGACCCCTAATACAATAGTTTTAATAGTCATTTAATGACGGGGATATTACAATCCTCCCATCCCAAAAATTGCTTGTCCTCAAGCAATTTCAGCCTAGGGTGTTCCAAAATCTCTTATCCTTCCCAAGTGGCATCTTCAAGGGGAAGGTCCTTCCAATGCACAAGAAATTCCTTGATAGTGCGTGTCCTCAATCTTCTTTCCCAGTTGTCGATGATTTCCACAGGTTCCAATACTAACTTTCCTTCGTCATCGAGGGGTGGCAGGTCTGTGGAGATTGTCACTTGCTGGCCCACGACTTTCTTTAGACAAGAAACATGGAATACGTTGTGGATTAGGCTTCCCTCAAGCAGGTCTAATTCGTATGCAACTTTTCCCACTCTCCTTGTCACATGATAGGGTCTGTAGAAGCACAGCCTCAACTTCTCCTTCCCGAAAGCCTTCAAAGATGATTATCTATATGGTTGAAGCTGGAGGTACACTAGATCCCCTATTTCAAAACTCTCTCGATTCGGTGCCTGTCAGCGTACAATTTCTGTTGATTTTGAGCGTGCTGGAGATTTTCCTTTAGGGACTTTAAAATATCTATTCCTTCTTGTAGCTAGTCTTTGGCCTTCAGCGTGTGACTATCTCTGAGAGCCAAATCCACAAATGAAGGAGGTTCATACCCATACAAAGCTTTGAAAGGTTCCATTCCAATGGACAGGTGGAAAGTGGTATTGTAGCAGTATTCTCCCAGGTGTAGCCATTTTACCCATGCCCTCTGTTGTGCTGAAACATAATTTCTGAGGTAACCTTCCAGCCATTTGTTCACAATCTCTGTTTGTCCATCAATTTGCTAGTGGTAGCTGGTGCTTGGCGACAACTTTGTCCCTTCTAGTCGAAATAATTCTTTCCAAAAATTACTGAGGAAGCGGCTATCTCTGTCGCTCACTATGTTTTGAGGGAGTGCATGTAGATGAAACACCTCTCGAAAGAATAAGTCTGCTACCTGTGAAGCGCAAAACCCTATTGGAATAGCAAAGAAATGTGCATACTTGGTTAATCTATCGACTACCACAAAAATGCTGTCTTTCCCTTGTGCCTTAGGAAGCCCGGAGATGAAATCCATTGAGATACTATCCCACTTCTTCTCTGGAATGGGTAATGGTTGAAGTAAACCCACCGGTAGAGTGTGTTCGGATTTATTTTGTTGACAGGTGGAACATTCCCGAACATATTGTAATATATCAATTTTTAGGTCGTTCCATGAGAATCTCTCCCTAATCTGTCGGTAGGTCTTTAAGTACCCTTGATGCCCAGCTAGAGGTGAATCATGCATTTCCTTCAAGATTTTTTTCTTCAACTTGGATTCAGGCACCAAGTAAATTCTGTCCTTGTAGAAAATAATATCATCGACCACCTTATACCTGTCGTCCTATATTTCTTTGTCCAGGAGTTGGCATGCTAACATGTCGTTGGAGTATTCGACCAACAAATGCTCTTTCCAGTCCACTGATATTTGAGATAAGGAACATATGACCGACTTTCTTGACAAGGCATCAGCCACTACATTATTTTTTCCTTTTACATATTCAATGTCAAAGTCGAAAGCCTGGACTTTACTTACCCATTTTTGTTGTCTCTCATTCAACTCCCGCTATTCTAGAAAATGCCTAAGGCTGTTGTGATCTGTATGGACAACGAACTTGGCTCCCACGAGGTACTGCCAAAACTTTTTCAAGGCATGCATGATGGCCATCATTTCTTTGTCGTATATAGAATACAACCTTTCGGCTCCCGAGAGCTTTTGACTTTCGAAAGCAATAGGGTGGCCGTCCCACATTAAGACAACCCTGATACCCTCTCCGGAGGCATCACACTCCAGGATGAAAGGTCGATTGAAGTCTGGTAGTGCAAGGACTAGACAAGAACTCATAATCTCCTTGAGTTTCTCAAAAGTCTGATGTGGTCGTTCATTCCACTAAAATGATCCTTTTTTTGTCAGGTCAGTGAGAGGCGCGTTGAGCTATGAGAACCCCTTCACGAACCGTCTATAGTAACTACACAGCCCAAAGAATCCACGTAGTTCTGAAAGAGTCTTTGGAGGTGGCCAATCCAATATAGCCTGAATCTTCTCTTGATGCACTTGAACTCCTCGGCTACTGACAATGTGTCCCAAATATAATATCTCTGTCATCCCGAATTCACATTTGGATTGTTTGGCAAACAACAGGTGTGACTTCATAATCTTGAGCACTTCTTCCAAATGCCTTAAGTGCTCCTCCCATGTCTTGTTGTACATCAGTATATCATCGAAGAATACCAATAGGAACTTCCGCAGCTGTTTGTTAAAAATGTGATTCATGCAAGATTGGAATGTAGCAGGAGCATTGGTCAATCAGAACGACATGACCAAAAATTTGTAATGCCAATAATGGCAACAGAATGTTGTCTTCTCCATATCCTGCTCCCTCATGCAGATTTGGTGATACCTTGAATGGAGGTCTATTTTGGAGAAGTAAACGGCACCGTGTAACTCATCCAACAATTCATCGATCCTGGGAATTGGGTACTTGTTCTTGATGGTCTTTTTGTTCAGTGCACGGTAGTCCACACATATCTGCATCATTCCATCCTTCTTTTTAACCAGGACTACTAATGATGCAAAGGGGCTGGCGCTGGGTCTAATCCAACCTTTGTCAAGGAGTTCCTATATTGTTTTTTCAATTTCATCTTTTAGCCTCCTAGGGTGGTGGTATGGAACAATGATAACCAGTTTGCCGCCAGTTTCCATCTCAATAGTGTGTTCAAACCCTCTGTGTGGTGGTATGCTTGGCAGTATGTCGGTGAAGACTTGGTGATATCTATCCAAAACCCTTTGAAGTTCTCCATCTTGGTGGTCCGTTCTTTGTCTCTGTATGGGTTCTGTCGAGGCAAAATAATGTGCGGCCCAAACCACATCATCGTGTCTGAAGATTGCTTTCATTCATTGGGCTGAAATTTCCTTTGGTCCTCCTTTTGACATCCCTCTTAGCACAACCTTTTTTCCATTTACCTCGAATGAGAAATTCATTTTCTTGAAACTCTATGTATTCATCCAATGTTTCCATCCACTGAATGCCAAGAATGACTTCCATGTTGTCCAAATCCACCACGAAGAAATCATCCATCACTGTGTGGTTTCCCATGGTGATGCTCAGTTGCGGAACCAGATGAATGAATTTTAATAGATTTCCTCCTGCTACTTTGACATCAAATCCCTGGTGTGCCTTCATACACAGACTCCGTCGGCTCACTAGTGATGAGTTAATGAAGTTGAGTGTGGCGCTGCTGTCAAGCATGACCATGACCTGTTGTCCTTAGAGGGTGCCCCGTGCCCGGAACATAGTGCATCTCAGAGTTCCCGCCAGAGTAGCAATGTCACCTCCTCTTTTGAAGAGTGTGGCAAGTCTTTCTGCGGGATTGAGGTTTACCTCCCCCGAAGTTTGTTGTTCCACTGCTTTGGCTTCGGGTGTTTGTTCTTCCTCTCTATCAGATAAAATCTCAATGTAATAGATTTTTCCTTTGCCAAGGCATCGATGTCGCAATACCCATGGATTCTTACAGTTGAAACAAAGTTTCTTCCTTCTGAGTTCCTACCTAGTTTCCTCATCCAATGGAGGCCCCCTGGGTGGAGGTCTACTGTCTCTTTCCCATGGGGCGAGAGGTGGTTTGGGTTGCGAGTAATATTTGGTGGATGAAGAAGATGATGTTTCCATGTCACGTGCCTTCTTAATTGCTTCCGTGAGTGTGTTGGGGTTGAATCCTTTCACTCACCCTTTCAAGGGTTCTGCCAGTCCATCCATGAATAGTACCACCAATCGTCTTTCTAAAATATCAGTCACCAAGACTAAGATTCTCTGAAATTCTGTTATGTAACCATCGACTGTGCCAAATTGCTTTAACTGAGCTAATTCTTTGAAATTCAGTTCTGGATCTCTTCCATCAAAATGGTCTATCAACCTCTCAGTGAATTCAATGTAGGAATTTACTTGGTTGTGGCCGAGAGTAACCATGCCATGATGCCACCATTCGTGGGCTATCCCTTCAAGATGTAGTGCTGCAAATTTGATGGCTTCATTTTCTGACATAGGGTTGAGCTAGAAATATGTGTCTACTTTTTGCACCCATGCTCGAGCTATGATACTTCTAGACCCATCAAAGCATGATAGATTAACCTTGCCCATCTTCCATCTCAGATCATCATTATAATAGCCAGGATTGTTTCCGCTAGAGTACCTCATTCTTAGCTCAGCATAATCTTTGTAGGATATATCTCCTTCCATATTTGCATTCCTCCAATTGTCCTGAAGCTGATCTTGTATTTCTTGGAAGGTTGGTTGCTCTCCTCACCATTCTTCTATCCATGGAGGGAAATTTGGCATTGATGGTCGAGAGCATACGGGTTGGGGATTTGCTCATCCTGAGACAGAGTTGTTGCTTTGTTCTGCGAATATCTTGCTTTCGGCCAACTTTTGCAGTGTTTCTTCCATGAGGTCTTGAGTGTCATTTATCTATACCTGGTTCTTAGTGAGCTCTCTTAGAAGAGTCATGACTTCGGCCATAAGGTCTTGGGGATCACCCATTCTACGAACTGAGTGAGATCTTCTCCTTTTCCTTGAATAAACTCTCATTCAATACCCACAAGCTGGTAGAATCACTAGCTCTGATACCACTGTAATGTACCTGACTACCAATCCCATCCAATACCTTTGTAATCCATTGTACAGGGCCAGTTATGCTTGTTTGAGAAAATGTTTTTGCTCCTACGGTAGCTGGAAGTATTTGTATAGTTGCTGGAAATGGCTATACGATAGCAGAAGGTCCGTACAATGCCTAGGAGTGGCTGTACAACAACAGTGAGACTCTGTACGGTGCCTGGGGGTGGCCATATGGTGGGAACTGGTATGCCTGCACGGGTCTAAGATTTTTCCATACGGTGGAGGCTAGGGGGACATACAATGCCTGGAGTGGGGCCGTACGGTGGAAGTAGGATGGCCATATGGGATGGAGAGTCTATATGGTGGAATAGTTGGGGCCGTATGGGGATGATATTGAGCCATATGGTGTAGTGAGAGGGAAATGGCATACGAAGGGGTTGCAGCCATGTGGTGGTATGTGAAGGCCAAAATGGAGGAGACAATGATTAGGCCGTATAGGATGGGAGTCGTACAGTATGATGGAGTAGGCTGTACGGAAGAGGAATGCACTATGTTTCATGATGCTTGCTTGTTTGAAGTTCACCTTTCCTTTTAGATAAATAAATATGATCCTGTACAGACACAGAGCAATATGCCAACTGAATATGTTTGCCAAAAAGATCTCTTGAATTTATTGATGGTGCCTCAGATTTGCCAGATCCGATACAAGCAGAACAAGCATAGTAGGGTGAGGGTTGAATCCCACCAAAATTTCACACAAACCAAGTAGGGAGGATCTTTCACCTTCGAAATGGGGAACAACAAAATCCCAACAAGAATTCACAAATATAAATCAAATATAAATCTCAACATATCAAAACTAACCTACACGCCGAGCATAAATACCCGTTGGGGAAAAACTCCCGAGAGCGCACAAAAGAGCCGACAGTAACAACTAAACTACACCAACAAAAAGAAAGAATGGGCTCGAGATAAACTAAATCAATCGGGACCCCTAATACAATAGTTTTAATAGTCATTTAATGGCGGGGATATTACACTACAAATGGAGGTTGAGGTGATTTAGGTATGTATGGAATAGGTCCTATTCTATGGGTTTCTTTCTGTTTCTGTAAAGAGGGATAGGTCTAGGGTTAGTAGAAGCCACAAGAGGATGAATGACTTGTGGAAAATATATTTGTTACACGGGTACCTTTCCTCATTCTATTATATTGAAAAGTGGATGAACATGATGCATCACTATAAGCTTTGAGAACTAGAAAATGGTATCTTGGCAGATGATATTTTCCTTAGCTACTAAAGGGGCAGGTCTAGGTGCAAAAGAATATTGTATAGGTTTGATGTTTGATAGGGTACTGTTTGTGTGGGTATTAGAAGAAGACCCTAAATAGTGCCTTAAACTTTGAGTAGAATTTAAATAAAAGTTCTACTAACCATTGAAAAATTAGTAGAGGTGAAGGCTAGAAATAATGAAAAAAGAATCCTTCATGATAGATGTATCATTTGTATCTAGTGTATTAGATAATATGCACCACACCTTCATATGGAAAATTTAAGCATTTATGAACCATTAAAGTGATCACTTCCATAGAAATTAGGCATTGAATGGATAACTTTACATGAAATAAAATTAGGTTAAAGAATGACAAAATGCACCAGGTACTTGCAATCAGTTATGTAAGTAGATTTTCATTTGCATAGCTTTGTTGGTTACCAAATGGTTCCTACACATGATCTAAACAGATTTATGCTTTTCCTTTTATAATGCAGAGTATGTTGCTGGTGGGATGATATCCATGAGGGGTGATATTTACAATTATGGTATTATGCTATTGGAGATGGTAACTAGAAAGAGTCCAACCAATCATATGTTTGGGGGGGGGGTTGAACCCACACAAGTGGGTAAGCATACATTTTGATGACAAATTGGAAGAGATTATTGACATGATGAATAGTTTCAGAGAATATGAAATAAATCAATGTCTCATTCCTTTCATGCTTGTTTCTTTGCAATGTTCAAAGGAGTCCCCCAATGAAAGACCCACAACCAAAGCTATGGCAGGAGTAATGGAAACTATTAGGAAATCTCTACTTGAATCTTAACACTTATGAAGCTGATACATATTGAAAATGGGCTCATTGAACAACTGAATGAAAGACATGATCTCATTGAACAACTATCTAAAGGTAGTGGATATGAGGAATCTCATGTAGCTCTAGAAGAATTGTCTCAAGAGGAGAAACTACATAAAGACAAGAAGAACATCAAAAGAGAGTTTATTTTTTTGTCAATTAGAATGGGTGAAGAAATGGAATCAAGGAAGACATCAGAAGAAGTAAGGAAAATTGTAGAGGAAGCCCTAAAAACCAAAGATGAATCCCTAAAAGTTAAGATGGACGAGCTCTTGAAATTTGAACAATAAGTGGGTACATTGCATGCACATATAATGAGACAAATGAAGAGAATAAAAAATTCCTAATGGAGAATGAAAAGACGAGACAAGAAAATGAGAAACTAAAGGTTGAGTTGAAGGTTGCAGATGATTTACTCAAGAGATTCAACAAAAGTACTGCAATGCTTGATGAACAAATGAAGAATCAGAGAATGCATGGGAGAGCATTAGGCTACACCAATTATGATGCTGGTGATTCTTCAAGTACCAAGAAGGCCATACAAGATGACAAATATGCACCTAAGGTGAATCAAAGGAAATCTTGTAAGAGATCTTATAAACCAGTTTGTTTCAATTGTCACAAGGTTGGACATACAACTAATGCATGTAGGACAAATATCAGATCTAGTGTTCCAAGTATTAGATCAAATGCTAGACCAAGCACTTTCATGGTTATTGTTACAATTGCAATGAATATGGTCATAGAGCTAATGAGTGTAGGACAATAGTGAAAAATCAGAGACCATATGTCAACTGATAGAGTCTTTATCAGAATGAGAATCGGTGGGATGTTACATGCCCACATTGTCATAATTATGGTCACATGACGATCAACTGTAGATTGAGGACCAATAGAGGCAATGCAAGTCCTTGGAGATCAATTGGTATGGCATGCTTTTACTATCATAAGATAGGTCACATTGATAGGTTTTGTAGATGAAGGAACAACAAGGTGAACCAACTGGTTAATCAGTTTGACAAGCAAAAAGGAAAGAAAATTGTGAATGTTGAAGAGACTAGAAGGCAAATAAACCAGATTTGGATGAAAAAGAGTGAAGGAAAATCATCAGAAGAATCCACATCTTCACAGGGTGTGGATAATTCATCATCTAAGTCATCTTTGACTTAGGGGGAGCAAGTATTGTTGAGTCCATTAAAGACCCCCTAGATGCATGTGTGGTAAGTTCGATTTGCATATTTAGATGAACATGGTTTTTTTATGCATGATATGAAGTTTTGGTGACCTACATGAAGATTCAGATGACCGCTAACAAGATCTGTGAAGGTATATGATTTTTTTAAAAATTGGTGATGAATTTAATGCTTAAGAGTGGTGGAAGATAAAAGGTGATTTTAGGTCTTATTTTGCACTTACACATTCAAGTGCTATAGCCAGAAGTGAAAGAAGTGAAGTTTGAGAAGATTGACAATGATTGAAGTGACCGTAGAAGGATTTGAAGTGATTTTGGTAAAGAAATTTGTGAGGGTTTTCACAGGTCATCGTGTGGTAACTCAAAAGGTATGTATTTATTGGAGATCTCTGAGCTTAAAATCTGTTATTTTCAGTATGGCTACTCCTATTATTGTTGCTCATAGAGAAACCTAGGCCACTATTTAAGAGACATCCAAACAAATCGATGGAGAATGACCCAAAAGGTGCCCTAACTAGCATTCCCTACAGTGTATTGCATATGGAGGATGTCAGATCATACATTCATTGTAATATCAAAGAATTAGGTGAAACCCACATATAATCACTTTACAAATATTTGTGGAAAGATTCAGTGATGAAAGATGAATATAAAGTGATTGTAGATAAGGGTTTTGTGCACACAGTTCAATTTCTCTCTGACTTTGAGGAAGAACAAATTAGATATGTGCTGAGCATGGTTTACAAAAAAATATGTTTCTTGATTAAACCTACAAGATTACTAAAGTGGCCATTCACGCAGTGATAGGTTTCTATGCTATTGGAGAGATACCACAACTAATATCTATCCCACAAGACATAGTCACATAACTGACCAAATGGAAATGGGACAAGTGTGCGATGATAATAAATGATATCCCAGATGAGGCAATTAGGTTTTCATCTGTGATGATTGGATACAAAGTATTTTACTCAAGCATAATCAACAATGTGCCTATTGTTGTGATTTACAGTGCATATAAGATGGTGAAGGAAGATGCAGAGTATGACTTGTGTGCTATGATGAGAGATCAGTTCTTTTCGAACATGGAGAAGATCAAGAAAGACAAAAGGAAAGTATTCAAGTACAATCAATTTCTTATAGGTCTATTATTCTACTTCCAAAATTTCTTTCTTGGTATTGGACCAGTTAATTGGGTAGATGGTACACATGTTGTGGATCAAATGGAAAATTGTGCTAAGATGCTTGGTAGTCAGTTTTCTGAGAAGGTATGGAGATATTTTAAGGATTTCCAAAAGAGAATGCTTTAAAGGGAAATAATTCCAGCTCATGTTGTTGATAAATATAAAGATAATATATGTGTTAATGTTTATAGCTTCTTTCGGATAAGAAAAAGAAAAAAAGAAAAAAAAATAAAATATATATATATATATATAATTGCATTAATATGAAATTGTAAATCAACAAAAGCATATGGAAGGTGGCGGGTTTTCTTAAGCGCTGTTTGAAGACTGTCATCACCTAAGTGGAGGGTTGACCATTGTGGAGGCACCTCCATAATGGATGTGACTCCATGAGGAGTCATGACCATCGTGGAGATGCCTCCACAATGGAAGGATCTCTCCCTTATACGCATTGCTGCCACTGCTAAAGACATTGAACAGTGACATAAGTATCAGAATCATTTTGTAAATGTTTGCAACATAAAAATAGTGTTAGATTAATTTCTATCTATTCACAAAATTTTTGATTCATTGAAAACATTAAGTCATTTACAGCATGTAAATTAATATATAAATATCTAATCCTAGTTTTAACATGGTATCAGAGCATGCATAAAAAGATCTAGATTAGATTTATATATAAAGACTCATTATATATATATATATATATATATATATATATATATATATATATATATATATATATATATATATATATTTGATTACCACATTCAAAATGGTGAATGGAATAAGATTAGAAGATCGTCTTGAAGGAGCGTCAAACTATGTGGCGTAGAAATTACGAATGATGCTCACATTAAAAGAGCATGATTTAACATCCACATTGGAAAAACTCAAGACTGAACTAAGTGAAAAGGATGAACAAATTAAATAGGATAAGGACAATACCAAGGAAATGAAATTGTTAGTAGACACAGTTAAAGATCATATAGTGCCTATAATCATAAAATTAGAAACCACATATGAGATGTTTAATGCACTAAAAGATATGTATGAAATTAACAATAGAAGAAGAGCACTTACACTTACGAGTCAACTCCATCAGATAAAGAATAAACAAGGAGAAACTATCTCATCCTACTTCATGAGAATTACAGATTTGAGAAATCAACTCTCCACAATTGGTCACTCTTTTGATAGTAAGGAATTAACAATGATTTCACTTAACAGACTACCCTTTTCATGTGAATCCTTCATTCAAGGAATAAGTGCTTGAACCAAAATTCCTAAATTTGATCGATTGAAATTAGATTGTATTCAAGAAGAGTCTCGATTATCAATTAGAGGGATCAATACAAATACTTCAAAAGAAGTCTCCCAAGTACTCAATAGAGGATTACACAAAAAGAAAAAGAAGACTAACTTTAAAAGAAAAATAGGAAATGAATCAAATAAGAAAAAAAAATCCAGAAATAGAGACCTATAAAAACTACAATGTTATAGATGTGAAAAATTTGGTCACCTTGCTTAAAAGAGTCCTAAAAGAAATAAAGTACACACATATTTTTCCCAAGTAAGTGATACAAAGGAGAATATGAATTCAGATAAACTTGTTTTCTACTCTGCTCTATCAAGTCAAGTTTCAAACAATCAGAGTACCTAGATTGTTGATAGTGGGACCTCTCGACATATCACTGGATTCAAAGAGCATATAGAATCCTTAGAAGAATGTTCTACACAAGAAGTTATGATTGGATATGATACTGCCTATCGAGTTATGGGTATTGGGACCTCCACCATATATCTTGAATCTAGAATATCTATACAACTTACTAGTGTTCTGTTTGTACCTGACATAAGAAGAAACTTAGTTTCTATTTCAGTACTAGAACATAAGGGACACAAAATCACCTTCATGGATGGGAATATTTTAGCTTGGCTTAAGAACTCAAACATAAATAATGCTCACACTATTGGAGTTAGAGATGGAACCCTCTATAAATTATGTATTCCTTCTCATCAAGCCCTAATTCATACATCAAATGAAAGTGAACTATGGCATAGGAGACTAGGACACTTTCATTTTCGCGGTTTAACCTCTTTAGAGAAGATGGTTACAAGACTACTGAAACTAAGATATGATCATATTAGAGCTTGTAAAGGTTGTGCACTAGGAAAGAATACTAAAAGTACTTTTCATCATAGTAAAAGTAAAACTAAGAATATTCTAGAACTTATTCACTCTAATCTATGTGGCCCTATGTCCATTCCCTCTATTGGAGGATATTTGTATTATATTATCTTTGTAGATGATTACTCTAGGAAGACCTGGCTATATTTTCTAAAATGTAAAGAGTCAAAAGAAATCCTCTTAAAATTCAAAGAGTTCAAGGTTCTAGTGGAAAATCTATCAGGTAAGAGTATTAAAATATTAAGAACAAACAATGGTAAAGAATACACTTCAAAAATATTCCAAAGTTTTTGTAAATATGTTGGGATCAAGAGGGAGTTCACTGTTCCATACAAACCACAATAGAATGGAGTTGCAAACAGAAAGAACATGACAATAGTAGAATCTTCTAAAGCAATGATGCATGATCAAAACTTAGAAACCCATCTTTGGGCTGAAGCCTCTAATACTACTGCATATGTTCAAAATAGATTCCCTCACTCCCATCTTGAAAATAAAACCCTGGAAGAAGCATTCTCAGGTAGTAAATCTAATATCAGTCACTTGAGAACTTTTGGGTGTCCTGTCTACATTCACATTCCTAAAGAGAAAATAAATAAATTAGAACCTTTAGGAAATAAAGGAATCTTTGTGGGATAGATTGAAAATACCAAAGCCTACAAAATTTACATTCTAGGACAAAGAAATATTGAGCTCAATAGAGATTTAATATTTGAAGAGGACACTGCACTCAAAAGGTCCAAGGAAGACTATAATGATTCTCTAGAAGATCTTAATCCCAAGATTTAGAGGGAGAACCAAGAAGTTGAAGATAATGAACCCTTAGATACTTCTAATGAATATGAAGTAGGAAAGAAGAGACCTATTTTGGCTAGAAAAGTTATTGAAGAAGGTGAAAAATATGCTTCTCTAGATGGGACTATCAGGGAAAAAAAAAGACCTCATAAATTCTCTAGTTATGTTGTACTTCTGAGTAAGCTTATAAACTTAGAACCCTCTAACCCAAAAGAAGCTCTTCAACATCAAAACTATAAGAATTCCATGAAAAAAGAATATAATTCTATCTTACAAAATGATGTATGGGATATTGTACCTAGACCTAAAAACAAATCAGTTGTCTCCTCCAAGTGGTTATTCAAAATTAAACATGCTACAGACGAAAGTATCGATAAAAACAAGGCAAGATTTGTTGTAAGAGGTTTCTCTCAAAAGGAAGGCATTGATTATGAAGAGACCTTTGCTCCAGTTGCAAGATATACTTCAGTAAGAACAATCATTTCCATTGTTGCTGCCAAAGGTTGGAAGATCCATCAGATGGATGTAAAGACAACTTTTCTAAATGGTATGATTACAGAGGAAGTATATCTAGAATGACCATAAGGATTCATAGTACATAGTCAACAAAATCATGTCTGTAAACTAAAGAAGGCATTATATGGACTTAAGCAAGCACCTCGAGCATGGTATGAACGAATAGATCACTATCTATCTAAAATCGGCTTCTCTAAAAATGATCCTGACCCAAACCTCTACTTTGAGGTGGTAAAAGGAGATATGTTGATTTTAATACTTTATGTAGATGATTTGTTAATAACATGTGAAGATTATCTAATTAATAAGTGTAAAGAAGATCTTGCAGCTGAATTTGAGATGAAAGATTTAGGGCTATTACATTACTTCCTAGGCTTAGAAGTTTGGCAACATGCTAATGAGATTCTTCTAAATCAACAACTACACTTTAGACATTCTAAAAATATTTGGAATGATGGATTGTAAGCCTATGTCCACTCCCATGGAATAAAATCTACTTTGATTAAAAGAAGAAACATCAAGTTCAGAACCTGCAGATTTCTCTCTTTACAAGAAGATTATTGGATCTCTGATGTACTTAGTAAATACCAGACCAAACATTTATTATGCAGTTAATGCTCTCAGTTAGTTCATGTGTGAACCAAATTTTTTTTATATGGTAGTAGCTAAGCACATACTAAGGTATCTTCGAGGAACAATAAATTTTGGACTAAGGTAAAAAGATGTAGATTTACAACTACATGGTTTTACTAATTCAGATTGGACCGGAAGCACTATGGATCGAAAAAGTACCTCTGGATGTTGTTTCAGTTTGGGTTCAACAATGATTTCTTGGTTTAGTAGGAAACAATCCTCAATTTCTCAAAGTTCCACAGAAGCAGAGTACATTGCCGCATCTATGGGAGCACGTGAAGTAGTTTGGTTGAGAAAACTTATCTTTGGTTTGTTTGGAGAATCTCTAAAACCTACCATTATTCATTGCAATAATCAGAGTTGTATAAATCTCTCCTTAAACCCAATATTTCACAAAAAGTCCAAGCATATTGAGATACCTTATCACTATATTAGAGATATGGTGGAAAAGAATGTTAGTGAGTTAAAGTATATCAGTAAAGAGGAACAAGCGACAGACATTCTCACCAAGGCTCTAGAAAAGATAAAGGTAGAGAACTTTAGAGGTAAACTTGGTATGATTGGAATTTCTGAGAACTTATCTCGGTAAGTGGAGGGCCGACCATTCAATTAAGTGGAGGGCCATCACCCAAGTGGAGGGCTGACCATTGTGGAGGCACCTCCATGATGGACGTGACTCCATGAGGAGTCACGACCATCATGGAGATACCTCCACAATGGAAGGCTCTCTCCCTTACTTATACACACTACTGCCATTGCTGAAGACATTGAACAACAACATAAGTATCACAATCATTTTGTAAATGTGTGCAGCATAAAAATAGTGTTAGATTAATTTCTATCTATTCATAGCATTCTTGATTCATTGAAAACATTAAGTCATTCACAATATTTAAATTAATTTATAAATATCAGATCATAGTTTTAACAATATGTTTCATGGTTGATCCTGATACATGTCAAATGGAGGTAGTAGTACCTAGGACATCATGGGCTATGCTTATGGGTTACAAGATATAAGCTAATATAGCCATTGCTTATGCTGATGATCTACTGAAGAATCCCATTGATCCTACTAAAAAGAGATTTGGAACATATAGGGAAAAATATATTGAAGTTGTAGATAGATTTAATGCATTGATCATTGAGAAGAAATTTAGAAAGGAAGTTGAGCAATTATTTCTGTAGAAATGCTTCACACATGAAGCTATAGATAAAGTAAGAGCCAGACATGAAGATGAGAAAGTTGGCACTTCAGCTACAACTATTGCAAAATAAGACGTAGAAGTAATATCTTCTACAACTGGTAGAAATTTAGTTGGTAGACATACAAGGAGTGTAACAACAGTAAAGAAGGATAAACCATCTCCTCCAACTAAGATTTGAGTGAGAAGAACAATAACAAAAACACAACCTGAGACCACAAAGGAAAATGAGGCTAATGCAAAAAAGGTTGCTGGAAAGAGGAAGAAAGAGAAGGAAAAGGGTCTAAAGAAGTGCAAGAGGAAGATGAAGGTACAAAATCAGAAAAAGAGCATAAATAATTCAATGTTCAAGGTAAAAAATCTAAGGTAGTTGGTGCCCCTACCACTATATCTATCAAACAAGACTTTAGCAAGTTTATTTTAGTTGATATTATTATTAATAAAGTCAAGAAGTGGGGTATAATTTATGGTGTAAATAAGTATTATGATAAGTTTAGTGAAAAAGATCAAAGGAAAATTGAAGATGTTGTGGTAGAAAGTTTGCATAGGTTAAGCTAGGTGCTTATTCAATTGCAAGGAAAAATTCCTTCTTCTTTATATGGAAAAATTTAAGCTAGATGGAAGGGAGAATTAAAGAAAGAAAAATAAATAATTGAGTATGTCTTAATGCATTTAAAGCCTACGATAATTGCAAAGGAGACGAAGGAAACCTTGGATAAGGTTAGACCTACATTTAAGACAAAAACAAGAGTTACAAGACTACTGATTAGTGATTCTCAATCAATGGAAGATGAAATAGATAACATTTTGAAGAAGTACTTAGGTCTTATAGAGGAGAAGAAGGATGAAGTGGAAGAGGAACAAGCAAAATGAGAAGAGAGTGTGAAAGAGGATGTGATTTCTCTTATCGATGAATGGTGGACCATAAATGGCGTGAAGGTCACACTTGATAACACTTTTCTGGATGAGCCCATGGACACCATGGATACCATAGGTGATATTATGGTCATGGATATTCATGAAGAACAAAGGGAAACTATAGAGAAAAAAGAGGAAGCTCCCAAGGACACACAAGATCAATAGGAAAAGGAGATAGAGTAAAGAGGAATTGGTTAGGGTATGACCAATGATACATCATTTGAATAACAAAAAGTACCGGTAATGGGGGAAATAGGTGGATATGAAGAAGATAACGATGAACATAAGGTGAAGACCATAGACAAGGAGACAGAAAAGGTAACAATTTTTTGGTCTATTTCTTCTAGAATTGTTGGTATGGATGAAGATATACCTTCCATTAAAGGGAAAATAGATTTGAGTTCTATGAATACTAAGGAAATGATGGATATTTATATGGCTCAATTAAGTCCAAAGAAAAGAAGGAGAAAATGAAATAGGAGGCATAGGTTATCCTGAATGCAAGAGATATACTATTTGATTTAGTGCCTAATGTGAAATATGATAAGAAGGCCACACTAATTGAATAGTTAGGTTAGTTGGTCATAACTACTGGAGAGGAAGATGAAGAGTCTAGAGGATTCCACAACAATGAGAGCTGAGAGAGACTATGAAAGGAAGAGGTCAGAAAAGTTGGCTCAATCAATTGCAGTTGATAGAAACACCTTACAAGTTTCACTGAACTGGGTGAAAGATCCTTTAAAGGAAGGTGGTAAGATAATTACCTCTATCTCTGACTTTTCACAGTTCTTGAAAGACTTAGACAGGAAAAGAGGTGAAGCTCAACAAGAGATAATGCTATTAGTAGAATATTTTGATCCTATCAATGGTTTAGTTACAAGTTTTGGAGAACAAGTACATGTCAATCATAAGATCAAGACTTATAGTAATGAGCAGGAAAAGAAGATATCTAATTTATTAGAGTTACAGAGTCTATTGATTCCTAAGTTGGAGATTTTGCAAAAAGGTGTTAAAGAGACTGAAATAGTGTTAGTCTCATCTACTCTGTGTATGGTAGAAGGACTGGAGGAGCTTGTAGATTTGATGCATGTGAAGATACTTATCATGGAGAACCTAGTGAACACTTAGGTTAATGATTTATCGATCTTGAAGACCAATTTTGAAGATGTATTTAGTATATTTTAAATCGGTATGCACTATTATTTATAAATAAAATTTCAACATGCCTTTTGGTTATCCATTACAACTTAATACCTTTGTTATTGTTGTCAAAGGGGGAGCAGTAGTGTAGTGAAAAATTTTGAAGTATGAAAAAGGGTGAGTTGATATATTACCTTAGGGGGAGTTATTTTTTGCACCTCTGAATCTTTGATGCTCTAAACTTGTTGATTATATTTTTGCAAGAGTTGGACATTTAGTCAAATATTTCTCTAAGTGTTTCCATCAATTCCAAAGGGGAAGATTGTTGGCATTTGATGAAGGTTTGATGAATATGATCATGTGATGAATGTTGTAGTGTTGTCATTGCTGGAAAAAGTCTTCTAGGATGATTGAATCCATTATACTAGTGACAATGATGATTGCATAAGGAATTCACCCAGTATCTAGTGCATCAGTGATAACATAGTAAGTCATGGTAAATGCAATATGTAGTGATAATATGGAAATTTATGGTTGTCTGATTGGACATGCATAATATATAGAGTCATTTCAACCTGCATCTATGATCGCGTAAGAGGATTTGAAGTACAAATGAAGATTTGGTGAAACATCAGTGTTATCAGCTAGAACTACCAATCGGTCACGTCAAGGTGATGAAATCAAGGTAGCGATTGGATACGAGTTAATAATTATTTAATTTTTGATTTTTATTGTTAAGGGCCAACCTTTAATTTATTCAATTTCCTATGTTGGCGTGATTTCTTATGAAATTTGGATGCCAACATTAGTAACGCATTTTAGGGTTTCTCCATTGACCTAAATATGTATATATGAGATGAAATCATAGAGAAACAAAGGTTGTTAGTTGTCTCAATAATTGTGATTGTTGAGAGAAAAGTTTGTATGATCATAACACTGGTTTGAGTGATGTTGAAGATGATTTGTCAGGAAGAGTGTTCTACATTCAGATTATTTTATTGTGCTCATTATCAAGGCAAGTTCTAACATGCTTGTGATCAAAATCTTCTAACAAGGTTACTCTTAACAAGGTATGAAAGATCCTAATAGGTCTAAAGTTTAATTCCTCTAACCAGGTGACTCTCAGAAGGAGTTAAAAATCCCCTAATATGGTAGTTTCTAATAGGAATTTGTAATAGCTTCTAACTAGGCTATACATACTCCTGACTGGGTATACCCTTAGCAACAAGTTGTAATGCTCCTAATAGGGAAGATCTTATTGGTGCACTAGTGATATTAGTGGGGGATAATTATCACCATGGATTTTCCCCTCTAACAAGAGTTTGCATGCAAAAAGATTGGTGTTTTTGTATTGACTATGTGTGGATGTTTTGTGTGTTATGCTTCTATATTATAGGTACATTTGCATGTTGGTTAATCTGCAAGTTTATGAAAAGATTTTGTAGACCTATGGCTGCACTGATTCACCCCCCCTCTCAGTGCATTATAAAATTAACAAAGAGATCCTGTATGAAGATGAAACTCCACAATCTCTTTTTCTGCCATTTGATGAAGAATAAGAAAACGAGGATAATATTCCTAATCTATTTGAAGAAATAATATGGTGCAAGAGCACTTAGGGGTTAGGTGTGATCAACCCTCAAATTTTGGTTTGGAAAACCTTCTCAAGGTCATGTGCATAAATAAGGTTATTTTAAGAGTTTTTTTGTTATGTTTTCATTGCGATCAAATGTCTCAAAAGACCCTATTAATGCATTGTAAGCCAAATATGGAAAAATGTTAGGAATGGTACCAAGAGTGCACATGGTGACCTAAATTGGTTGTAATTAGGTCTAGAGGTAACTTAGTGGTAATTAGAACCATACATTGGATCAACGTGTTGTAATAAGAAAAGATGTAAAAGTTGTCAAAAGTTGCTTAGACAATTTTTGCAACTTTGCAATGTTGCATGACAACATTTGGGAAAAATGTTACCGAGTTCTCCCAAATATTACAAAGCATTCCCAAAGGTTATCGTGTACTCCCAAATGTTACTAAGTACCCTAAAAATAGTTACAAGTCAAATAAGTCAGTTGAAACATGGAGGATGGACATATTTAAGGTCTCCTCAAGCATTGTACAAGAGGTTGGCATCATTTTTTGGAACAAATTCCAATACTAAGCATTGTGATAGTTCTAAGTTAATTGGACTATGTTTTTAGATTTAGTTTTCATTCAAGCTAAATAGATTGAAACAATGAATCTTTCCTTGTAGATAGTTGATATTGGTCATTTTATTTCTTTGTGTGTGTAGGTTTTGAGTTCTTGTTCTAGTTTGTTTATGTAAATAAATTCTTATCCCTAGTTCTAAGTCTTTGGACCAGACAAGGTGTACATAGTGAAAATGATTTCCATTTGAGTTCCCACCATGGAAAACACTTGGCCCTTGGGGGAAGGAAAATGGAGTATGTGTATAATAGTTTAATTTTTTTTAGGGTTCTAGAAGTGGTACCTGTGAATTTTAAAGTCTTTCCCTAGGCAAGCTCTTCCATAGCATAGTTAGGAAGCAAGATAATCAAAGGTTTATAACTTGTAAGAGTTGATTGGATGAATGAATCCAAGGATTGGGAGATTATAAGTAGGTTCATACAGAGCCTTGGTTGCGAGTTGGAGGATTGTTGAATCCATTTGGATGGATCTTGATGTAAACAGATTAAAGACTGGTTGGTTTCATTGCAAATTATCCTATTAGGGTTTGAACAGTATACAAACAGATTGAACATTGAGACTGACAAAATCTCAAAGGTCTTCGAGAAGGGTTTCCATATTACCAATGTGTTCAAGGGGTTTTTTATTAAGGTTTTTTGTGTGAAAGCCCAAAAATATTAGACATAGGGCTACTAGAGACAAAGAAGCCTAAAAGACCTAAAAACTAGGATTCTTGGAAGAGATGGAAAAATAACTTAAATATTGGTAAAAAGGAATTGTTTGGTGATTGAAATGGATGTTTAAGAAGACATAGACTCCTTCAAGGTGACTATAAAAGTGCTAGAAGGTGGTAGATGGACTTACTTGTGTGAGTTCATGGTGAAAGAATGAGAACTTTGAATTGGTAGAGAAGCTCTTAGTGTTTAGGAGATTAGTGGAAGGAAGCCTCCTAAAGTAGTAGGATGTAAAGAGAGCTAGAAGACCTAAGAAGTCCTGAAGTGACTTAGGAAAGAACTAGGATTAGTTCTTGAAGAGCCTCCCTATCAAAGTGGTATCAAAGCCTAAAGATTTGGGCTAGTGTGAGTGTTATGTTGTATACTAAATTAGTTGGAGAATATAGGATGGTGACCAATGCAGAGTTGACCAAGAAGGCAGAGGATCAAGAAGAGAAAAACAAATTTCTTAGAGAAAGATTAGATCAACTAGAGTTCAAGCTAGGTGAAGTAGAAGTGAAGACTAGAAAATCTAGTGAGAAGATAGATGAGAAGGGTAAGACTTTGGTAGTGGAAGATGAGATCCATGAGCCAGACCCTGTCATCTAAGAAGAACCCTTTCTCAAATCCCTCAAGGAAATAAGTGGAAAAGAATTAGAGGGAATATCTCTTTTTAGTGGCAAGATGGAGCCTGATCTAGTAATGGAGTGGATTTAAGGTCTTGAGAAGCACTTTGAATATGATGGAGTGAGTGAGGCTTAAAAGGTCAAGGTAGCAAAATCAAGATTGAGGGGAGCTTCTTTGACATGGTGGAAGTTTGTCCAAATTGAGAGGTAGAAGGAAGGTAAGAATCCCATCTGCACTCGGAAGGGCATGATTTCCAAGATCAAAGAAACAAACATCCCCGATGACTATGAGAACCAACTCCATAGGAAAAGACAAAATTTGAGATAGAAAGAACTAGATGTGAGCACCTACACAAAGGAATTCCAAAAGTTATGTTTGAGATCCAATGTGATAGAAGATGAAACATCAAGGTTGAAAGATAATTGAATGGGTTAAAGTAGATCATACAAGAAGAGATTAGTTTGTTGAGTCCCAACACAGTCCAAAAGTGCTATCAATTGGCACTCAAGGTGGAAGAGAAAGGCAAAAAGAAATTCAAGCAAGCTAGAAGAGGCAGAGGAAGAGATAATAAAGGTCACATTGGAAGTTTTGGGGGAAGAAGTTCAGACCAAAGATCCCAAGGGGAATCCAAGTTGGAAAAGTAAAGTGGGGATTCCAATAGAAGAGGAAGATATAGAGGAAGGGGATCTCACAACAAGAATAGAGGTAGGTTTGGAGGATCATGGAGAGGATCCTACTTCTCCACAATGAAATGTTAAAATTGTAATCAGTTGGGGCACCTTGCCTATAGATGCCTTGAGAAGACCTCATCATCACAAGGGGTTGAGAAGAGAGTCAACTATGTGTATGAAGATGTAGCAAGTAGCAAGTCACCATAGATAGCCTTGGATTCTAAAGTAGGAGACAACCTCATGATAAGGAGGACTTTGATAAAAGAACTTGTCAAGGATGAGCCAAGTCAAAAGAGAGCATTATTTAGGGTCATGTGAATTTTTTTGGGAAAGGTATGTAAATTTATCATTGACTCAGGATCTACTGATAATATTATATTTGATGAAGCAGTTAGTAAGCTTAGTTTGCAAATAATTCGACATACCAATCCTTATAGGGTCACATAGTTAAACAAAGGGCAACATGTTATAGTCAATGAATAGGCTTGGGTAGAATTTACCATAGGAAGGTATAAGAACAACTTATTATGTGATGTATTACTCATGAATGCTTGTCATCTGTTATTAGGGAGGCCATGACAATTTGATAGGCAAGCCCTCCATGATGGTAAGAAGAATTCATATGCCTTTAAGAAAGATGAAATAAATTTTAAGATCCAACCCATAACATATGAAGAGGAGACAAAACACATAAGTCCTACTGTGCTTCTAGTGGGAGAGAAGGAGTTCTTGAATACCTTGAAGGAGGGTGATGGAGTTGGATTTTGTCTTGTGTTCAAGGCTAAGGAGGAGAAGTTAGAAAAGAAAGAAGACATACTCGCAGAAGTACAAAACATCTTGGAACATTTTAAAGACATCATCAGTGATGGAACCCCTGCCACCCTACCACCATAGAGGGAAATAAGCCATCAGATATATCTTATTACAGGAGCATATTTTCCTAATAAAGCCCCTTACAAGATGACTCCCAAGAAGAACAAAGAAGTGGTGAAGAAATTCCAAGAGCTTCTTGACAATGGACTAAACCGAAAGAGCATTAGCCCATGTGCAGTTCCAAGAGTGTTGGCTCCCAAGAAAGGAGGAACATGGAGGTTATGTAGAGACTGAAGGGCCATCAATATGATCACTATAAGGTATAGGTTTCCTATACCTAGAATTTAGGACCTTATGGATTATTTAGGGGGTGCACAATACTTCACCAAGATTTACCTTAAGAGTGGTTATCACCATATAAGGATTAAGGAGGGAGATGAGTGGAAGACAATATTAAAAACCATTGAAGGCCTCTATGAATGGTTGGTCATGCCATTTGGACTCACCAATGGCCCAAGCACATTCATGAGGCTCATGAATGAAGTTATGATAATTTATTTTATTGGTTAATTTGTAGCAGTTTACTTAGATGATATCTTAATTTTTAGCAAAACTAAAGATGATCATCTTGAGCATCTGGGAATTGTACTTAAAAAGTTGCATGAGGAGAAACTAACCATAAATTTGGAGAAATGTGAGTTTTTGAAGCAGGAGCTTGTCTATTTGGGGCTTGTGATCTCCAAGGGAGATTTGAAGATGGATGCATCAAAGGTGGAAGAAATCTTAAGTTGGCCTACTCCCAAGACACTTAGTGAAGTAAGGAGTTTCCATGGTTTAGCATAGTTTTATAGAAAGTTCATTAGATAGTTTAGTGCAATTTGTGCTCCTATATTGGATACAATTAAGGGTGGAATGAAAGATAAGTTCCAATGGACTGAGAATTCTAGAAAAGGGTTTGAAACCTTGAAGGAGAAAATAGAAACTCAACCAGTCCTAACATAGACAAGTTTTGAGAAATTGTTCATAGTGGAACATGATGCCAATAATATTGTAGTAGGAGAAATACCAAGTCAAGAAAATGGACCAGTAGCATTTCACAGTGAAAAACTTAGTGATTCTAAGAAGTATTCTTCTTATGATTTGGAGTTGTATGCATTGGTGAAAGCTTTAAGAAAATGGAGGAATGACCTCCTACCCAAAGAATTTTTTCTAAACAAATAATTAGGCCTTGAGCTTCTTAAATTCATAGGAAAAGTTAAGTCATAAACACATGAAGTGGGTAGAATATATCCAAGCTTACACCTTCACCATTAAACACAAAAAGGGGCAAACAAATAAGGTTGCAGATTCCTTGAGAAAAAGGTTATTGAGAGTGCATGAGATTCAATTGAAGAGTATATGTATTGATAGTTTCAAAGACCTATAACCATTTCCATAGTGAATATGCAGATTTTACCTTACAAGATGGACTTTTTTTTAAGGGTGGAAAATTGTGTCTAGCTAAGGGATCAATTAGGAAGAACTTAATTCATGAGAAGCATGATGGAAATCTAAGTGGACACTTTGGATTGAACAAGACTTTAGAGTTGGTTCAAAGGTTCTATTAATGGCCCAAAATGCATAAGGGCATAAGGCGGTATATTGAGAAGTGTAATATCTATCAAAGATCCAAAGGAACCTCTGCAAATGATGGACTTTATCAGCCCTTACCAATTCCCAACAGGCCATGGGAATGTGTAAGTATGAATTTTGTTGTTGGATTACCTAAAATAAAGACTGGTTGTGATAGTATTTATGTTGTAGTAGATAGGTTTAACAAAATGGCTCACTTTATTCCATGAAAAGTGACCCATGATGCTAGCCAAATAGATCATTTGTTTTTTAAGGAGGTGATCGAAATTCATGGTCTACCAGTCAGTATAGTCTCTGATAGAGACACCAAGTTTATGGGGCATTTATGGAAAACCTTATGTAAAAGGTTAGGTACCAACTTCTCATTTGGGTCTACATACCATCCCCAAATAGATGGGTGGACAAAAATTGTCAATAGGAAACTTTTAAATCTCTTAAGATGTTTGACTAAGGAATATGGACAAGCTTGGGATTAAATCATCTACCAGGCTGAATTTTCTTACAATGATACTATTAACAAGACAAGTGGCAAGATCCCTTTTGAGGTAGTCTATGGCCTACATCCCAGAGGTGTGTTGGATATTGGAGATCTAAAAATAATGGAAGGAGAAGTAGACATGATGAAGATTTTGCACACTCCATGAACGAAGTGCATGAAAAGGTGAGAAGAACTTTGACAAAGAACACCCAAAAGATCAAGGATAAAGTTGATGCTAGGAGGACATACATACCATTTGAAGTAGGAGATTGGGTCATGGTCCATATGAACAAAGAAAGACTTCAAAAAGGAGTTCCAAAAAAGTTGCAAATGAGAAGGATTGGTCTATGTAAGATATTGGCCAAATATGGAGATAATGTATACAAGATACACCTACCAAAAGACATAGCATTGTCTGCTATTTTTAATGTAGTAGAACTTTTTCCTTACAAAGGTCCCAATACTAATTTTGACAAGGATCTCTATGATGTGACAAATATAGTTTTCAACATGGAACAATTTCCTAATCAGTCTATACTAGTGGCATAAAAGATCTTGGACTCCAGAGTGGCTAAGAAGACTAGACATAAAGTCTACATGGAACATCTCATCAAATGGAAGAATACTATTGATGATGAAGCTACATGGGTTCCTAAAATAAAGTTCATGAAGCTGGACATAGACCCAACACTCCTATCACCTCCAGTGACTTGAGTTCTTTTGTTGAGGGAGTATGGTGTAGGAGCACCTAGGAGTTAGTTGTAATCAACCATCAAATTTTGGTTTGGAAGACCTTCTCAAGGTCATGTGCATAAATAAGGTTTCTTTAAGAGTTTTGTTGTTGTATTTTTATTGGTCAAATGTGTCAAAAGCCCCTATTAATGCATTGTAAGTCAAATATGGAAAAATGCAAGGAATGGTACCAAGAGTGCACAAGGTGACCTAAATTGGTTGTAATTAGGTCTAGATGTAACTTAGTGGTCATTTGGAACCATACATTGGGTCAATGTATTGTAAGAATAAAATATGTAAAAGTTATCAAAAGTTGTTCAGACAATTTTTGTAACTTTGCAATGTTGCATGACAACATTTGGGAATAATGTTATCGAGTACTCCCAAATGTTACCGAGTACTCCCAAATGTTATTGAGTACCCTAAAAATAGTTACGGGTCAAAGAAGTTGGTTGAAAAATGAAGGATGGACATATTTAAGGTCTCCTCAAGCATTTTACAATAGGTTGGCATCATTTTTTGGCATGAATTCCAATACTAAGCATTGTGACAGTTTTAAGTTAATTTGATCGCGTTTTTAGATTTAGTTTTCATTCGAGATAAATTGATTGAAAAAATGAATATTTCCTTGTAGATAATTGATATTGGTAATTTTATTTCTTTGTGTGTGCAAGTTTTGAGTTCTTGTTTTGGTTTTTTTATGGGAATAAATTCCTATCCCTAGTTCTGAGTCTCTAGACTAGACAAGGTGTACATAGTGAAAGTGACTCCCATTTGAGTTCCCACCATGGAAAACACTCAGCCCTTGTGGGAATGAAAATGGAGTATGTGTATAGTAGTTTTATTTTTTTTAGGGTTCTAGAAGTGGTACCAGTGAATTTTAAACTCTTTCCCTAGGCGAGCTCTTCCATAGCACGACTAGGAAGCAAGAGAATCAAAGGTTTATAACTTTCAAGAGTTGAGTGGATGAATGAATCAAAGGATTGGGAGATGATAAGTAGGTTCATACAAAGCCTTGGTTTTGATTTGGAGGATTTTTGAATCCATTTGGATGGATCTTGATGCAAAAAGATTAAAGACTGGTTGGTTTAATTGCAAATTAGCCTATTAGTGTTTGAACAATATACAGATAGATTGAGCACTAAGACCAAAAAAATTGTAAGGGTTTTCAAAAAGGTTATCTAGATTACCAATGTGTTTAAGGGGTTGTTTGTAATGTTTTTGGTGTGAAAGACCAAAAATCTCAGACATAGGGCTACTAGAGACCGAGAAGCCTAAAAGACCTAAAAACTAGGATTCTTGGAAGCGATGGAAAAGAAGATTAAAGATTGGTCAAAAAGAATTGTTTTGCGATTGAAATGTATGTTTCACAACCCTAGACTCTTGCAAGGTGATTGTGAAAGTGATAGAAGAAGGTAGATGAACTTACTTATGTGAGTTCATGGTGGGAGAATGAGCACTTTGAATTGGTAGAGAAGCTCTTAGTGTTTAGGAGATTAGTGGAAGGAATCCTCCTAAAGTATTAGGGTGTAAAGAGAGATAGAAGCCCTAAGAAGTCCTGAAGTGACTTAGGAAAGAACTAGGATCAATTCTTGAAGAGCCTCCCTATCAATATAATGGCATAAAATAATGACAACTATGATAAAGATCAAAACCAAAATAAGGAAAACTAAGATCAAAATTTCCATAGATATCAAGATGAAGAAGAAACTAAAGAGAGGGTTGATGAAGAAACTCAAGATCCCTTGTTCCTCAAAGTCATGGAAAAACTTTTGGAAAAGAATAAAGAAATAAATTTCTTAAACTTAGCTCGAATAGGTGTTAAGCTTCCTCATGATTATGACACATCAACCTTAAAGAAGGATGAGGAAGTAGAAAATCTAATTGGGGTAATGAAAAAACAAATTAAACTATTTAAAACCCTAATAGATAATATGAAAAAGATAGAGAATACTAAGCAATTTTCAATTGAATCCATATTCCCATTTCCCTTTGACAAAAGTTTGATCATGGTACCTTGTCCTCCAAATGTGATCTTTCCATGGTATGACAAATATATAGATAAATCAGACCCACAAGACCGTTTGAGAGGAATTTTTGCCTAAAGTATTGAGTTCATGCATGACACAACTTATTTGATTAGATTATTCCCTAGAAGCCTTGGAGGGAAAGCAATGGAGTGGTTTTCAAAACTACCCCTGGGTATAAAAAAAGTTTGAAGAGTTAGCTTCCAAGTTTGTAAAACATTATTCCTACAATATTGAGAATGAAGTCACCATGATAAATCTATGCAATACCAAAAAAGAGATGGTGAATCCTTCTTAAGATTCTTACAAATATGGAGATCAATTTTTACCTGTTATCCTAGAAGTGCACCCGAGAAGGAGAAAATGGACATTTTCATGAAAAATCTAAATATGGAGATGAATTATCGATTACAACTCCAATGTCCACCCACTTTCAAGAAAATCATTGAAAATGAGATCAAAATAGAAGAATTTTTAGTAAGAAAAGGAGAAATAAGACTTTACAAAGAAAATAAGAGTTTCTCTAATACTAACAACAATTTCAACAACAACAAGGTTTCCAATAATAACAATGAAAACCCTAGATTTTGGCTAAATAATAACAATAAAAACCTTGTGAATGATGGGGTTGTAGAGTCAAAAAACTTTAAATTTATCCATTTAAACCTATCAAGTGGGGTCCAATCAAAATAACAATGTCGATCAAACAACCAAGACCCCTTTCAACAACAACAATAAAAACAATTCATTCAACAATCAATGAACCAACAAACCAAGACCTTTCTTCAATCCAAACCAAATAAGGAAGTTCACACCCTTGGGTGAACCCCTCAAAATGTACTAAGAACCCTTATCACTAACAAACTCCTTATTGTACTAGAGGCAAGACCTTATGAACCACAAGTTAAGCCTTCATGGTGGAATGATGCCCATGATTGTGAATATCATATAGATAAAAGACATAAAACAAATGAGTGTATGAGATTGAAACACATAGTTCAATACTTGATAGATGATGGTATGATCAATGTGGATAGTCCTCAAAACAATGAGGATCATATGAAATTCAAAATCCTTTCTTTAATCTCGAGAAAGATGAACCTTCTAATTCTCAAGAAAATAAAAAAAGAGGCAATGAAAAAACAAATTTTTCCCACACCTATGATAATACCTTCAATACTTTGTCATAATATGAAAATATTATCAATGTCTATGTGGTCAAAGATAAACAAGAAAAAGAAACCTCCAATGTTGTAACTAGGGGTAAAGCTTCAAAGGTGACATTACAAGGGACTGCTCCTAAAAATAGTTTACCTACTCAATCATCCTCCTATCTGAGATAATGTAACCTTTTCAACCAACTCCAAAGGACATCGACACTAATATCAATCTTGGAGTTGTTAAAAATTTCAACAACACAAAAATAAATATTGGAAAAGGCTCTTGTTGAGACTACCATTCCTAATGACTTGGATGTCGATAGATTTTTAAAAATGGTTGGACACCTCATTGTGCCTCATTGCCTATCTTTTCTGAGAAAGATGATATGTACCTAAATCATCCCAAAAATATTCCATTTCATATATAAGTATTGATACATAAACATTATGTCAAAATAGTCCTAATTGATTGTGATTTTGGCCTAAATATTTGTATTTTGAACCCTGTGAAAGCTCTAGGATATTCCAAGAATGTCGTGGATCCAAAAATAAAAATTAGCATTAAGGAATATGATGATGAGGAAAGATCTTCAAAAGGAATGGTTATTCTTCCCATTAGAGTGGATCCAATCCAAAAGGAAAGAGTTTTCCTAACACTTGATTGATCTAAAATTAACATATAAAATTTTGCTAGGAAGGCCACAGATTCATGAAATGCAAGCTGTGCCTTCAACATATCACTAATGTCTAAAGTTTCCTTATATGGGTCAAGAAATCACGGTGAGTGGAGATTGAAATCTATTCCTATGTTGTAACAACATCAAACCTATGAATGACTAATTTTTCAAACATAATAGCAAAGGAATTTAATCAAGCATATCCAAAGAAACAACTCAAGAACAAGGTTCTAGTTCTAGTTCCACATCAAAAGGAAAAGAAAGGATGGAAGAAGAAAGTACTCTTGTTGATTCAAATCAAGAAAACACTAAATTACCTACACCAAATAAGGGAAAAGAGAAAGTTAGTCTTTTAAATTTAAAAGAGGAAGATAAAAAGAATACTAGCCCCAGTGTTTCACACCAAGAAGAGGAAAATTTAAAATCCTTTAAAAGTGAAAAAGAAGAAGCCAAAGAAACACATTATCAAAAGAGGGATAAAATGATGAAGAATTTTGAGAAACAATGCAAAATCAAGCAAAAAGGTATAGGAGAATATTCCTTGTCAATTATGGACTTACCTCTTTCACCTAGATCACATGGAAAACCATCTAGTTCTCATCCTCCTCAAAAATATAATGAACATCTTGTAAGAACTAGTACTTCTTCACCCATAGAAAAGGATGATAATGAGATCTTAAAATGGATTTATAAAGAGGAAAATAGAAAGGCACAACAAAGATATAACCAAATAAAAATATTTTTATTATCAGATAATATCAAATTACATCAAATTGGCTTCAAATATGTTAGATTGTAAGGTCTTCCCGATTGCAACCAATACAAAGAAATCAGACCCAAATCCTATCTCTAATATGTCAAACCTCATATCTATTATCTCTTAACTCTCTACTACCTAGCACTTCCCAAAACAAGACTTCTACCCAACTTATAAATAAGATTGTGAGCCACAAGTCAGCTTATCTGATCATCAATACTAAGATAAAGAAAACAATTTATAATATATAGGTCAGGACCCAAAATGTGAAACAATGATTATCACAAAAAGAATATAAGGATGTTTGATAATAGATATAGATCCACATGAGTACCAACAATCATGATCCATGACTGTAAATTCTAAAATCCAACGATCACCAACCACACAATAAATCTCTTAAATTACTCTAGGTAGGAAATGAACACATTACCCACAACCACTAGATGAATCCAAAATTAAACCACCATAATCCAAACGAGATGATATCAAAGGAAATTGTTCCCACATAGGTCCTAAACATCACTGTATAATTGCACATGCGAACTCTAACACATGATGGAAAGCCAACTCGATCACTCAAACTATAAAATAAAAACAAAATGCAAAAAATCTTTTTGGTTGATGCAAGATTTCTTGTTATCCTAAGATTCTCTTGAATCACACACCCTAGGTGAGAAGAATATGTTCCATGAGAGGAAGTAATGAACATATGATGGAATTTAGAACATATATCCCATACATATTCTTGATCCACATATCCCCTTTTCCTGCAACCAACACTTTCTTTCCTCTGTCCACTTTCTGATTCTGCAAATTCACTTGTCCTACACTATTCTCCACTATTAAATTAAATCTCCTATCCTCTTTCTTCTTCTTCTTCTTACTAAGTATACTTTTTATGCAATCCTTCAACTTCCTTTTCTTACCATCAACACTCCTCTGAACCACATCTTTATCAAACCCTCCGATGATATTCCTCTTTAATCTAGTACCATCTGTACCTTGCTGCCCAAGACTTACACATACTATATTTCCATAACCAAAGATATCATTTGCACCTTAAACTCTGCAAGTTCTTTAGATATGTTCTTAACTTCCTCCTCCAAATTTTCCTTGATTTCACTCATAGTATTAGATTCATCAATTCTCATCTTCTCATGCCTACCACTATCAATCGAATAATATTTGAAGACTCCACAACTCCCATTCCCTTTTCCCTACAAAGGTATCAATTTATATACTCAGATTTTCATTTTCTTACCACATAGGTATTATCATGACCATCAAAAATAACATGCCTAGAAAACTAACAAAGGTATCCCAAGCAATAGATGACAAGGATCCATAGGTAACACATCACATAATATCTCATCATGGTAAGTCCCAATCTTAAAACAAACTAGGCATTGCTCATCAATCCTAGCCTTAGGTTCATCTTGCAACCAACTGACTTGATAAGGTCCTGGATGTTTTCTCCTTTCCAACTTCAATTTACTAAATATTTCTTCTGAAAAAAGTTATTATAATTTCTACCATCAATGATACCATTACATACCTTATCCTTACACTTACATCTGGTCCTGAAAAAATTCCTTCTTTGCACCAATTCATCAATACATGTAACTACTCTTCTAATGACAAGGACTCCACCTTTTTCAAAAGAATTCAATGTACTCTCCTTTGAAGTTGATGTAATCTCTCTATCTAAATGTCCAACGCTTCTTTTAGGATATTGAAAAGCCCTGTGACCTATTTTACCACACTAAAAATAAGTACCTATAGAATCACCTCTTCATCATCCTCTTTGTCTGCAATTGTGACCCTTAGTGGTTTGATGACTACTATTACCTTCATCTGTCTTCTTAGGATTCACTACCACATTAATTCCAAAAGTTGAGACACCAGCCATACCACCCTAGTTCTGGTTATTCTGCCTACCTTCAAACCTCTTGTTTAGCTTCTCTTCAATTATTAATGTCATATGATAATCATCTCCAATTTTTTTCATTCAAACCGTAAGTAAATCCTCTTGAATACTAGGTCTCAAAACATAGATATACCTAGAAACTATTTCCTTATTAGCTTTAGAATGACCAACCATAATCATTATCCAATAGAAATCTTCAATATATTCCTATACTGATTTGTCCTCTTGCTTCAATGCTTGCATCTTCTTGAACATTTCCAATTCATAATCCAATGTAATAAATTATCTCTTCAAAAATTCAATCATCCAATCCCATTTAGTAATCTTTTCTTTCCCTTTCTTATTTATCTCCAATTGAACTTCTCTCCACCATATACTTGCACGTCCTTGTAGCTTTATCTTTGCAAATCAAACCTGATTAGGATCTTCTACTTCTTCATACTTGAAGTATTCTTCCATTTCATTAATCCAATCAATCAATTCCTCTAGTCTAAGGCTACCAACAAATGTAGAAAATTTATCTTTAGGTCTCTTTCCTATCTTAGAAATAGCTTTCAAAAATCTGGCCTCTTTTGGATCTCTGACATCTTCTGTAGCTTCTTCAAAGTGTTCTTCTTCCTTAGATTCTTCATCACTATCATGACCAACTTTCAATGTAGTTCTCCTTTTCAATTCATCTTGTAAAGCTTGCACTTACCTCTACAAAGCCCTAAAACCATCATTGATGACTCCACAAACTCTTCTTAGAGGAAACTTCAATCTGGAAAATTTTGAGTGAAATCATTTGCAATTGTGGTTCAGATTCACTCTTCCACCCCACAAAAAACCAAATCAAGATATCTCCACCATGAAATCAGATTTTTAGTTCAGCGATTGAAAACCTTGCTCTGATACCACTTGATACAGTCAAGACCGGAGAAGTATCCAAATGAGATGGCCAATCTTACAGCTAGAGTAAACTCAACGTAAAATAGAAAGAAATTTTGAACACAGATATAACCAAATAACAACAAATTTATTATTAGATAACATCAAATTACATCAAATTTGACTCAAACATGTTAGGCTATAAGGCCTTCCCAATTGCAGCCAATATAAAGAAACCAGTCTCAGATCCTACCTATGCTTTGTCAAACCTTAGAGCCATCATCTCTAAACTATCTTATACCTAACACTACCTAAAAAAAGAACTTTTACCTAGCTTATAAACAAAATCACCAACTACAATTCATCTTATCAGATCATCAATCCCAAGATAAAAAAATGGTTTATAATATATAGGTCAAAACCTAGATTGTGAAACACAAATTATCACAACAATAATATAAGGATGCATGATAGTAGATATAGGTCCACATGAGTTCCAAAAATCATGATTCACGATCACACACGCTAAAATCCAATGATTACCAAATGCATGATAAATTTCTTAAATCAATCCAGGTAGGAAATGAATATGTTACCCATAGCCACTAGATAAATCCAAAATTGAACCGCCATGAACCAAAAGAGATGTGACCATAGTAAACTATTCACAGATAGGTCATAAACATCACAATATGATCACACACACAAAATCTAACATGGAATTGAAATCCAACCGGATCACTCAGACTGGAAATAAGAACAAAATGAAAAACATCTTTTTGGTTGATGCAAGATTTCCCACTACCCTAGGATGCTCCTGCATCACTAATGAATGGGAATGACATTCTTTTTGCAAAGATTATTTCCATGACAAAGAAGTGGATATGATTCATACCTATGCTCCTATCTCTAGCACAAGCAAAGGATAAATAGTATCTACCAAAGGTATTGAAGTAGACCCCACAAAAGGAAAGGAAATGATGTAAATGGGGGCACCAAGAAACATAAGTCAAATGAGATCACTTCAAGGACAACTACAATGTATAAGAAGATGCATTTCTCAATTTCTCAATTAGCTTAAAAATGCAATCATTTACTCAACTCCTTTACAAGGACACAATCTTCAAGTGGGACAATAAATGTGATGAAGTCATTGCACTTTTGAAGAAATACTTGGAAAATTCACCTATCTTGATACCTCATATTCTATGAAAACCATTATTATTATACATTTCAGTGACATATCACTCATTAGGTGCCTTATTAGCTCAAGAGGATGAAAATGAAAAAGATAAGGCAATTTACTACATCAGTAAGACTTTGGTAAAGTATGAGTTAAAATATAGGTTTATTGAGAGAGCATGTCTGGAAGTGGTTTTTTCTTCACAGAAACTACATCACTACATGTTGCCACATAAGATTTGGCTCATAGCTAAGATTGATCCATTAAAATATCAACTAAGAAAAAAAATCTAATGGGAATATTGATAAAATGGGTCATGGTGTTGAGTGAATTTGACATCGAATATATCCAGATATAAAAGAAAAAAAACATAAAGTCATAAATGATAAATTGGTAGAGGCTCCTTTGATGGATGATCACCCAATTCAAGTAGCTGAATTCCCAAATAAATAAATCATAAATATTGAAGCTAAGATATGTAAGGTCTACTTTGATGGATCCTATACACAACATGGCTTAGGGGCATGCATTGTACTAATTACACCTCAGGGATATACTATTGGAAAGTCCTAAAAAATTCTCTTTCCATGGACAAAAAATATATCCGAGTATGAAGCACTTATTATAGGTATCAAAATGGCCCTAGAATGGAAAGTGAAAAAACTACAAGTGTATGGTGACTCTCAACTTGTGATAAATCAAATCAATGACGATTACCAAACAAGAGATTGCAAGTTGATGCCTTATAAGAGGATGATAGATGATTTGGAGAAATACTTTGTCTTGATAACATTTGAGAAAATACCGGGTGAACCCACAATAGTGGGTTACACTTTTTTGCCTGAACAGACACTGAACAATACATTTTGAAAAAATCTTTTAGATTCAGATGTATATTGTCGTTAAACCGTTTGAAATCAAATGATGAAGTAAATTAGAGTCTTTTAGGATTTTTAGTCTAGATTCTAAATATATTTTGAATTTTGAATTTTGAATTCATTTGAATGGTTTTTTCACTCTCCCACGAAAATTGGTATGTTGCTGAAAATGTCATTTTCAAAGAGTTACATTGTTTTCATAGAGCATAACAATTTTACTAAAATAGATATCAATGTGATTCTTTCAAAATTAGTTTTTTAAAATCCATACGGAGGGCATGAAATTTGTTTTATGACATTATTATGATTATTTCATATTTTATTAACATTTGAAGTTGACTAAACCCTAATTATGACATACCTTGACTACATAGCTTATAACTGAAATACCAAGCTTATAACTTGTCGTGTGTTTTTCCAATTTCATTTTTATTTATTTTTATAGAAAGAGAACTTAAATACCTAGGGCATAGATATTTTTAGAATTTTTTTCTCTCATTTACTATTTTTCCATAAGCATCAAACATACAAGTAGACATATGGTGAAATATCTATGTTTAGTAAAACTAAGAATACAAAGTCATAATAAACTTAATATATATTAAGATTATAATCATTTGATAGATTTTTCTCAATAGTACCTTAATACATAGATAGTTTTGTCAAATGGATTCGTTTGATCTCCCAAAAGATAAAGTCAAAGTGATTTTTTGTCAGCATTTTAATAGGTGCGAAGGAGACTCCATTGTAGGTATGAATGAGGAGTATAGATGTTATATCATTGTTTTTTTTATCTAAGAGGCTTTGAGCTAACCATTTGTAATTAATTCTTTCAAATGGAGTCTCTCATGGCTTAAATAATCACATTTTATTAAAAATGTGTTATTTCAGCAAAAATCAACATATCTAAAAAAGTGTAACCCACTATTGTGGGGTCACCCTACCAAGGGAGAAAAATAAAGAACCAGATGCCATGGCAACTTTAGCTTCTCTATTTCAAATACCGGATCAAAGTATGATATATGAATTCTTGGTGAAAAAGTTTCTGAAACTTGCATTTGACCTTCCCGTATCCCACCTCATTTGTTTATTAGTTAGACATGACTCTCCTTTGTATGGATCCATTTATATATTTTTAAAATACCAAGCTTTACCCTTGGATCAATCTCAAAACCAAAAAAGACACTTCATATGCCAAGCTTCTAGCTATACCCTTGTTTCAGATACATTGTAGTATAAAAGTCTTGACGGAATGCTTCTTAGGTGCCTAGAGGATGAGGAATACAAAATAGTCTTATAAGATGTTCACAAAGGAATCTGTGGGTTAAATTCAAGTGGTTTGAATTTAACTAAGAAACTCCTTAGAATGGGATACTTTTTGCCCACAATGGAGAAGGATGTTTGCTAGTTTGTGAAAGTATGCCAAAAATACCAATATCATGAGAATTTAATTCATGTACTAGCACAAGGGTTAAAAACAATGGCTACACATTGACCTTTTTGTTAATTGAGGTTAGATTTAATTTAGATAATTTATCCACCTTCATCCAATGGTCATAAGTTCATTAAAACTGCAACAGAGTATTTCACCAAATGGGTAGAAGTCATGCCTTTATCAACTGCAAGAGGAAAGGAAATTTCAATGTTTATCTTGAACCATGTAATTTGTAGATATATCATTCCTCACACCATAATAACAGATAATGAAAAACATTTCAGAAAGAAGGATACCAATGAATTGTGTGAGAAATTCCACATTCATCATTCATCTTCCAATTACTATCCTCAAGGGAATGGACATGCAAAAGCTACAAACAAGAATATCCAAGTAAGATCTTAAAGAGAACAATTAATAATTTTGAAAGAGATAGGCATGTACAATTAAATCCAACTTTGTGGGCCCAATGAACAAGAAAAAGAAACCCACCAGAGCTACACCCTTTTCATTAGTTTATGGAGAAGAGGCAATGTTATCGTTAGAAGTTGAGATTCCATCCTTAAGGGTCTCCTTGCATGGATTTTTGACAGATGAAGGTTACAAAGTTTCTAGAATCCAACAACTTGATTTACTTAATGAAAAACAAACACAAGCCTATAAAAATCTCAAAGTTTACCAAAACAAAATGTTTAAGGAACTACAATAGGAAGATAAAACCAAGAGAGTTTCAAGTTGGTGACCTAGTATTGAGAGAGAAACTGAAGAATCAAGAAGATAGAGAAAAGAAAGGAAAATGGGAAGCAAATTGGCTAGGACCTTTCATTGTTATGTCTTCCTTTAGGAAAAGAACATACAAACTAACTGATTGTAATGGAGAGGAATAGCAAGAACCCATTAATAACATTCACTTAAAGAGGTTTTATACCTAATTAGATGAAAGTATATTAGATTGAAAGGGTATTAGACGATATTGTATCAGATGGAAAAGAATAATTCCTTGTACAAAAAAAAATTGATCATCCATAAATCTAAAAGCATTGAGATATTAATCTTGAGAAAATCTAAAAATATCAGAAAGAAGAAAAATTACAAAAAATAGTTAAAAAGAGTTCTTGAAGAAATTAAAAAATAGTGAAAAAGAGTTCCTGAAGAAATAAAAAAAATGGAAAAGTGTTCACAAAGAAAGAAAAAAAATTCAAATTTGGATCCTAAAAAAATGGTTATCTTGGTGAAAACTTGGCAAACAAGCACCTTATTAATATCAAGAAAATGAAAAATGAAAAATGAAAAATGAAAAATGAAAAATGAAAAAAAAAAGAGAAAGAAAAGAAAAGTGCCTTGTTGAAAACCTAGTAATAGGCACCATGGTAGCAAAAAAAGAAAATAAAAGAGAAAAAGAGCAATAAACTCAAGTGGTGAAAACTTGGTAAACAAACACCATTTTCCCCTAAGTTATCCTAAGTTAAGTCAAGCTTAGTTGCATTTACCATCTGCATCTTTCCGTCATCCTTGTATATATCCTTGCATTGCCAGTTATTTGTAGATAGTCATAATAAAATATCAAAGCTTCATTTTGCATACCCAAGGCTTTCATCATGATTTTGAAATTTGTATAAATCCAACATCATTGTTCAATCAACTAGGGGCACTAATTCAAAACCAAGGAAGTTCATCAAATAGACACCAATTGGCACAAATCAATGCATCAAACTAAAAACTTGACACTTGAACTTTTGATCCATATCATTTTTTCCAATTCGCACATTTGATCTTCAACCTAAATAATCGACATATTGATCTTTGATCTTAAATTGACTTATCTTTATCACGATTAAAAATACAAATAAAGATTGAAATGAATGAAGTTCTACTTGAAATATGGATCTAAAAATAATAGAAAAATGTTCAAAGTGTTACTTGATTTTGGAGTCATGTCTTTTTAGTGTATTGATGAAGTCTTTTGACTAGAGGAGTGATGATAAAAGCATGAAATTTTTCTTGATTTCTGCATGACTGATTGTAAGGTAGATTCATTAAAGTATTGAAAGACCATCTAATGAAAAGATCATCAAAGAATCATCAAGGACATTTTGAAAAGGAAGGGATCATATCTTTGTCTATTTATGCAAACAGATACCTTGGCCATTTAGATGTTTCATATCTTAATGCCAAAATCCACTTGCAACACTGAAACCAATGAAAGTGGTATTGAGATCATCATGATTGTAAAATCAAATTAGTGAGGGTTGTATTGACTTAAAGAGTGTAAAATACAAAAGAAAAGGGTATTCATACCATTATGGTTAAACCAATGATAGTTGTACCAATTTCATGTCCAAAAAGCTCAATGATGAAAAATAATGGCATTCATTTCAAAAGTGACAGTTAGCTGCATCCATATAGATTAACTTTGCATGATTAGAAGTTAAATAATTTCTTTAAAAGGAGGGGGAGTTCATCAAGGTTGACATCATTAAAGTATTTCTTTTAGATTGAAAATGTTGGACTCAAAAAAAATTTACATATCATTAGGTTGATTAACCATTAATCATTAAATGCATGAGGTTCATTAATCATTAATCATTAAATGCATTAGGTTCATTAAGTTCATTAATCATTAATAATTTGCATTGAGATCATTAAGTTCATTCATCAATCAAACTGCACTCAAAATCATTCAGTTTGCATCATTATAATTGCATATAAATAAGTAGTAAAAGAAAAAAAGTGCATCTAGAATCATTAGATGCATAGATAATCATATCAAAACACATAAAATTCATGTAAGTGCATATAGCTCTATCATTATTCATTAAGCATTAAAACATCATAAATATAATCATTAAGTGCATCTCATTATATATTATGCATCCATCTAAAGTATGTAAAATAAATGCATCCATAACATTTTGCATCGTAAAAAACACAAAAAAAGAATATAAATAGAACATATATAATTGCATCTGTATATAGATCTGAATAGAGGTAAAATGGATTCACCACTATTCAGATAGAAAGGGAAGAGGAAAATATTAAGATCTATTCTCAAACCCAAATTCCCCAAGGAAGAGATCCGATTTGATCAACAAAAAGGTTAATGCACAATCGAATCAATTTTATGGAAGAGAGTAGGAAGAGAGAGAGTAAATCCAATATTTCCCTATGAATGGAATTTATGCTTGGAATATGAAATAATTGAAATACAACTACTAACCTCCAAATTAGGGCAGATCTGGAAAATGTTGAATTCTAGTGTCTGTGTACACTTTCGAGAAAATTTGAAACCTGTCTTGGATTGGAAATACCGAGACAGAGAAAACCTAGAAATCTTTCCTCAAGATGGCTAAGCTTGGGTTTGACCCTCATAAAAGGTCAAATACCACATTCTTTATTTGAAGTCCGATTCGAATTCTGTTCGCAGATCTCGAAAGTTGGCTGAAAAGGGTATCCAAATTCGCTCTTAGATCTGAAACTCCACACCTGTACCTACAAGAAAATGGGGGTTTTTGTTGTATGGGGGGTTTGCCTTGGTCAAACCCCAGTTTGGAATCAACCTTAATATTGAAATTGAAATGGAGAATGCTAGCAAGTAGTAGAAAAGGATCTAACAATGAAGCTATGCAATTCAATAGATATGCAATTGTATTTGAAATGTAAACAAGTATATTGATATGAAAGCTTGAACAAAACAATAAATGTAAATCAAACCTCCATGGTTGTATGCTTGGAATCCACCTTGGTAAGAGAATGAAATGGATCTTGAAGATGAACAAAGGATCTTGAAGGAAGATCACACCATCATGATGGCTAGATCTAGGGTTTGAATGATAAATCTTGAATGCTTGAACCAAATCCCTTCAATAGCTTGAATGCTTGAATCCTTGATCTTCAATGGAGAACTTTGATGGAGAAGAAGACTTGAATGCTTGAATGAATGCTTCCTTGATCACCTTGAGAGCTTGAGCACTTGATTGCCAAACTTGAGATGTGAAAATGAGAGATGAAGGCCTCCTTTTATAGTGATCTAGGGCACACTCCACTAGGTGGGCCACCTTGGAGAATTAAATCCCAATTAGGTCCTCACCTTTAGAAAATATACCTAGATTAAATGCAATTAAAGGATTTACCATCCCAAAACCCGAAATGGCTGACTCGAAAGCGGGAAAATAAATCTCCCGAAAGCCCGAAACTCACAGATTCTGGAATTTGAATTTTTGGAGAAAGGGTTCAAAGTCGACATTGACCCTGACCTAGTCAGGGTTGACCTAAGACATTGACCTTTTTCTTAGGTTGACTCAAAACTAAATTAGGAGGTCCCAAGGATGCCCAGAAACCTAGAATTGATGCCATAACAGGAAAGAATGTCAGGAATAGACATAAAATCCTATGATTACTCAAATGAAGGCCAGAAGATCCATTTCTAAATCCTACATAGAAAATAGAGCCATGGAAGAGGGAAATTCAGGAGAATCCTTAAGATCCTAACCCTAATTTCACCTAGAATGAAGCAGAAAAGAAGTGGAAAGTGGGGAGAAAGCCAGATCAAAGAAAAGACCAATTCAAGGCATCCAATATGACCCCAAACCACTTACTCGGAGGGCTAAATGCTCTTAACATGGAAATGCTTCCATTTTAAGATGATACAAGATCATCAAATAAAATAAGAGTCCAACATATAATAAAATCATAGAGAGAATATAAAATTATATAGAGGAGATTCTATTAAAGAGATAATCAAGTATCTATCAAATGTCCATCAATTATCCATCAATGTCCAATCAATAATGTACATCAACAAAGTCATGATCAAATAAAAGAAACAATTCAATACATAATCATACAAAGATGGAGTAATCAAATATCAACTAGCATCACCATTTGTACCACCTACACCATCTCCATCTATACCTATAACCCCCTGTTCCATCTATATATGACTAAGGAGCTTGACTAGTGCTGGCTAGAGAAGGTCTCTGTGCCATAGAGGCCATAAAAATTTGCATCAAGGTGGAGAACTGATCTAACCTCCTCTTAATAGAGACCACACTCACCTATAGAGACCTAACCTCCTATGTCAATACATCTAGTCCTTGTGACATAATTGGTGCAACTGGTACCTAAGAAGAAGTGGGAAATTGAATATTTTGCATTTGAACTTGTGGAGCCTGAGGCATCTGTATTTGTCTTACTACTTTATGACCATGTCGACCCCAATATGCGATCATAACTTGAGGATGAACTTTATCATCACCATCCTTGTCACCTATCCCTCTACCTCTCATCCACACTCTCCCACCTATCCCTCCACTTCACATCCTCACTCTTTGACCCACTCCTCCACCTCTCAATATCACTCTACTTCCATCCCTACCACCACAACCACCCCTTGGAGGACCAATAGAAAAAACTTGTCCACAGATAGCTTGACCTCCTCTAACCTAAGCTATCCTCTTCCTCCATCGATCATCATCATCATCATCATCATCATCATCATCATCATCATCATCATCATCATCATCATCATCATCATCATCATCATCATCATCATCTCATCAATATCTGGGATAAGCTCTACTAGATTAGTAAAATGAGGAAATGGATGAGGTGTACAAACTACTGATGATACTCTACTGTAATACCAGAATCAACAATCTAATCTCTCATATCTGAGGAAAGGTGTGGCATAGAAAAATATCATCATGAGAAACATGATACTCCACTTGTGGTCCCCATAAAGATCTCTCAACCTTTACTTGTGCATATAATGCTAAACCTTGTGGTATACCCTGTACACAGATGAACTGTCGCATAAATCCATGAAAAAAAAATATCTCAATCACTAAAGGAGTCTGGCCAATCATGTAGTGAGGCATGGACATGTAAGGTAACTTTGAATAGTCCTATATCCAAGCCTCACAACCAAGATATGGTCACCTTCAGACTTGATCAATGTCATCAAGCATATGCCTCCAGTAATCTATCTTGCCTAGATGAGGTTGGATAATAACTCCCTCATAGATATAAATGTAAGGCCACCCAGGATCTTTGTCTTGAGTAACAATAAGCCTAGTGATGGGAATGTGCTCCCATGTCCATAACTGTAGAAAAAATGCATTGATAGAAAGTGAAACACCATAATGATATACCACATGATATAACTTGTGGTATAAATGTGTAAAATTGCAAGATCCCCAATCAAATCTATGGGGATGAGAAACCATGTCCTCTAAAATGTGGCCCCATCTGATTGCAAATCTATGACCTCGTCAGTTAGGAAGGAGGAAATCACCAATCAAAACACTAAGTACAATAGGAAGTGTAGGGAATGATACAAACTATGCTCAAGGAATAATATCATTACCAATCGTCGCATCAAGAAAGATGCATTTGCAAGCTACTCCATCATATCTACCTGATCATAGTACACTAGCTCATCCCGAGTAGGAATCTGCATCAATCTGTAAACATCCTTGGGGGTAGTGATCATCTCACCCATCAGAAGATGAAAGGTGTTATGGTCTAATTTCCATCGTTCAACCATAGTAGTAAGAAGGCCACAGTTCACACATAATTGGGGGATGTCTAGAAAGTAGTACAATCTGCATCAACCAATCACTCACCGATCCCGATCTGACCACTACTTGATCACCTCTAAGGACTAAGGATATAAGCCACAAACATAGAGCTTCCGACATTGAACCTATTTTGGAATCAAGTGGAATCATATAGTGACATCATCTAAAGTGGATCATCATAAGTCAATTAACTCATCCATCCTATCATCCTATCGGTCGCCTAGAGTACATAATATTTTTCTTAACACTATATCGTGAGGACAAAAAACATCCAGTTATCCTATCAACCTATCAGGATTGACATCATACAAAATTTATCAAAATGATTGAATTTACATCACAACACTTGTTTTTCATCACAAAAAAAAGAGACAATAGTAGTATACTCATTACATCGACTGCGAATTAGAAAACATGCATAATTAGGTAAAAACTTCCAAAAACATGTCTATGCATCATTTTATCATATTGTACATGGTAAAACTGCTACGCACTACAATTTAGCATTATACGCACTACAACAATTTTCATACGTACTAAAATCAGATATATGCCCTATCAAAACTCATCCTATGTGCTACAAGAATCTTAATTTTGCACTATAGGGGTGTACATGCTACTCTACCTATTAGACGCGCAGTAAGAAACCTAGGGAAAATGTTCACACATGCTACTTCATACTATCCAACGCATTATTTTACCTATTAGATGTGATAAAACTAAGATCTACATTTTATTTAAAGCATCCTACATGCTATTTCAAGAAAACAACAAAAAGTTGAAAATAATAACACCTAAAAATTCTAAAAATTTGCTGTAAATAGAGAAAATAAAAAAAAGGGAAAGGATCCAAGTACTCACCGGAGGTTCATAGTCTATTAGAAGCTAGAATCTGCAGCCTCGCTCGAACCTGTGCTCACGATTGGGATCACCATCTCTACTAGATCACAAGCAAATTAGAGCTCCAAGGTGAAAAAAAAGTGAATAGTGAAAATGAGAATGAGTGGTGAAAATAACTTTTGACCCCTATATATACCCCTTTGACCTAAATGGGAGGATATTTTATTAAAAAAAATTAATTTTTTTTAATCAAGGGTCATTATAATCAAACCAATTTTTTTTGGAAATTGGGGCATTATCAATTCATTTTTTATATCATTATCGGAAATGAAATCAAAATTGAAAAATTGAAATGACTGAAGTTCCTCAAATCAATTTCAATTTCATTTTGGAGGGGGCAGAATATCATAACAACTTGAAATGAAGCGAATCATGGACCTTTTTCAAATTTGGGGCATCAAACGTAAAATTTGTGAAATTATCAGTGGGACATCTCAATCAGGTTATTCCTCATTAATCATAGCATTGTGTCCGGAGTTCAGCATCATATCAGGAATCTGCATCATCGAAATCAGTTGTGAATCAAATCAGTCATCAGGATCAAATCAGGCATTAGGTAATCAAAGCGATTAGACATTCTTTGAACCAACGTATTTCACACATTGATTCAAAGAAGGGCATTTGTATACCCCTAAAAATGGTCAAGCAAAGTCAAAGAAAGCAATTGAGGATCAAATAAGGAATTAATTCAAAATCAAAGCTAGAGGATTAATGCAATAAAAAAGATCAAATAATTGTGCAATTGATTTTAATTAATTAATTGTATAGTTAAATCTAAATTCAATCCAACCAATTCAAAGGGAGACATGGCTAAATTAAATCAATTAATAAATCCTATTATTCTCACCAACCACATATGGACAAAACAAAATCAACTAATGAGGTGAGAGTATTTGAAACACATGGATCACTCAAGAGACTTTTCTATCTCCACCATCCAATTTGCCTTTGCAATCTTGACCATCCATTCTTGTCTCTTTGTCTCTTGTTCACTCAACTCACCTCTAACCATGGGTTAACCTAACTCACATCTAACTCACATCTAACTCACCTTACTAATTTTAAGAATCCTTTAAATAGAGGGCATTAATAAAGAAAACCATCCATTATCTAAGTGCATTCTTACTCTAGTGAAATTGTTTTAGGCATTGTATAATATTTTGAATTCATTTGAATAGTGATCATAATAGAGCATTATAGTTTGATTTGGAGCATAATTGAGCATGATTAGGGCAATTTGCATCATAATTCATCTTAGCTTTTCAATGGATGGTAAGGTGAGAGTATTTAATTAGCTTTTCTAGTTGGAGAGACATGAGATGATTTTGATTGTTCAATTTGAATTGTTTAGCATTATTAGATCTTTAAATTCATTCAAAATGATATAATTGAGTTACTATTTCATGAATATACTTTTCTATTATACAATTATATATATATAAAAATACATTCTTAATTATTATTATTCTATATAAAAAAGTACATTCTTATGCATAAAGAGTGAAGAATAATTCAATTGTCTTGTAAGTGTAATAAAATTGTTTTAAAAAATGCACATTCTTATTTATCAAAAGTAAAAAATTATTTAAACTAAAATCAAAATAAATTTATTTAATTAATTAACATGACCTTAGGTCATATGTTGTTGAGTGCTTTCTAAATGTTTGATATTTACATATACTGTTGAGTGTTGTAAAGGTTAATATTTAAAAGAGCTGCTGAGTTCTTTCTAGATAATTTTAGAACAAACTTTACAAATTTAAATTACCCTGTTGATTACTTTCTACATATTATTACAACAAACTTTAAACTTTACAATTCTAAGATTGAAATCTACAAGCCCTTGCTTCAATCATAACAGCTTCAAATGTGTTTCATAATTTTCTAAAAGGGAATGGCATATAATATCCAAATTTAAGCATTGATAGAAACATGTATTACTGTTTAGGAATTCTGCAATATCATAGAGCTCCTCATCTTTTGTAATTGCATATATGTACATATATAGATTGGGTGTTTTTACTGATTACAACTAGCTTAAAAAAAGAGTAGGCAAAACTATGCTTACTTTTATGATAAAGTATTACATACATAGATAAACAAATATTTAAAAACAAAAAATAGTATGGAGACTAAAAAAATCCGATGAGCAAACTAGTGGAGAAAATTGTTCTCTCACCCTAAGCACTCCTATCTATCCATTGGAATTGATTGATTATTATTTTAAAATAAACTTACCTCATTAGCAACAAAATATAGGTTTAATGTTATAATGCCAACTCTACCGCACTAAGGTTATAGAGGTGTTACATAAAATAATGAGAGGTTAGAGACAAAAATTGTTATACCCTAGTTTAATACATTAATATATGCTAATACTAAAACTAGTATAAGTTTCTTATTAAAATAGTTTTTATTTTTACACTTGAGGAGAATCACCTTCAGGACCTCCAAAAAATATATGATCCCCCCCGTAGTTGTCACTTTGAACAAATTCAATTACATCATAACAATTTCGATTGTACTTGCGACAAATTGCTTCTGGATTTTTGATATAGGATCATCATTAGTAGTTAATAATTGTATATTCTGAATATAAGCCACTTTCTTGAAATTGTTTTGATTGTTTTTTGGGGAGTGGCCACTGTCCATGTCTGTTTTTGAATGTGGAGGTCCTGGACCATTATCAACCACTATTACTTCTCCTCCAATACCAACATGATTGGCAGATGATGTCAAATCTCTAAAAATTTTAGCAGGCCAATGACCCACTAAGTTGTTTTGTACATAGACTGCCCATACTAAATTGTTACCTCTTGTTTCCTCCAAACAAAAAAAGAACAAAATTACAATCAATTTATTTTTGAGGAGTGCCCACTGCCCATGTCTGTCTTTGAATGTGGAGGTCCTGGACCATTATCAACCACTACTACTTCTCCTCCAATACCAACATGATTGGTAGATGATGTCAAATCTCTAAAAATCTTAGCAGGCCAATGACCCACTAAGCTGTTTTGTAAATAGACCGCCCATACTAAATTGTTACCTCTTGTTTCCTCAAAGAAAAAAAAGAACAAAATTACAATCAATTTATTTATAATTATGATTATACGAGTAATAGATTAGAAAAAAAAAAAAAAAGAAAATTAGAGTAATCAAATTTTATTGTTAAAAAATGCAGTTTGGTTGTAAATTATATTGATTTTCTAAATCTTACTTAAATATAGAAAAAATTGTGCTTACTCTTATTATGCTCATCAGACTCTCTTCTTGTTTTCCTTCATATTCAGAAATACTATTTAATAGAATTCCAGGATGAAAATTTCCTTCTTGAACAAAATTTGGACATTCCAAATTGTAACAATCTATTTGATAACGATCTAACTGCACAAATCAAACAAATAAACTCAAATAAAACTATAAAAAACAAAATAAAAAACATAAGAAAGAACCATTATTCAACTATCTAAAGTTTAATTAAATTATTACGGTAGAGAAAATGAAAAATGCTGTTATAAAAATTAGGGTAAACCTGCAGGCCATATACACACTTTAGTATATGGCTGTGGCTAGGTTTCCGATAAAAATGTACAAAAGAAAAAATTATTCTAAATTTCTTTTTTAGATTTGTCAAAATGCAGTGATTTATTTTCACAAATATTTTATTGTTTTCAATTCAAAATATGCAGATCATGAAAAACAAATGTTAAAAATTTCACAAAAATTTGTTGAATTTTTTAATTTTTTAAATTTGATCGAAAGTACATTTTGAATGGACTTAGCCGCCTCCTTAGTATATTACTCCTAAAATTTCAAACCGACAGCAAAGGAAAAAATAAGTAGACTATTTATTGAAACCTGCCAACCAACTTCCATTGTTTCCCGTACTGTACCATCAGGCCTCACACCTACAAGCCACAATTGGCTCAGGCTAAATCCGTTAATTGACTGCACGAAAGGTTGCCATAGATTAAAGCTTGCTTTGACGCCATGAACTTCATTGGCTTCCATTTTTAGAACTGCCCACTGCAAAATAAAGATAAAATTAGATCATGCAAGGGCAAAACAACCCCAAAAAAAAGATCATTCATTTCATTTATCGTTGTTTCCTTTACAACCTAACATAAAGATGATGATAAAATTCACTTAGTAGCGAACCTCGTGTTTGAAGGTGTTAGATGATCTTCTGTTTAAGAAATTTCTGACAGATCCAAATCTTTCAACACAATCACGAGAGATCTCCAAAATGGGTACACTTCCCTCTGGGCACTCTTTCATTGAAAAATTGGTGTACGCATGATTATCCCTTGAATCCTTCTGCAACCGAGAAGCTATGTACTGTGAGCTCTAACTTATATATGCATTCAACTCAGAAAAAAAAATGAAGGGTGCAAAAACATACATTAATGTACCCAGATTGAAGGGATATCTGATCTTCATATTTAACAGAGTACGGTCTGCCCATTGCCATTATACAAACAAAAACAATTTAAAACAGGGATAAAAGAGAATTTATAGGGAATAAATGAGGACTTATGTTTGAATAGAAATAAAACCTGAAATTTATGCACCGCTGCAGGATTAACATAATTTATGTAGTTATCAATGGTCATATTGTGCAACTTAAAGATCTCATTGATGGTATGATCATTCAAATCAGCTGCCAATATGAAGGGTATGAAAAATATTAAAGAAATAACTTTTGAAAAAGCATTCTCAGAAGCAATTACTAGTAATAATATATATACATATATATTATGATACTGAGTTGCAATTACTAGTAATAAATATCTGATACTGAGTTGCAATTACTAGTAATAATATATACATATATAAAAAATAATGCTATTTTAAAAACAATGCTTTTAAGTTTTTATTTTCTAGAAAATCATTCTGAATGGTATATTAGTGGAATGGTGCGACTGTTAATTTAGAGGATCGTGAATGTAGACAAGCATATGAAAGGCAAAGAAAAACAAAATATGTTCAACACTGAAAGGAAAAAGAGAGAAAAACTAGTAGTACTAGAAGCTATCCAATAAGCCGCCATGGAAGAAGCAAGTAAATCTAACATAGAAAACATAGAAGCAAGTGAATCCAACAGAGAAAGTGTAGAAAAAAAGGAAGCAAGTGAATCCAACAGAGAAAATATAGAATAAAGTGGATCGGGCAGGGAAAGCAAAAAATTTGTAGAGAAGAAAACCACAACTGAAAAAGGGAAAGCCAATTTAGAATCATGTGGAGATGACACAACAGAAGCTTCGAGTAATCCCCTGCAGCGCAGGCTTGTGAGCCTGAAAACAGAGCAAAATGTAAAACGTGGGCCAAAATTCACAGTGATGACATACAACGTTCTGGCCGACAAGTGGGCATCTTCAAACAAACACAAAGCCTGTCCAAGCCATGCACTCCAATGGGATTACCGCAGAGAAAAATTGATCTCAGAAATCATTTCATACAAGGCAGATATAATATGTCTGCAGGAAGTGCAGGATGAACACTACAAAGACTTTAATAATTCATTGACACGTGAGGGATACGAGGGCAACTATTTGCCAAAACCAAGTGACGAAGCCCATAAAGATGGCTGCGCCACCTTTTTCCTACGTGAAAAGTTTTCTTGCATTAAAAAGTTCCACGTTGAGTATAGAAGCGATGAATTCTGCGATTCGTTGGCCTCGAAAGTGGAGGTAAAGGAGCCTCGTAATTGGATGTTTGATGATCGCGGGACTCTTGAAAGGTATACAGAGATGACAGTCAACCGATTCCGCAGGAAGAACAATGTAGCTTTGATTGTTTTGTTAAGTTTTGAATCGAATCCGGTTTGTATAGCAAATACCCATCTTGTGGCTCGTGGGGATATTCCAGAGGTGAAGGCGTGGCAGACTTATTCCCTGGTACAAAAATTACAAGAGATTTTGGGAAATGGTGATGATGTGGCCATTGTGATCTGTGGTGACTTCAATTCTACCCCTGCTAGTGCCGCCTATTCTTTTCTGGTGCACAATGAAATTGATCAGGAGCACAACGAGCTTAAAGTGGGTACAGAGTTTAGGTTTGATGCAAGCAAGTTAAAGAGGAGTTCCATTGATCTGTCCAGTGCTTATTCTGCTTATTTTGAGCAAGGAGTTTCAGATGACTCTTGTTGTAATGATGATGATGTGATGAAACATTGGATGAATTCAGAAACCAAAGAGTCCATGTTTACTCATTATGCATTCGATTGTAAGGAAACTTTAGATTATATATTCTATACTCAAAATAATTTGGAGGTGCAAAAGTTATTGGAGATTGTGGATTGGGATATTGTCTCTCGGGGGGAGGATCAATACATTCCTTCTCGTGTCTGGCCTTCTGATCACATTCTTCTACTTGCACAATTTTGTTGTATTGTTGATAGAGAAAATACTAGGAAAAAGAAAGCAGATTTTGTAACTGATGTAAAAAGTTCAAAAATTGAATGAAAGGGAAAAGAAAAAGAAATATATCATGGTACTGGGTGGCAACCTTCCCCTAATGTTCAAGATTCTATAACTTATGATGGATGGGCTCTAGTGGACATTTTAGAACCTTGTAATGTATGGGGACAGTTGGATGATTAGGATGATGCTTCAGATGTTGTTGATACTTCACACTCTATCGATGAACAAAGAAACCCAAACAATCAAGATCCTCCTTCCCCCTAGCTACTCCATTAGTTGTATAATAGCTCTATATTTGTCTATATATTTTGTGTGACTCAAGGATTGTGATATTATAGAAGGAATCATTTTTTGAGAATATGGATAATATTATTTTATAAATAATAATCAATACATTTATTCATAGAAAAAAAATTGAAATCAAACATGATCTAATTATGATGATATAACATGCTTCCATTTATAGTGAAGTTTTCCTTTTAGTTTAGTGTTTAGATACTTACTACTACTCCTTCCTTCTAGTTTTTTGTTAAGAGAGTTTAAGGATTGAGGCAAAGAATATGCCAAGTGTCACATTAGTTAGTTTTTTTTCTTTTTTCAATTTGAGCTAGAAGTACATTAAGTTGTCCATGAAAAATAAAATTCTCAATTTTTGTATAGGCAATAGATGTGCATTAAAGATGTGTTTGAGTTTCTAGAAATTGATATTTAGATTTTATGATGTTTTATAAAGAGGAAATAAGAAACAATAATAAAAATATTTATTTTGTAAGAAAAAAAAATCATAGAAGAACATGAGTTACAAACGAGAAGGGAAATAAGATGAATGATTTAGGTTGTAAAGTGAAAGGAATGTGTCATAATAAAAAAATAATCATTTGAGAAGGAAATTTGCTTTTTTAATTATTTTGGTTTATGTAATTTTATTATAATTTACTTTAAAATAATTTATTGACCAGTACAATAAAAGCTTAAATTGTTATGGTACAATATAAATCAAAATTGTTATGATATTTTCCAAAACCAAGTGAGGAAGCCCATAAAGATGTTTGTGCCACCTTTTTCCTACGTGAAAAGTTTTCTTGTATGAAAAATTCCACATCGAGTTTAGAAGTCATGAATTCTGTGATTTGTTGGCCTCAAAAATGAAGGTAAAGGAGCCTCATAATCAGATGTTTGATGATTGCAAGACTTTTGAGAGGTATACAAAGATAACAGTCAACTGATTCCGCAAGAACAAAATTGTAGCTTTGATTATTTTGTTAAGTTTTGAATCGAATTCGGTTTGTATAGCAAATACCCATCTTGTGGCTTGTGGGGATATTCTAGAGCTGAAGATGTATGGTAGAATTATTCTCTCATACAAAAATTACAAGATATTTTGGGGAATGATGATGATGTGGCCATTGTGATCTGTGGTGACTTCAATTCTACGCTTGCTAGTGCCACCTATTCTTTTTCTGTTGCACAATGAAATTGATCCAGAGGACAACGATCTTGAAGTGGGTATAGAGTTTAGGTTTGATGCAAACAAGTTAAAGAGGAGCTCCATTGATCTGTCCAATGCTTATTCTAATTATTTTGAGCAATGGAATTTCAAATGAATCTTGTTGTAATGATGATGATGTGATGAAGCATTGGATGAATTCAGAAACCAAAGAGCCCATATTTAGTCATTATGCATTTGATTTTAAGGAAACTTTAGATTATATATCATATACTTAGAACAATTTGGAGGTGGAAAAGTTATCGGAGGTTGTGGGTTGGGATATTGTCTCTCGCGTAGAGGATCATACATTCCTTCTCGTGTTTGGCCTTCTGATCACATTCTTCTACTTGCACAATTTTGTTGTATCATTGATAGAGAAATTATCAGAAAAGGAAAAGGCACACAAATTTTGTGACTAATGTAAAAAGTTCAAAAACTAAATGAAAGAGAAAAGAAAAGAAAAAATATCATGGTACTAGGTGGGAACCTTCTCCTAATGTTTGAGATTCTATAACATATCATGGATGGGGCGCTTTTGTGAATTTGCCAAATGATCAAGATCCTCATGACGATGATGGATGGGCTTCTGTGGACATTTCATAACCTTCTAATGTATGGGGACAATTGGATGATCAGGATGATGCTTTAGACCTTGTTGATACTTCAGACTCTATCGATGAACAAGGAAACCCAAATGATCAAGATCCTCCTCGTTCCCCTAGCTACTCCATTAGTTGTATAGTGACTTTATATTTGTATATATATTTTTTGTGACTAAACAAATGTGATATTATATGAGGCATCATTTTTTGAAAATATGCATAATATTATTTTATAAATAATAATCAATATATTTATTCATAAAAATAAATATTTAAATCAAACATTATCTAATTATGATGAGATAACATGTTTCCATTTATAGTGAAGTTTTCCTTTTAGTTTAGTGTTTAGATACTTACTACTACTCCTTCCCTCTAGTTTTTTGTTAAGAGAGTTTAAGGATTCAGGCAAAGACTACACCAAATGTCACATTAGTTGGTTTTTTTTTTTCAATTTGAGCTGGAAGTACATTAGGTTGTCCATGAAAAATAGTTTCCTCAATTTTGTATAGGAAATAAATGTGTATTAAAGATGTGTTTCAGTTGCAAGAAATTGACATTTAGATTTTAAGATGTTTTAGAAAGAGAAAATAAGAAATAATAATATAAATATTTATTTTGTAAGAAAAAAAATCAAGTAAGAAGATGAGTTACAAAGGATAAGGGAATTAATATGAATGATTTAGGGTTGTAAAGTGAAAAGAATGTGTCATAATAAAAAATAATTAATTGAGAAGGAAATTTGGTTTTATTTATTTTGGTTTATGTAATTTTATTAGAATTCACTTTTAGACAATTTAATTACTACTACAATAAAAACCAAAATTGTTATAGTATTTTCGGGAACTAGTTGTAGGAAAGTGATCTAATGAAAAACTATAAAGATAAAACTAGAAAATGGAGATTAATTTTAAAGAAAAGAAAATAAATCAAGTATAAACTATAATATAGTAGATTGTAGGGAGATAACAGACAAAGTATCTAAGAGGATCAACTAATTTTCATAAAGGTAAAAGTAATAATTGTTTAGTTATAAATGGACACAAAAATTACTTATGCAAAATTTTTGATGAATAGAGGCCTTTTCTATTAATATTTATATTAAAGTACAATACTCACAAAAAAAGGGGTTAGGGGAAAAAATCACCCCAAGAGTCACACGACAACTAGGCTAGATACATAAAACTATTCATTAGAAAAAAACATAAAGACAACCCTTAGGCTACAAGAACGGACCAACCATCTTCTGGATCATCTTTCTCCAGTTCTCCTTCCTCCGACCTGGGTGAAATAGAAAGCGCTAGGCGAGGGACTTTTCTTGAAGTGGCAGGATGCCACATAGGAACACTGGCTGAGGGCCGAGCAATAGCAGAAATAGTAGAAATAAGCAGGGGATGCCAGCTAGCCCATGCATCCATCTAAGAAGGAGGAGAGGTGGAGCGATGATGCCATTAACATAGAGTCCTGGAGTTCTTGGTAGAGGAATGATGATTGTGATTGTGGCCCCTGAGCGGTGTACGATTAGATGAGAGAGAGTTTGGAGGCACCCGAGCAACAACACAAGGGGCATTGCCCCAGTGTTGGAGAAGCTCCTATAAATGGGTGACTTCTAAGGCCACTTTGTCTTCTTGCACGTGAATATACATCATGACATTATTACAAAGACATGCCTTAGCATAAAGAGAAATATGAATATCCAGAGAGCTGTGATAAAAGATAACAACATTTCCTTCTTTCCATAAAGCGAACAAGATCTCCATCCTGAAAGCATGCCAAATCTGGGTGTACTGGGAAGGCATTCTGGGAGGATCTCCATGAAGTGCCATATGCCAAGAAAAAGGCTCAGGCCTAAAGGGAGAAAAGATGTCATGAATCCAGATCCAATAATTCTGGGCATGACGATAGAACCAAAAAATGTGCATGAGAGTCTTAGAATGACCACAAAAAGGGCATTTAGGATTAGGAACACCCAAATGTCGGAGCTGAGCTCCCAAAGGAAAACCCTGGTAAAGAAAACACCAAGAAAAATGAGAAATCTTAGGCTCAGTGATAGAATCCCAAATAGTGCGAAATCGCCAGCTATAACTCTTCTAAGAAGAGGAAAGATGCCATCTTTGGTTGAGAGAATCAACCATGGGAAAATGGGGCACAAGCCAAGAATAACCAAGCTTGGGCTTGTGACTAGTGAAAGGCGTAGCAAGATACCATTTCCAATCCTTCCACCAAGGTTTAACTAACTAAATTTCCAACTTGTGTAGGAGGTGAGGCAGAAGGGCTGAAACCAGCAAGTCATAAGTCTTGTGATCTAGGCAGATGAGTCGAAACTACACCCGGAGGTCATCCCAAGAATGAAGACTCCTAGTGGCTTTGGAGAAAAGATCTTTTAGTGTTTCAATGCCATGTTTGTGAAAATGAAGAGCACTAAAACCCTGAATTTTGGCAAGAGGAATCCCTTGCTAAGAAAATAAGGGGGACCACCAAATGTTCTATTGATTGAGAGAAAGACCATCATGGAAACCATTCCCATCCCATTGGAGCCAAGGTTTGACAGCCTCCTAGGCTCTCCAAATGTTTTTGGTGACAAAAGTGTCCTGGATCTGAATAGGCTCCGATCTATGATTCTAGTTATGCCCATGTTGGTGTGACAGGGATGGAGTGTAGCAAAAAATTATTTAGAAGCATGGTCTCCAACTTTTAACCAGTGAAGATGAGCTTTGATCTCCTCTAGTAGCATAGTTGTCAGCAACTTGCTTCTGGTAACGAAGCTTAGAAAGGTTAATTTGTAGGTCATGATTGAAAGGATTATGGGCTAAGGCCTCAGTGGCAAGATGCAAAGATTTGGTGTTGACAAAAAAGGATCTATGATGATGCTTGGCTAGCTTCCTTCCATAAATGTGCAAGAAATGTGTCGTACGCCTAATGACATCATTCCACCATTGAATCCAGCTTGATGACTGAGATGGCCGAGGCTCAAGGTTCCAAACTTGATGAATGTGGACCACCATGGAGGGGTGGTGAAGGACAAAAGTATTAAAAAAGAATTGTGTGGTGGGAGGTCGTGCCTTAGCTGACTTCCAAAAAATATTAAATTAAATGGGGAAATGATCTGATTGTTAGGAATAGTCCTAAGAGATAACTGAGAAGAGGAGGTGAATTAGTTATATACAAGATTCAATTCTTTATCCAATTAAGTATACTTAAACATAAAGCATAAACACAATGAAAGAACACATGAACAAAACACCAATCTTTTGGTTACGGGGAAACCCAAATAGGTAAAAACCCTGGTGGGAATTGACACCCACTAATATTCTATACTAGTGAATTATGATCCTTGTTAGAAGATCCTTTACCCTGTTAGGAGTAGCTTTATAAAATATTAAGTATAGTAGACTTGGTCAAGGGTCGGACCCTATTAGGAGTCTTTTATGATAGTCCCCATTAGGGGAGAGGATGCACTATCCAAGAGCTCACTGCTGAAAGGGGCAAAGGCTACAACCTTCTGAATAACATATACACACTATATCTGGATCCTGGTGAACTGCGCTTTGACCTGCTATTTGGATTAGTTCCAATGTATAGCACAAACACTTTACTTGGTCAAATAGACCATCTCATGATGGCTCAACACTTCGCACACTCTGCTCTGCTCTTCTTAATCAACCATGAGCCGCGCTCAAGCAATCACAAATGACTACCTATAAATATCTTTTCTCTAAATGATATAATCAGGTCGGCCTATTAGAGCCACCTTGAAATCATATTAGAGAAACCATAAAAAACTTATGTAAACATTTTGTTGGCTCTACTATCCATGCAACACATTCTGGGACTTGTCCAAATAAGATAATTGTAGACACACGCTACACACTATCGGCTCTACCAAAACAACCGGATCTATGTCCTCAAGCTGAATTACTTCATGCACTGTTAATCAAACATCAATAACTCTCTTCTAATATAAAATCCAAGGGCACATACCCCAAAGATGGGCGCAACACAAGAACCAATAAAATATCTGTCGGCTCTTCTAAATAAACATAGGAAACTGCTACTCGTGAATAGAGATTACATAACTTCACTTCTACTAAATATCAGATTATGCATCCATGAATGTAACATCACTAACATGTCTCCATCACATATCCAAGGGTGCAAGGCTTCATGATAACTATATGGACAACCATACACAGAACACTGCTTGTTACACTGTTAGGAACACTGCTGACACTAGCTGTTATATAACTATTTGTACTAACAGTTAACCTCTGTGCCCATGATATCATGCTGATAGCATGTCCATGCTTCATATACTTAAAGCTTACTACATAAGACTTCCATGGATACTACTTTCCATATGTTGTCATCAATGACAAACATATAGTCAGTACTGGTCTATTGGCAATTTTCCCACAATCTCCCCCTTTGGCATTGACGGCAACATGTGGAATGAAAAACCACCACCAACCCAAATGAACATTTCTTTTATAACATTCTCCATTTCCTCTTCAAAAAGTCCCCCAAAGATGAATCCTCCATCTGCTGCATTTTCTCAACTGTACTGCTGTCATAATTGAATATTGCTCCCCCTTAGTATATTACTCCTTTTGCTTCTATTTTTCATGACTCTGTATATTACTCCCCCTTTGACATCAATGGAAAAGGGTGCCATTCATTTTAAGCATTGGTACTACTCCTGAGGTAGAGTAGTCAACCTTCCATCAGTCCCTAAGGATTGATGCCTTTTTTTCTTTCTTCTAAGTAGAATCAAGAAGGGAATTACTACCAACTTCTCCCGGAGATGATCAAAAGTATCCTTAGGCAAGGGCTTTGTGAATATATCTGCCAACTGATCTTTGGTACTCACATAGTCCACCTTGACTTCTTTCTCTACCACATTCTCTCTTAGGAAGTGATACTTGATCTCAATGTACTTTGTCTTTGCATGCATCATAGGGTTCTTCGACATATTGATAGTGCTAGTGTTATCACAGTGAATAACAATACGATAATCAATCTAAATTCCAAAATCCTTCATCATCTGCATGATCCAAATAATTGTAGAACAATATAAGCCTACTGCAACATACTCCACTTCTCCTGTTAATTGAGAAATACAATTTTGTTTCTTGCTTGTCCAAGTGACAAGTCTATCACCAAGAAACACTACTCCACCTGATGTACTCTTTCTATATGTAGACTAGGCTATCTGTATCTATTTTTGAAAGGATAAGACAAGCAAACATTAGGTTTTAATCTAACATTATATCAATTCAAAAACAAAAACATCTAAGCTAAGCCACCTCAGATAGAGCTTAAATAGGTGCACCCAAGCACTGTTTGATTTGCTCTTGCTTAGGGGATGTGGGTGTGCTCTCTAAGCACTTGGAGCATATTCTAATGCATACTAAGATGGATTGAGATTCATGAAAACCCCAAAAATGGCACAATATTGGGTAGAACACCCAAAATTGCCCCTAAGGCCTCAAGAACTCAAGAATGCTTTAATGGAGATTTAAGAAACAAAAATGATTAAACTAGATTGATTTTAATCCAAATGAAGTGTGAGGTTATGCTAAGCTATGCAAAACAATGAAGTAAACTAAGTTAATCCATTATGGCTAAGCTATGATGTGCTAAAAAAGCTTGAAGAAAACAATGAAATCTAATAATTAGTTGATTTTTAAGCTATGATCTAACATGAAAAATGGCATTATAAGATTACTATTACTTGAAAAGAAATTGGATGGATTGCTCTTAGAAATGAGGGTATTTATAGGATTTCCTAAGGGGTTGGGTTAGGAGGATAGGTTAGAGTTTGGGGTAAGGTTAGGGTTTGAGTCAAAAGGGATAAGGATGAAGACTTTCAAGAAGAATCTAGGCTTTCCTAGGGATAATAGGAATTTAGGAAATAAATAAAAATTTATTTATCTTAAAGGCTTTAATGAATTTTGAGGCTCATTAGGGTTAGGGTTTGACTAGGAGTCAAAGGAGACATAGATTAGCTTAGGGAAAGTAGGTAATTTCCCCTAAATGGGTTTAGGGAAGGATTAGGAAAGTTCTAGAAGAGTCTAGAGTTTTCCTAGGGTAATTTAGGGATTGAGGACTAATATTTAACCTTAATTAAATATTTTGAGTTGGGATTAGGGTTAGAAAATGATGGGATTAGTCTTTAATCAAAATTAAAAAGGGATTAGAAGATTCTGGAAGAGGTTAGTGGTTTTTAGGAATTTGGCAAGGTTTTGGGCAAAAAATAAATAAATAAATTAGTTTGAGATTTTTGGTCAATTTATTAATTAAATAATTAATAAATAGGGGAATGGCGTTTAAATAAAATTTCAACATTTTTGGGAGGGATTCCTTAATTAAATATTTTTAATTAAGATAAAGAGATTTAATGGCATAAAAATAAATAAATTAATTAAATAATTAATTAATTAACAAATGATGATGTCATCAGGGGTTTTTTAGAAAATAAAAATACTTTATTTTCTAAAAGATTTTTAGGTGTCTACATTTTGCCCCTCTTTGATACGATGCCACAAGTGGCATGACGTCAAAGACAAGAAAATAAGATGCACAAGGCTAGAATTTAGAGGAATAAGGGGTGGTGCCCCCTCGAGAAAATAATGCGAGTAAACATTGTGGAATTTTCTCGAAAGGAAACAAAGAAGGAAGGGCCGAGGAAGAAGGGAAGATAAATAACCAAGCTTCCAAGAGCAAAGATGGGTGAATGCAAGATGAGATCGAATGCAAGATGTAGGATGCAGCTATACGAGGATGCAAAATGTAAGATTAATCTATATGATGCAAGATGCAGGGGATTGGGGGAAGCTCCAAGTGCAAATGTGGAGAGCACAACTGAATTTAATATAGAAATGCTAGAGACCTGCCAAGGATACTGGGATCACGAGGCCTTGTCACCAGCGTTGCATATGACTGACACTAAAAAGACATGCAGGGTTTCCCCAGCATCACACATGATCCTAAGAGGAAGCATGGTAGGAACGATGTTGGAGAAACCACAAACAAAGTTTTTTTCCCAAGTGCACCATGTAACCCAGAAGATCACATGTGAAATGTACAAGGGTCACATTGGACTAACTCACACACAGAATAAAAAAATCAAAAGACGTTGCCCTAGATTGTCCTCATTCGCAGCGCACCATGATATAAAGGATCGTGGCAACTTTGAGTAGAGAAACAATGAGAAGCCATAAAAGATTAATCAAGATCCAAAGGACAAAATCCAAGATCAAAATGACAACTCCAAAAAGACATCCTTTGCCAAGGAGAGAGATTTGATGTGACTGATTGGATTGATGGTGGGAAGATTGGTCTAAACGTGTGGAAGGATGCATCGACATGGACCTAGTGTGATAGGTGGAAGATGAGGTCTGACAGGAGGAAGGATACATACTCAAGGACCCACTGATTGATGAGAGGATGAGTATTTGTTGTTCATTGGAAAATGATGTAGTTTAAAGAGAGTCATGATGATCAAGGATAGTTGACAATTGATATTGCTGAAGTACAAGGCTGGGTAGGACAAGATTTATGATCAAACGTTGCTGCAGGACTGACGAGGATATGTACAACAAGATGCGAGGATATGTACAACAGACAGGAAAAGATATACAATGGATATGTACAGAAGCTCAAGATGTGGGATGTACAAAGAACCTAGGGATGAAGCTAAAGCTTCAAAGATATGCAGGATGATGCTCCAGTTGGAATGGAAAGCCAAGATGGACTGAAAGTGGATGATGTGTCCTAAAATGACACAGATTTGGGAAGGACGTATCCCAATGATGATGATTGGATTGAGATCAAGGCTTGCTACAAGACTAAGGATGTCATTTGATCAGTTGGCTTGATCTTGGATGTTGGATAACTAGAGGATGTGGAGAGGATTGGAAGATTTTGGAAGATTGCTAGCAATAGTTGGATATGGATGGATGGCATTGGATTGCATGAAAGGTAGCCTATAGCTAGATACCAATGACAAGGGAAGAAACCAAGTGATGGAAAGATGGAGGAAATGTTTAGGATGAGGATGATGGAACTGCTAGGAGATTTGGATGGAGGAAGATTTGGATTTGGATGGAAGAATGCTTGAGGATTGGATAGAGGAAGATTTGGGGAGATTGGATGGTGGATTTTCTTGAGGATTTAGAAAGAGGAATAATTGGGGAGATTGGATGGCAGATTTGCTTGAGGATTTGGGAGATGGAAGATTTTGGATGAGAGATAGTCTCCAAGGAATATGTTACCAAGGAATAAGATGCCCCCTGCTTAGGATAGTTCATCTATTTTTAGAGGCGTGGGGTATGCTTGGATGGAAGATATGCTGACAAGAGGACAAGGAAGGTAGATGGAAGCTAGGATGAATGGATTGGATAGAGGATATGTAGCTGAAAGGTGGATGGATGCCAAAAAGGTGCCCAAAAGCATATATACCTGGTAGTCTTTGTTTTGTCATCAAGATCCAAAGGAGAATGAAGGAGGTGAGAGAGAAATGGATGAAGGAGATGCTAGATAAGATGGTGATAGAAGGGAATGGCCCCCAACTGCAGAAAGGAATGGGGGGGAGCCTACGCATGATGCCTATTTGCTAGGTTTTCAACATGGTACTTGTCCAAGGTGCTTGAATTGCCAAGTTTTCACCATAGGATGAATGTTTTTCTCTTTTTCTTTTCTTTTTTGATATTTTTCTCTTGATTTTTCCAAATTTTATGGATTTTTCTGATTTTCTTCTAACTTTGTGTTGATCTTTCACTGATATTCGAATTGGTTTTCTAATTTTTTTCTGACTTTCTAATTTTGCTAACTTGCTGATTTCTTTGATTTGTCATTGACTTTCTTCACTGTTCTTTCTGATGTGCTTGGATGTTGGTACAACTTTGTTAGGAAGGAGGGATTATGCAAAGGCATGGATGGGATGAGGTAGATGGGAGATATGGTGGTAGAAAGTGTTTGGATGGAAGGATGGAAAGTGATCATGATAGGGGGATGTTGTCAGGACCAACATTGGCACATGTTGCGAGGAAAATGGATGAAGCGGATGGGTTTTGGATGATAGAGGTAGATAGGATGGAAGATTTATGCTAGGAGATTTGAGATCTTTGGGACCCAAAATAGATTGAGGAGATGGAGAAGAAGACTGATTAGCTGGGGGATTAGCAACTTTGGATGCCATTGAAGATGTTTCTTTTAGATGCATGACATCTTTTTGCTTTGGGATCCACATCATTTTTGCTTTAGCTTTGGTGGGCCTTTATGGCCATTGGTATGCATTAGATTTTTCTTTTGCTTTGTTGGGCCTTTGCGGCCATTGGGATGCATTGGATTTCTTGATTGGATTTTTCTGTATTTGAGCATGTCATTTAGACTGGACATGGCAATCTTTGGCTTTTTGTGGATATTTCCCTTTATTCATATTGGATATGGCATCCAAATTGCGGGGAGCATCAGAGTGAATATGAGGAGATGTGCGGAATGGAGGAAATATGGATGGAGAGATGGAAGAAGATTGGTAGATAGGATATGTGGGCATGTGCCTTTGTTGATCCCGACTAGGGATGCTTGGATTTTGGATGAAAGACTGAGTAGGATAAGATGGGGGATGATATTTTGGGATGTAGGGTCCCAAAATGGATTGGGTATGTAGAGGATATGTGCTGGAAGATTTCAGGACATAGGGACCCAAAATGGATTTGGAGGATGAAGGAGGAATGTGATAGGTTGTCTTTGGTTGTAATGATGGGCGAGGAGGAATGGCATTGTATGCCTTGGAAGATGTGATGGTGGGTTGGAAGGATGCTTGAATTTAGCTTTAGTTGTACCAACATTTCTCGAGGAAGTGTCTTCATCAAATTTGTGACCAATTCAACATGTTTTTGGATGTTTCTTATCCTGAATGGGCTCTAGATTTCCTTGTTCATGAGCGCCTAGGCCTTTGCCTTGATAATTCCATTTCTTGAGCATTTTATCCAAACAAGGATATTTCTGACTTGGGGAATATGATAAACATCCAATTTTTGGTTCCTTGATGGAAGATATGGAACTTATTGCTTTTGCTTCAAGTGGGTTACCTCTAAAAAATGTATGTGGTCCAAGAGGATAGAGTGATGGTAGTGGGACAATTTGGATTGGAAGATCCTGAAGAGGAGAGGATAGGATGGTGGGGTTTTGATTGGGATTAGGGGATAGTAATGGATCTTCAGCTAGAGAAACTGGGATGATAGGATCTTGGATTGGAGCAATTGGGATTGTACGATTTTGGATTGGGGGTGATGGAAGCAATAGAACATGTGATGGGGGAAGTGAAGGGATTGGATCTTGATTTTCTTCTGTGAGTATTTCAACATGCTTTTGGACAAGATCTTGACGTGGTATGATTTGTGTGGATAGAATGCTGGGGGATGTATGGATGGACTCTTTAGATGGGGTGGATGGAAGGATGGGAGATTCTATGGTTGTGATGTCTGGGAGAAGGAAGAACTCTTCAGATGGTATGGATGAAAGGATGGAAGACTCTGTAGCTGTGATGGTAGGAAGAAGGGTGAACTCATGAGGCTCATCAGATATGCTTTGGATAATGCTAGGAGGAGGTGATGTTGGTGGGGATTGGATGAAAACTTCAGATGGAAGGGACTCAATGATGCTAGGAGATGGAAGAGGATCAATGTATGAAAGATAGATGACAGATGGGAGCGATGGATGGGCCTCATCAATGGTGGCTTCACATGAAGTGTTGAGATGGCTTGGCTCTTCAACTCTAGGAGTGGGATTTGTTGTTGGCTTCCTTGTGAAACTCCTTGGAGACTTTCATGGTGAAAAAGGTTTAGAAGATGGAGGAGATGGAGAGCTAGGATAGTCCTCACACAATGATGGGGTGGAAGATGGTGAACCTATTTGAGGGGATGATGGTGGTGATGAGGAGTTGGAGGATGGTGGGTTTAGATAGTTCACATAGGTAGGTTTAGAGGAAACTTTTGAAGTTGATGGACTTTTAGGTGAGGTAGGGGTGATGTTTATAGGATATGAATTGGATTGAGGGATGCATTCTTTTTGAGGAAGGGGATTTGCAGCAATGTATGTGAGAATGGAATATGCTAGATTTGAATAGGATATAGTGGATGGTGAATCTAGATAGGATGGGAGATTAGGGTAATGGATTGGAAGACTGGGATTTTGATTTTGAATCGGGATTGGAGGATAAGTGGATGGAAGATTTGGATAAAGGATGGGAGGACCAGGATTTTGGAATTGAGAGTGATTTGGAGGATGGGTGGATGGAGGTTTTAGATAAGGGCAGTAGTGTGAAGTGTTTCTATGGGAAGATGGTGGTTGGAATACAGCCATAGATGGAGGTGGCGGTATGAAGGATGCATATGGAGGATATGTAGGCTTAAGATATGAAGATGGTGTGGATGAATAGGATAGTGGATTTCCCTTGCCAAGGACATGAAAGGGAGTGCTAGTGGATAAACGTGAAGGTATGATGGGATATTTTGGAGGAATGATTGGATGTTGGGGGATGTTTGGAACAAACTTGCTAAGATTTTCAAAATACGCATCATGATCTACAAGGCTTTCATCATCTTTGGGATAGGATGGATTGAGGGGAGAGACATAATAACCAAACTAATCATTATAGTTTTGAGACATAATGGCTTGCAGATGAGTTGGATATGAATGAAGGATGAAGATGGACTGGAAGACTAAAACTCAGATTGGAATGACTAACAGGATCAGACTAGGATTTGATTTGACTCAAGATTGGAAGAAGACTGACTCTAGAGGAAGATAGACAAGGGGATGGGGGATGACCAAGATGACTCTGCTAACCTAAGATAGGAGGAAAGGATGACAAGACTGGATTGAATATGATTGGAAGACCATGATTTGAGATTCTGAAAGCTTTGGACATTTTTTGGATTTTGGGAGGATTTAGACTGACATGGCTGTTCTAGGTATCTTGAACCAAGTTGTAGATTAGTTTGATGTTTTTTTCAATGGAAAAGGATAGATTTCAACAAAGATTTTTAGAAAAAGAAATCTCCACAAGGGACAAAGCAACCTTGTGGGATACAAACAAGATAACTAATTCTGATTATGAAAAAGCTTTGAAAAGTGTATGTTCCAACAAGTGTTTTCATGGAGTTTTAATTGTCAAGCAATTCAAGTAGATCTACCTAAGGAAGGTGAGTATCAAAATCGCTTGCCCATAGCTTGGTACCCCCTAGAAGGGAATACAAATGGTGAGTAATCTTGAGGTGACCCGACAAACCCCTTGGAATCGGTCCTTGCATTAGGATTTTGATACTTTCAGATGTAGATAGGGTAGCCTCTATTTTATCACATTTTTAATAGTTCCATGGAGTCTCCATACCCAGTTATGCTGACCACTCGTGACTCACTTAAGATCCTAGCCAAAAATGCTGGGGGAGAAATATTTACCATCCCCAGTCACTGTATTTGGCACGAATGCCTGTGGATTAGGAGATATAAGTGAGTACATTGTGCCTTCACTTTATTTATATACCGGCCGGGGGGATACTAGTTTGAGGTCGTTCTCTAGAGAGGAAGCACTTTTCTCCATGGACAGGCCTCGCTAAAAGTAAAACAAGTGAACTTGTCCAAGTTCAAATGTTCTACGTTGCTTATTCTAACAAGGATTTACAGAAAATGTAAAGCTCCTAGATGCACATCAAGCAAGTTGTTCTTTTTCCCAAATTGATTAAGTGATGTTTGAATTTGAATAACTGAAGACACGAGTGTTTAGGATTTGATTTTTTCTTTTTCCAAAAGACTTTTGAGTGTTTTCAGTTCCTTTGACTTGGGCATTCAAGATTGAATTATCGTGTTGATTTAGAACTTTGAAGATGTGCTTTGTTTTAACCTTAGATCATTCAAGATTGAGTTTGTTTGAACTGAAATTCAAAGAGGAAGGAATAGGGATGCTTTTCTTTCCAATTTAGATCATTCAAGATTGTTTTTGACTCAAAGTAAAAATGACTCTTTGGACTTTGGTTTTCATTCAAGACTTTGTGTTCTAGTTTGCATGTTTTAAGCCCAAAAATGATATTCCTAGATTGTTTTGATGCATGAAAAACCTAGGAAACATTCAAGATTTTGCAACAAGACATTTTTTTGGAACAAATAACAAAGATTTTAGGATAGTTTTGGCAACCAGTTAGGACTCTTAGTTTGCATGAGATTTTAAAAGAACTTTAAAATATTTGCAAATGAAGTTCATTTTATCCCTGATTGATGCTTTTTTATTTAGAATTTTGTGTGCACTTAGTGTTGATTTTGAACCTTTTGAAATGGAAACTTGAAGTTCTTTTTAAGTTTCTAAAAAAATGAAGTGTTCCTAACTTTGCATGAATGCATCTAAAACCTTGATGTTGCAAGGATGCAAATGATTGGATTGGTTTTGTTTGTTTGTTAGATTTTGCAAGTTTTAGTCTTTAATGCATTCAAGAGTGATTTGAGGATTCATTATAAGCACTAAAATAAGATGTTTATGCCTTGGTTTTGTTCATTTTTACCCCAAATTGAAGTATTACCAGATGCTACCCTAAATTTACCAGATGCTGCCCTGAATTTACCAGATGCTATCCCGAATTTACCAGATGTGATCCAGGAATGGTGTAGTCCCCATATGCGATCCAAGAATCCTGGATGCTACCCTGAATTTACTAGATGCTATCCTGAATTTACCAGATGCGATCTAGGAATGGTGTAGTCCCCAGATGCAATCCAGGAATCCCAGATACTATCCTGGATTTACCAGATGCGATCCTCTAACAATATAAAATTATACAAAGGAGATTCTATTAAAGAGATAATCAAGTATATATCAAATTTCCATCAATTATCCATCAATGTCCAATCAATAATGTACATCAACAAAGTCATGATCAAATAAAAGAAATAATTCAATACATAATCATACAAAGATGGAGTACTCAAATATCAACTAGCATCACCATTTGTACCACCTACACCTACACCATCTGCGTCTGTACCTATAACCCCCTGTTCCATCTGTATATGACTAAGGAGCTTGACTAGTGCTGGCTACAGAAGGTCTCTGTGCCATAGAGGCCATAAAAATTTGCATCAAGGTGGAGAACTAATCTAACCTTCTCTCAATAGAGACCACACTCACCTATAGAGACCTAACCTCCTGTGTCAATACATCTAGTCCTTGTGACATAATTGGTGCAACTGGTACCTAAGAAGAAGTGGGAAATTGAATATTTTGCATTTGAACTTGTGGAGCCTGAGGCATCTGTATTTGTCTTACTACTTTATGACCATGTCGACCCCAATATGCGATCATAACTTGAGGATGAACTTTATCATCACCATCCTTGTCACCTATCCCTCTACCTCTGATCCACACTCTCCCACCTATCCCTCCACCTCTCATCCTCACTCTTTGACCCACTCCTCCACCTCTCAATATCACTCTACTTCCATCCCTACCACCACAACCACCCCTTGGAGGACCAATAGAAAAAACTTGTCCACAGATAGCTTGACATCCTCTAACCTGAGCTCTCCTCTTCCTCCATTGAACACCTCTCCCATCATCGTCATCATCATCATCATCATCATCATCATCATCATCATCATCTCATCAATATTCAGGATAAGCTCTACTAGATCAGTAAAATGAGGAAATGGATGAGGTGTACAAACTACTGATGATACTCTACTATAATACCAGAATCAACAATCTAATCTCTCATATCCAAGGAAAGGTGTGGCATAGAAAAAATATCATCATGAGAGACATGATACTCCACCTGTGGTCCCCATAAAGATCTCTCAACCTTTACTTGTGCATATATTGCTAAACCTTGTGGTATACCTGTACACAGATGAACTGTCGCATAAATCCATGAAAAAAAAATATCTCAATCACTAAAGGAGTCTAGCCAATCATGTAGCGAGGCATGGATATGTAAGGTAACTTTGAATAGTCCTATATCAAGGCCTCACAACCAAGATATGGTCACCTTTAGACCTGATCAATGTCATCAAGCATATGCCTCCAGTAATCTATCTTGCCCAGATGAGGTTGGATAATAACTCCCTCATAGATATAAATGTAAGGCCACCCAGGATCTTTGTCTTGAGCAACAATAAGCCTAGTGATGGGAATGTGCTCCCATGTCCATACTTGTAGAAAAAATGCATCGATAGAAAGTGAAACACCATAACGATATACCACATGATATAACTTGTGGTATAAATGTGTAAAATTGCAAGATCCCCAATCAAATCTATGGGGATGAGAAACCATGTCCTCTAAAATGTGGCCCCATCTGATTGCAAATCTATGACCTCGTCAGTTAGGAAGGAGGAAATCACCAATCAAAACACTAAGTACTATAGGAAGTGCAGGGAATGATACAAACTATGCTCAAGGAATAATATCATTACCAATCATTGCATCAACAAAGACACGTTTGCAAAATACTCCATCATATCTACCTGATCATAGTACACTAGCACATCTCGAGTAGGAATCTGCATCAATCTGTAAACATCCTTGGGGATAGTGATCATCTCACCCATCAAAAGATGAAAGGTGTTATGGTCTAATTTCCATTGTTCAACCATAGTAGTAACAAGGCCATGGTTCACACAGAATTGGGGGATGTCTAGAAAGTATTACAATCTGCATCGACCAATCACTCACCGATCCTGATCTGACCACTACTCAATCACCTCTAAGGACTAAGGATATAAGCCAGAAACATAGAGCTTCCGAAGTTGAACCTATTTTGGAATCAAGTGGAATCATATAGTGACATCATCTAAAGTGGATCATTGTAAGTCAATCAACTCATCCATCCTATCATCCTATCGGTCGCCTAGAGTACATAATATTTTTCCTAACACTATATCATGAGGACAAAAAATATCCAATTATCCTATCAACCTATCAGGATTGACATCATACAAAATTTATCAAAATGATTGAATTTACATCACAACACAAAAAAAAGAGACAATAGTAGTAGACTCATTACATCGACCGCGAATTAGAAAACATGCATAATTAGGTAAAAACTTGCAAAAACATGTCTATGCGTCATTTTATCATATTGTACATCGTAAAACTGCTACGCACTACAATTTAGCATTATACACGGTACAACAATTTTCATACGTACTAAAATTAGATATATGCCCTATCAAAACTCATCCTATGTGCTACAAGAATCTTAATTTTGCACTATAGGGGTGTACACGCTACTCTACCTATTAGATGCACCGTAAGAAAGCTAGGGAAAATTTTCACACATGCTACTTCATACTATCCAACACATTATTTTACCTATTAGACGTGATAAAACTAAGATCTACATTTTATTTAAAGCATCCTACATGCTATTTCAAGAAAACAACAAAAAGTTGAAAATAATAACACCTAAAAATTCTAAAAATTTGCTATAAATAGAGAAAATAAAAAAAAAGGGAAAGGATCCAGGTACTCACCGGAGGTCCATAGTCTATTAGAAGCTAGAATCTGCAACCTCGCTCGAACCCGTGCTCATGATTGGGATCACCATCTCTACCAGATCACAAGCAAATTAGAGCTCCAAGGTGAAAACAAAGTGAATAGTGAAAATGAGAATGAGTGGTGAAAATAACTTTTGACCCCTATATATACCCCTTTGACCTAAATGGGAGGATATTTTATTAAAAAAAATTAATTTTTTTTTATCAAGGGTCATTATAATCAAACCTATTTTGTTTGGAAATTGGGGCATTATCAATTCATTTTTTATATCATTATCGAAAATGAAATCAAAATTGAAAAATTGAAATGACTGAAGTTCCTCAAATCAATTTCAATTTCATTTTTGGAGGGGGCAGAATATCATAACAACTTGAAATCAAGCGAATCATGGACCTTTTTCAAATTTGGGGCATCAAACGTAAAATTTGTGAAATTATCAGTGGGACATCTCAATCAGGTTATTCCTCATTGATCATAGCATTGTGTTCGGAGTTCAGCATCATATCTAGGATCTGCATCATCAAAATCAGTTGTGAATCAAATCAGTCATCAGGATCAAATCAGGCATTAGGTAATCAAAGCGATTAGACATTCTTTGAACCAACGTATTTCACACATTGATTCAAAGAGGGGCATTTGTATACCCCTAAAAATGGTCAAGCAAAGTCAAAGAAAGCAATTGAGGATCAAATAAGGAATTAATTCAAAATCCATGCTAGAGGATTAATGCAATAAAAAAGATCAAATAATTGTGCAATTGATTTTAATTAATTAATTGTATAGTTAAATCTAAATTCAATCCAACCAATTCAAAGAGAGACATGGCTAAATTAAATCAATTAATAAATCCTATTATTCTCACCAACCACATATGGACAAAACAAAATCAACTAATGAGGTGAGAGTATTTGAAACACATGGATCACTCAAGAGACTTTTCTATCTCCACCATCCAATTTGCCTTTGCAATCTTGACCATCCATTCTTGTCTCTTTGTCTCTTGTTCACTCAACTCACCTCTAACCATGGGTTAACCTAACTCACATCTAACTCACATCTAACTCACATCTAACTCACCTTACTAATTTTAAGAATCCTTTAAATAGAGGGCATTAATAAAGAAAACCATCCATTATCTAAGTGCATTCTTACTCTAGTGAAATTGTTTTAGGCATTGTATAATATTTTGAATTCATTTGAATAGTGATCATAATAGAGCATTATAGTTTGATTTGGAGCATAATTGAGCATGATTAGGGCAATTTGCATCATAATTCATCTTAGCTTTTCAATTTTCATTCTAGGGCTGTCACAAATGGATGGTAAGGTGAGAGTATTTAATTAGCTTTTCTAGTTGGAGAGACATGAGATGATTTTGATTGTTCAATTTGAATTGTTTAGAATGTTAGATCTTTAAATTCATTCAAAATGATATAATTGAGTTACTATTTCATGAATATACTTTTCTATTATACAATTATATATATATAAAAATACATTCTTAATTATTATTATTCTATATAAAAAAGTGCATTCTTATGCATAAAGAGTGAAGAATAATTCAATTGTCTTGTAAGTGTAATAAAATTGTTTTAAAAAATGCACATTCTTATTTATCAAAAGTAAAAAATTATTTAAACTAAAATCAAAATAAATTTATTTAATTAATTAACATGACCTTAGGTCATATGTTGTTGAGTGCTTTCTAAATGTTTGATATTTACATATACTGTTGAGTGCTATAAAGGTCAATATTTAAAAGAGCTGCTGAGTTCTTTCTAGATATTTTTAGAACAAACTTTACAAATTTAAATTACCCTGTTGATTACTTTCTACATATTATTACAACAAACTTTAAACTTTACAATTCTAAGATTGAAATCTACAAGCCCTTGCTTCAATCATAACAACTTCAAATGTGTTTCATAATTTTCTAAAAGGGAATGAAATATAATATCCAAATTTAAGCATTGATAGAAACATGTATTACTATTTAGGAATTCTGCAATATCAGAGAGCTCCTCATCTTTTGTAATTGCATATATGTACATATATAGATTGGGTGTTTTTACTGATTACAACTAGCTTAAAAAAAGAGTAGGCAAAACTATGCTTACTTTTATCATAAAGTATTACATACATAGATAAACAAATATTTAAAGATGAAAAATAGTATGGAGACTAAAAAAATTCCGATGAGCAAACTAGTGGAGAAAATTGTTCTCTCACCCTAAGCACTCCTATCTATCCATTGGAATTGATTGATTATTATTTTAAAATAAACTTACCTCATTAGCAACAAAATATAGGTTTAATGTTATAATGCCAGCTCTACCGCACTAAGGTTATAGAGGTGTTACATAAAATAATGAGAGGTTAGAGACAAAAATTGTTATACCCTAGTTTAATACATTAATATATGCTAATACTACAACTAGTATAAGTTTCTTATTAAAATAGTTTAATTTTTACACTTGAGGAGAATCACCTTCAGGACCTCCAAAAAAATATATGATCCCCCCCGTAGTTGTCACTTTGAACAAATTCAATTACATCATAACAATTTTGATTGTACTTGCGACAAATTGCTTCTGGATTTTTGATATAGGATCATCATTAGTAGTCAATAATTGTATATTCTGAATATAAGCCACTTTCTTGAAATTCTTTTGATTGTTTTTTGGGGAGTGGCCACTGTCCATGTCTGTTTTTGAATGTGGAGGTCCTGGACCATTATCAACCACTATTACTTCTCCTCCAATACCAACATGATTGGCAGATGATGTCAAATCTCTAAAAATCTTAGCAGGCCAATGACCCACTAAGCTGTTTTGTACATAGACCGCCCATACTAAATTGTTACCTCTTGTTTCCTCCAAGAAAATAAAAATAAAAATTACAATCAATTTATTTTTGGGGAGTGCCGACTGCCCATGTCTGTCTTTGAATGTGGAGGTCCTGGACCATTATCAACCACTACTACTCCTCCAATACCAACATGATTGGTAGATGATGTCAAATCTCTAAAAATCTTAGCAGGCCAATGACCCACTAAGCTGTTTTGTAAATAGACCGCCCATACTAAATTGTTACCTCTTGTTTCCTCAAAGAAAAAAAAGAAAAAAATTACAATCAATTTATTTATAATTATGATTATAAGAGTAATAGATTAGAAAAATAAAAAAAAAAGAAAATTAGAGTAATCAAATTTTATTGTTAAAAAATGCAGTTTGGTTGTAAATTATATTGATTTTCTAAATCTTACTTAAATATAGAAAAAATTGTGCTTACTCTTATTATGCTCATCAGACTCTCTTCTTGTTTTCCTTCATATTCAGAAATACTATTTAATAGAATTCCAGGATGAAAATTTCCTTCTTGAACAAAATTTGGACATTCCAAATTGTAACAACCTGTTTGATAATGATCTAACTGCACAAATCAAACAAATAAACTCAAATAAAACTATAAAAAACAAAATAAAAAACATAAGAAAGAACCATTATTCAACTATCTAAAGTTTAATTAAATTATTACGGTAGAGAAAATGAAAAATGCTGTTATAAAAATTAGGGTAAACCTGCAGGCCATATACACACTTTAGTATATGGCTGTGGCTAGGTTTCCGATAAAAATGTACAAAAGAAAAAAATATTCTAAATTTCTTTTCTAGATTTGTCAAAATGCAGTGATTTTTTTTCACAAATATTTTATTGTTTTCAATTCAAAATATGCAGATCATGAAAAACAAATGTTAAAAATTTCACAAAAATTTGTTGTATTTTTGAGTTTTTAAAATTTGATCGAAAGTACATTTTGAATGGACTTAGCGGCCTCCTTAGTAAATTACTCCTAAAATTTCAAACCGACAGCAAAGGAAAAAATAAGTAGACTATTTATTGAAACCTGCCAACCAACTTCCATTGTTTCCCGTACTGTACCATCAGGCCTCACACCTACAAGCCACAATTGGCTCAGGCTAAATCCGTTAATTGACTGCACGAAAGGTTGCCATAGATTAAAGCTTGCTTTGACGCCATGAACTTCATTGGCTTCCATTTTTAGAACTGCCCACTGCAAAATAAAGATAAAATTAGATCATGCAAGGGCAAAACAACCCAAAAAAAAAGATCATTCATTTCATTTATCGTTGTTTCCTTTACAACCTAACATAAAGATGATGATAAAATTCACTTAGTAGCGAACCTCGTGTTTGAAGGTGTTAGATGATCTTCTGTTTAAGAAATTTCTGACAGATCCAAATCTTTCAACACAATCACGAGAGATCTCCAAAATGGGTACACTTCCCTCTGGGCACTCTTTCATTGAAAAATTGGTGTACGCATGATTATCCCTTGAATCCTTCTGCAACCGAGAAGCTAAGTACTGTGAGCTCTAACTTATATATGCATTCAACTCAGAAAAAAAAATGAAGGGTGCAAAAACATACATTAATGTACCCAGATTGAAGGGATATCTGATCTTCATATTTAACAGAGTACGGTCTGCCCATTGCCATTCTACAAACAAAAACAATTTAAAACAGGGATAAAAGAGAATTTATAGGGAATAAATGAGAACTTATGTTTGAATAGAAATAAAACCTGAAATTTATGCACCGCTGCAGGATTAACATAATTTATGTAGTTATCAATGGTCATATTGTGCAACTTAAAGATCTCATTGATGGTATGATCATTCAAATCAGCTGCCAATATGAAGGGTATGAAAAATATTAGAGAAATAACTTTTGAAAAAGCATTCTCAGAAGCAATTACTAGTAATAATATATATACATATATATTATGATACTGAGTTGCAATTACTAGTAATAAATATCTGATACTGAGTTGCAATTACTAGTAATAATATATACATATATAAAAAATAATGCTATTTTAAAAACAATGCTTTTAAGTTTTTATTTTCTAACAAATCATTCTGAATGGTATATTAGTGGAATGGTGCGACTGTTAATTTAGAGGATCGTGAATGTAGACAAGCATATGAAAGGCAAAGAAAAACAAAATATGTTCAACACTGAAAGGAAAAAGAGAGAAAAACTAGTAGTACTAGAAGCTATCCAATAAGCCGCCATGGAAGAAGCAAGTAAATCTAACATAGAAAACATAGAAGCAAGTGAATCGAACAGAGAAAGTGTAGAAAAAACGGAAGCAAGTGAATCCAACAGAGAAAATATAGAATCAAGTGGATCGGGCAGGGAAAGCCAAGAATTTGTAGAGAAGAAAACCACAACTGAAAAAGGGAAAGCCAATTTAGAATCATGTGGAGATGACACAACAGAAGCTTCGAGTAATCCCCTGCAGCGTAGGCTTGTGAGCCTGAAAACAGAGCAAAATGTAAAACGTGGGCCAAAATTCACAGTGATGACATACAACGTTCTGGCCGACAAGTGGGCATCTTCAAACAAACACAAAGCCTGTCCAAGCCATGCACTCCAATGGGATTACCGCAGAGAAAAATTGATCTCAGAAATCATTTCATACAAGGCAGATATAATATGTCTGCAGGAAGTGCAGGATGAACACTACAAAGACTTTAATAATTCATTGACACGTGAGGGATACGAGGGCAACTATTTGCCAAAACCAAGTGACGAAGCCCATAAAGATGGCTGCGCCACCTTTTTCCTACGTGAAAAGTTTTCTTGCATGAAAAAGTTCCACGTTGAGTATAGAAGCGATGAATTCTGCGATTCGTTGGCCTCGAAAGTGGAGGTAAAGGAGCCTCGTAATTGGATGTTTGATGATCGCGGGACTCTTGAAAGGTATACAGAGATGACAGTCAACCGATTCCGCAGGAAGAACAATGTAGCTTTGATTGTTTTGTTAAGTTTTGAATCGAATCCGGTTTGTATAGCAAATACCCATCTTGTGGCTCGTGGGGATATTCCAGAGGTGAAGGCGTGGCAGACTTATTCCCTGGTACAAAAATTACAAGAGATTTTGGGAAATGGTGATGATGTGGCCATTGTGATCTGTGGTGACTTCAATTCTACCCCTGCTAGTGCCACCTATTCTTTTTCTGTTGCACAATGAAATTGATTAAGAGGACAACAATCTTGAAGTGGGTATAGAGTTTAGGTTTGATGCAAACAAGTTAAAGAGGAGCTCCATTGATCTGTCCAATGCTTATTCTACTTATTTTGAGCAATGGAGTTTCAAATGAATCTTGTTGTAATGATGATGATGTGATGAAGCATTGGATGAATTCAGAAACCAAAGAGCCCATATTTAGTCATTATGCATTTGATTTTAAGGAAACTTTAGATTATATATCGTATACTCAGAACAATTTGGAGGTGGAAAAGTTATCGGAGGTTGTGGGTTGGGATATTGTCTCTCGCGTAGAGGATCATACATTCCTTCTCGTGTTTGGCCTTCTGATCACATTCTTCTACTTGCACAATTTTGTTGTATCATTGATAGAGAAATTCTCAGAAAAGGAAAAGGCACACAAATTTTGTGACTAATGTAAAAAGTTCAAAAACTAAATGAAAGAGAAAAGAAAAGAAAAAATATCATGGTACTAGGTGGGAACCTTCTCCTAATGTTTGAGATTCTATAACATATCATGGATGGGGCCCTTTTGTGAATTTGCCAAATGATCAAGATCCTCATGACGATGATGGATGGGCTTCTGTGGACATTTCATAACCTTCTAATGTATGGGGACAATTGGATGATCAGGATGATACTTTAGACCTTGTTGATACTTCAGACTCTATCGATGAACAAGGAAACCCAAATGATCAAGATCCTCCTCGTTCCCCTAGCTACTCCATTAGTTTTATAGTGACTTTATCTTTGTATATATATTTTTTGTGACTCAACAAATGTGATATTATATGAGGCATCATTTTTTGAAAATATGCATAATAGTATTTTATAAATAATAATCAATATATTTATTCATAAAAATAAATATTTAAATCAAACATTATCTAATTATGATGAGATAACATGTTTCCATTTATAGTGAAGTTTTCCTTTTAGTTTAGTGTTTAGATACTTACTACTACTCCTTCCCTCTAGTTTTTTGTTAAGAGAGTTTAAGGATTTAGGCAAAGACAACACCAAATGTCACATTAGTTGGTTTTTTTTTTTCAATTTGAGCTAGAAGTACATTAGGTTGTCCATGAAAAATAGTTTTCTCAATTTTGTATAGGAAATAGATGTGTATTAAAGATGTGTTTCAGTTGCAAGAAATTGACATTTAGATTTTAAGATGTTTTAGAAAGAGAAAATAAGAAATAATAATATAAATATTTATTTTGTAAGAAAAAAAATCAAGTAAGAAGATGAGTAACAAAGGATAAGGGAATTAATATGAATGATTTAGTGTTGTAAAGTGAAAAGAATGTGTTATAATAAAAAATAATTAATTGAGAAGGAAATTTGGTTTTATTTATTTTGGTTTATGTAATTTTATTAGAATTCACTTTTAGACAATTTAATTACTACTACAATAAAAACCAAAATTGTTATAGTATTTTCGGGAACTAGTTGTAGGAAAGTGATCTAATGAAAAACTATAAAGATAAAACTAGAAAATGGAGATTAATTTTAAAGAAAAGAAAATAAATCAATTATAAACTATAATATAGTAGATTGTAGGGAGATAACAGACAAAGTATCTAAGAGGATCAACTAATTTTCATAAAGGTAAAAGTAATAATTGTTTAGTTATAAATGGACACAAAAATTACTTATGCAAATTTTTTGATGAATAGAGGCCTTTTCTATTAATATTTATATTAAAGTACAATACTCACAAAAAAAGGGGTTAGGGGAAAAAATCACCCCAAGAGTCACATGACAACTAGGCTAGATACATAAAACTATTCATTAGAAAAAAACATAAAGACAACCCTTAGGCTACAAGAACCGACCAACCATCTTCTGGATCATCTTTCTCTAGTTCTCCTTCCTCCGACCTAGGTGAAATAGAAAGATCTAGGCGAGGGAATTTTCCTGAAGTGGCAGGATGCCACGTAGGAACATTGGCTGAGGGCCGAGCAATAGCAGCAATAGTAGAAATAAGCAGGGGATGCCAGCTAGCCCCTGCATCCGTCTAAGGAGGAGGAGAGGTGGAGTGATGATGCCATTAACACAGAGTCCTAGAGTTCCTGGCAGAGGAATGATGATTGTGATTGTGGCCCCTGAGTGGTGTATGGTTAGATGAGAGAGAGTTTGGAGGCACCCGAGCAACAACACAAGGGGCATTGCCCCAGTGTTGGAGTAGCTCCTATAAATGGGCGACTTCTAAGGCCACTTTGTTTGCTTGCAGGTGAATCTACATCATGACATTATTACAAAGACATGCCTTAGCATAAAGAGAAATATGAATATCCAGAGAACTGTGATAAAAGATAACAACATTTCCTTCTTTCCATAAAGTGAACAAGATCTCCATCCTAAAAGCATGCCAAATCTGGGTGTACTGGGAAGGCATTCTGGGAGGATCTCCATGAAGTGCCATATGCCAAGAAAAAGGCTCAGGCCTAAAGGGAGAAAAGATGTCATGAATCCAGATCCAATAATTCTGGGCATGACGATAGAACCAAAAAATGTGCATGAGAGTCTTAGAATGAAAACAAAAAGGGCATTTAGGATTAGGAACACCCAAATGTCAGAGCTGAGCTCCCAAAGGAAAACCTTGGTAAAGAAAACACCAAAAAAAATGAGAAATCTTAGGCTCAGTGATAGAATCCCAAATAGTGCGAAATCGCCAGCTCCAACTCTTCTAAGAAGAGGAAAGATGCCATCTTTGGTGTAGAGAATCAACCATGGGAAAATGGAGCACAAGCCAAGAATAACCAAGCTTGGGCTTGTGACTAGTGAAAGGCGTAGCAAGATACCATTTCCAATCCTTCCACCAAGGTTTAACTAACTAAATTTCCAACTTGTGCAGGAGGTGAGGTGGAATGGCTGAAACCAGCAAGTCATAAGTCTGGTGATCTAGGCAGATGAGTCGAAACTACACCCGAAGGTCATCCCAATAATGAAGAGTCCTAGTGGCTTTGGAGAAAAGATCTTTTAGTGTTTCAATGCCATGTTTGTGAAAATGAAGAGCACTAAAACCCTTAATTCTAGCAAGAGGAATCCCTTGCTAAGAAAATAAGGGGGACCACCAAATGTTCTGTTGATTGAGAGAAAGACCATCATGGAAACCATTCCCATCCCATCGGAGTCAAGGTTTGACAGCCTCCCAGGCTCTCCAAATGTTTTTGGTGACAAAAGTGTCCTGGATTTGAATAGGCTCCTTTGAAATCCAATCCCCCTCCTAGTGGGTTTGTGGAGAGGGTACCCTCAAGAAATGCAGTGTCGAAGCAATATTTTCTAGGCCTCATTGCCTATGAGACATCATAAAACCCATTTCACACAAAGGGAAAGCCCTTGTTTCTGGGTATCGAGTAAACCAAGCCCACCTGAGGCTTTGGGAAGTTAGCAGAAATCCCAGGAAAAACTATGAAAACCATGGGGGTCAACCCCAGAGGCTCAAAGGAAGTCATGTAATAACTTCTTGAGCTTCTTGTAAGAGGCTTTTGAGAGAGCCCAACATGAAGAATAGTATACATTCATGGCTACCAAGATCTTGGAGAAAATCTAAAACTTCCCTGCGAGAGAGAGAGTGGCTTGGTGATCCAATAGGTAAGTTTTTTTTTCAATTTTTGCAAGAACTACGTTCCATAAATGAGTAGGATTAGCTTGAAAAGAAAAGGGAATACCCAAGAAGTAGAAGATTTCACCATGATGAATCCTAGCCAACTGACCTAAGAGAACCAAGGTGGCTCTAGAAGAGTCGACTATCTGTAGCAAAGAGTTTTATGCCATTGGATGGATGAACTAGAGGCCAGACAAAAAGTGTCTAAACACTGCAAGGCTACCTTGATATTCTCTTCATCCTCTGCCAGAGTGAGGAAAGAATCATCGACAAAATAGCCATTGACCAGCTATTGAGAAGAATTTGGTAAAAACATGCCCCGAACATGACCCATAGAGATTTCTCACTGGCAGGAGAAGATCCCTGAGTAGAAAAGACCTGTTCATAGTGACAAACAAAGGCTTGCAAAACATTAGGAAGCTCCATGAGCAGACTATGACCTTCTATGATTCTAGTTATGCCCATGTTGGTGTGACAGGGATGGAGAGTAGAAAAAAATTATTTAGAAGCATGGTCTCCAACTTTTAACCAGTGAAGATGAGCTTTGATCTCCTCTAGTAGCATAGTTGTCAGCAACTTGCTTCTGCTAACAAAGCTTAGAAATGTTAATTTGTAGGTCATGATTGAAAGGATTATGGGCTAAGGCCTCAGTGGCAAGACACAAAGATTTGGTGTTGACAACAAAGGATCTACAATGATGCTTGGCTAGTTGCCTTCCATAAATGTGCAAGAAATGTGTCGTACGCCTGATGACATCATTCCACCATTGAATCCAACTTGAGCACTGAGATGGCTGAGGCTCAAGGTTCCAAACCCGATGAATGTGGGCCACCATGGAGGGCGGTGAAGGACAAAAGTATTAAAAAAGAATTGTGTGGTGGGAGGTCGTGCATTAGCTGACTTCCAAACAATATTAAATTAAATGGGGAAATGATCTGATTGTTAGGAATAGTCCCAAGAGATAACTGAGAAGAGGAGGTAGCTTTATAAAATATTAAGTATAGTAGACTTGGTCAAGGGTCGGACCCTATTAGGAGTCTTTTATGATAGTCCCCATTAGGGGAGAGGATGCACTGTCCAAGAGCTCACTGCTGAAAGGGGCAAAGGCTACAACCTTCTGAATAACATATATACACACTATATCTGGATCTTGGTGAACTGCGCTTTGACCTGCTGTCTGGATCAGTTCCAATGTATAGCACAAACACTTTACTTGGTCAAATAGACCTTCTCATGATGGCTCAACACTTCACACACTCTGCTCTGCTCTTCTTAATCAACCATGAGCCACGCTCAAGCAATCACAAATGACTACTTATAAATATCTTTTCTCTAAATGATATAATCAGGTCGGCCTGTTAGAACCACCTTGAAATCATATTAGAGAAACCATAAAAAAATTATGTAAACATTCTATTGGCTCTACTATCCACGCAACACATTCTGGGACTTGTCCAAATAAGATAATTGTAGACACACGCTACACACTATCGGCTCTACCAAAACAACCGGATCTATGTCCTCAAGCTGAATTACTTCATGCGCTGTTAATCAAACATCAATAACTCTCTTCTAAGATTAAATCCAAGGGCACATACCCCAAAGATGGGCGCAACACAAGAACCAATAAAATCTCTGTCGGCTCTTCTAAATAAACACAGGAAACTGCTACTGGTGAATACAGATTGCATAACTTCACTTCTACTAAATATCAGATTATGCATCCATGAATGTAACATCACTAACATGTCTCCATCACATATCCAAGGGTACAAGGCTTCATGATAACTATATGGACAACCATACACAAAACACTGCTTGTTACTCTGTTAGGAACATTGCTGACACTAGCTGTTATATAACTGTTTGTACTAACAGTTAACCTTTGCGCCCATGATATCATGCTGATAGCATGTCCATGCTTCATATACTTAAAGCTTACTACATCAGACTTCCATGGATACTACTTTCCATATGTTGTCATCAATGACAAACATATAGTCAGTACTGGTCTATTGGCAAATCTCCAACAATCTCCGCTTTGGCATTGATGGCAACATGTGGAATGAAAAACCACCACCAACCCAAATGAACATTTCTTTTATAACATTCTCCATTTCCTCTTCAAAAAGTCCCCCAAAGATGAATCCTCCATCTGCTGCATTTTCTCAACTGTACTGCTGTCATAATTGAATATTGCTCCCCCTTAGTATATTACTCTTTTTGCTTCTATTTTTCATGACTCTGTATATTACTCCCCCTTTGACATCAGTGGCAAAGGGTGCCATTCATTTTAAGCATTGGTACTACTCCTGAGGTAGAGTAGTCAACCTTCCATCAGTCCCTAAGGACTGATGCCTTTCTTTCTTTCTTCTAAGTAGAATCAGAGAAGGGAATTACTACCAACTTCTCCCGGAGATGATCAAAAGTATCCTTAGGCAAGGGCTTTGTGAATATATCTGCCAACTGATCTTTGGTACTCACATAGTCCACCTTGACTTCTTTCTCTACCACATTCTCTCTTAGGAAGTGATACTTGATCTCAATGTACTTTGTCTTTGCATGCATCATAGGGTTCTTTGACATATTGATAGTGCTAGTGTTATCATAGTGAATAACAATATGATAATCAATCTAAATTCCAAAATCCTTCATCATCTACTTGATCCAAACAATTGTAGAACAATTTAAGGCTGCTGCAACATACTCCACTTCTGCTGTTAATTGAGAAATACAATTTTGTTTCTTGCTTGTCCAAGTGACAAGTCTATCACCAAGAAACACTGCTCCACTTGATGTACTCTTTCTATCTGTAGACTAGGCTATCTGTATCTATTTTTGAAAGGATAAGACAAGCAAACATTAGGTTTTAATCTAACATTATATCAATTCAAAAACAAAAACATCTAAGCTAAGCCACCTCAGATAGAGCTTAAATAGGTGCACCCAAGCACTGTTTGATTTTCTCTTGCTTAGGGGATGTGGGTGTGCTCTCTAAGCACTTGGAGCATATTCAAATGCATACTAAGATGGATTGAGATTCATGAAAACACCAAAAATGGCACAATATTGGGTAGAACACTCAAAATTGCCCCTAAGGCCTCAAGAACTCAAGAATGCTTTAATGGAGATTTAAGAAACAAAAATGATTAAACTAGATTGATTTTAATCCAAATGAAGTGTGAGGTTATGCTAAGCTATGCAAAACAATGAAGTAAACTAAGTTAATCCATTATGGCTAAGCTATGATGTGCTAAAAAAGCTTGAAGAAAACAATGAAATCTAACAATTAGTTGATTTTTAAGCTATGATCTAACATGAAAAATGGCATTATAAGATTACTATTACTTGAAAAGAAATTGGATGGATTGCTCTTAGAAATTAGGGTATTTATAGGATTTCCTAAGGGGTTGGGTTAGGAGGATAGGTTAGAGTTTGGGGTAAGGTTAGGGTTTGAGTCAAAGGGGATAAGGATGAAGACTTTCTAGAAGAATCTAAGCTTTTCTAAGGATAATAGGAATTTAGGAAATAAATAAAGAGTTATTTATCTTAAAGGCTTTAATGAATTTTGAGGCTCATTAGGGTTAGGGTTTGACTAGGAGTCAAAGGAGACTTAGATTAGCTTAGGGAAAGTAGGTAATTTCCCCTAAATGGGTTTAGGGAAGGATTAGGAAAGTTCTAGAAGAGTCTAGAGTTTTCCTAGGGTAATTTAGGGATTGAGGACTAATATTTAACCTTAATTAAATATTTTGAGTTGGGATTAGGGTTAGAAAATGATGGGATTAGCCTTTAATCGAAATTAAAAAGGGATTAGAAGATTCTGGAAGAGGTTAGTGGTTTTTAGGAATTTGACAAGGTTTTGGGCAAAAAATAAATAAATAATTTATTTTGGGATTTTTGGTCAATTTATTAATTAAATAATTAATAAATAGGGGAATGACATTTAAATAAGATTTAAACATTTTTGGGAGGGATTCCTTAATTAAATATTTTTAATTAAGGTAAAGGGATTTAATGGCATAAAAATAAATAAATAAATTAAATAAATAATTAATTAACAAATGATGATGTCATCAGGGTTTTTTCAGAAAATAAAAATACTTTATTTTCTAAAAGATTTTTAGGTGTCTACATTTTTCCCCTCTTTGATGCGATGCCGCAAGTGGCATGGCATCAAAGACAAGAAAATAAGATGCCCAAGGCTAGAATTTAGAGAAATAAGGGGTGGTGCCCCCTCGAGAAAATAATGCAAGGAGTAAACATTGTGGAATTTTCTCGAAAGGAAACAAAGAAGGAAAGACCAAGGAAGAAGGGAAGATAAATAACCAAGCTTCCAAGAGAAAAGATGGGTGAATGCAAGATGAGATCGAGTGCAAGATGTAGGATGCAGCTATACAAGGATGCAAAATGCAAGATTAAACTATATGATGCAGGATGCAGGGGATTGGGGGAAGCTCCAAGTGCAAATGTGGAGAGCACAACTAAGTTTAATATAGCAATGCTAGAGACCTGCCAAGGATACTGGGATCACGAGGCCTTGTCACCAGTGTTGCATAGGACTGACACTAAAAAGACACGCAGGGTTGCCCTAGCATCACACATGATCCTGAGAGGAAGCATGGTAGGAACGATGTTGGAGAAACCACAAACAAAAAACATTTCCCAAGTGCACCATGTAACCCAGAAGATCACATGTGAAACGTGCAAGGGTCGCATTCGACTGACTCACAGGCAGAATCAAAAAATCAAAAGACCTTGCCCCAGATTGTCCTCATTCCTAGTGCACCATGATATAAAGGATCGTGGCGACTTTGAGTAGAGAAACAATGAGAAGCCATAAAAGATTAATCAAGATCCAAAGGACAAAATTCAAGATCAAAATGACAACTCCAAAAAGACATCCTTTGCCAAGGAGAGAGATTTGATGTGACTGATTTGATTGATGGTGGGAAGATTGGTCTAAACGTGTGGAAGGATGCATCGACATGGACCTAGTGTGATAGGTGGAAGATGAGGTCTGACAAGAGGAAGGATACATCCTCAAGGACCCGTTGATTGATGAGAGGATGAGTGTTTGTTGTTCACTGGCAAATGATGTAGTTTAAAGAGAGTCATGATGATCAAGGATAGTTGACAATTGATATTGCTGAAGTACAAGGCTGGGTAGGACAAGATTTATGATCAAACGTTGCTGCAGGACTGAAGAGGATATGTACAACAAGATGCGAGGATATGTACAATAGACGGGAAAAGATATACAATGGATATGTACAGAAGCTCAAGATGTGGGATGTACAAAGAACCTAGGGATGAAGCTGAAGCTTCAAAGATATGCAGGATGATGCCCCAGTTGGAATGGAAAGCCAAGATGGACTGACAGTGGATGATGTGTCCTAAAATGATAGAGATTTGGGAAGGACGTATCCCAATGATTATGATTGGATTGAGATCAAGGCTTGCTACAAGACTAAGGATGTGATTTGATCAGTTGGCTTGATCTTGGATGTTGGATAGCTAGAGGATGTGGAGAGGAGTGGAAGATTTTGGAAGATTGCTAGCAATAGTTGGATATGGATGGATGGCATTGGATTGCATGAAAGGTAGCCTATAGCTAGATACCAATGACAAGGGAAGAAACCAAGTGATGGAAAGATGGAGGAAATGTTTAGGATGAGGATGATGGAACTGTTAGGAGATTTGGATGGAGGAAGATTTGGATTTGGATGGAAGAATGCTTGAGGATTGGATAGAGGAAGATTTGGGGAGATTGGATGGTGGATTTTCTTGAGGATTTAGAAAGAGGAATGCTTGGGGAGATTGGATGGCAGATTTTCTTGAGGATTTGGGAGATGGAAGATTTTGGATGAAAGATAGTCTCCAAGGAATATGTTACCAAGGAATAAGATGCCCCCTGCTTAGGATAGTTCATCTATTTTTAGAGGCGTGGGGTATGCTTGGATGGAAGATATGCTGACAAGAGGACGAGGAAGGTAGATGGAAGCTAGGATGAATGGATTGGATAGAGGATATGTAGCTAAAAGGTGTGATGGATGCCAAGAAGGTGCCCAAAAGCATATATACCTGGTAGTCTTTGTTTTGTCATCAAGTTCCAAAGGAGAATGAAGGAGGTGAGAGACAAATGGATGGAGGAGATGCTAGATAAGATGGTGATAGAAGGGAATGGCCCCCAACTGTAGAAAGGAATGGGGGGGAGCCTATGCATGATGCCTATTTGCCAGGTTTTCACCATGGTACTTGTCCAAGGCGCTTGAATTGCCAAGTTTTCACCATAGGATGAATGTTTTTCTCTTTTTCTTTTCTTTTTTGATATTTTTCTCTTGATTTTTCCAATTTTTATGGATTTTTCTGATTTTCTGCTAACTTTGTGTTGATCTTTCACTGATATTCGAATTGGTTTTCTAATTTTTTGCTGACTTTCTAATTTTTCTAACTTGCTAATTTCTTTGATTTGTCATTGACTTTCTTCACTGATCTTTCTGATGTGCTTGGATGTTGGTACAACTTTGTTAGGAAGGAGGGATTATGCAAAGGCATGGATGAGATGAGGTAGATGGGAGATATGGTGGTAGAAAGTGTTTGGATGGAAGGATGGAAAGTGATCATGATAGGGGGATATTGTCAGGACCAACATTGGCACATGTTGCGAGGAAAATGGATGAAGCGGATGGGTTTTGGATGATAGAGGTAGATAGGATGGAAGATTTATGCTAGGAGATTTGAGATCTTTGGGACCCAAAATAGATTGAGGAGATGGAGAAGAAGACTGAGTAGCCGGGGGATTAGCAACTTTGGATGCCATTGTAGATGTTTCTTTTAGATGCATGACATCTTTTTGCTTTGGGATCCACATCATTTTTGCTTTAGCTTTGGTGGGCCTTTGTGGCCATTGGTATGCATTAGATTTTTCTTTTGCTTTGCTGGGCCTTTGCGGCCATTGGGATGCATTGGATTTCTTGATTGGATTTTTCTGTATTTGAGCATGTCGTTTAGACTAGACATGGCAATCTTTGGATTTTTGTGGATATTTCCCTTTATTCATATTGGATATGGCATCCAAATTGCAGGGAGCATCGGAGTGAATATGAGATGTGTGGGATGGAGGAAATATGGATGGAGAGATGGAAGGAGATTGGTAGATAGGATATGTGGGCATGTGCCTTTGTTGATCCCGACTAGGGATGCTTGGATTTTGGACGAAAAATTGAGTAGGATAAGATGGGGGATGATATTTTGGGATGTAGGGTCCCAAAATGGATTGGGTATGTAGAGGATATGTGCTGGAAGATTTTGGGACATAGGGACCCAAAATGGATTTGGAGGATGAAGGAGGAATGTGATAGGTTGTCTTTGGTTGTAACGATGGAGGAGGAGGAATGGCGTTGTATGCTTTGGAAGATGTGATGGTGGGTTGGAAGGATGCTTGAATTTAGCTTTAGTTGTACCAACATTTCTGGAGGAAGTGTCTTCATCAAATGTGTGACCAATTCCGCATGTTTTTGGATGTTTCTTATCCTGAATGGGCTCTAGATTTCCTTGTTCATGAGTGCCTAGGCCTTTGCCTTGATAATTCCATTTCTTGAGCATTTTATCCAAACAAGGATATTTCTAACTTGGGGAATATGATAAACATCCAATTTTTGGTTCCCTGATGGAAGATATGGAACTTATTGCTTCTGCTTCAAGTGGGTTACCTCTAAAAAATGTATGTGGTCCAAGAGGATAGAGTGATGGCAGTGGGACAATTTGGATTTGAAGACCCTCAAGAGGAGAGGATAGGATGGTGGGGTTTTGACTGGGATTAGGGGATAGTAATGGATCTTCAGCTGGAGAAACTGGGATGATAGGATCTTGGATTGGAGGAATTGGGATTGTAGGATTTTGGATTGGGGGTGATGGAAGCAATAGAACATGTGATGGGGGAAGTGAAGGGATTGGATCTTGATTTTCTTTTGCGAGTATTTCAACATGCTTTTGGACAAGATCTTGAGATGGTAGGATTTGTGTGGATAGAATGTTGGGGGATGTATGGATGGACTCTTTAGATGGGGTGGATGGAAGGATGGGAGATTCTATGGTTGTGATGTCTGGAAGAAGGAAGAACTCTTTAGATGGTATGGATGAAAGGATGGAAGACTCTGTAGCTATGATGGTAGGAAGAAGGGTGAACTCATGAGGCTCATCAGATATGCTTTGGATAATGCTAGGAGGAGGTGATATTGGTGGGGATTGGATGAAAACTTCAGATGGAAGGGACTCAATGATGCTAGGAGATGGAAGAGGATCAATGTATGAAAGATAGATGACAGATGGGAGCGATGGATGGGCCTCATCAATGGTGGCTTCACATGAAGTGTTGAGATGGCTTGGCTCTTCAACTCTAGGCGTGGGATTTGTTGTTGGCTTCCTTGTGAAACTCCTTGGAGACTTTCGTGGTGAAAAATGTTTAGAAGATGGAGGAGATGGAGAGCTAGGATAGTCCTCACACAATGATGGGGTGGAAGATGGTGAACCTGTTTGAGGGGATGATGGTGGTGATGAGGAGTTGGAGGATGGTGGGTTTAGATAGTTCACATAGGTAGGTTTAGAGGAAACTTTTGAACTTGATGGAATTTTAGGTGAGGTAGGGGTGATGTTTATAGGATACGAATTGGATTGAGGGATGCATTCTTTTTGAGGAAGGGGATTTGCAGCAATGTATGTGAGAATGGAAGATGCTAGATTTGAATAGGATTTAGTGGATGGTGAATCTAGATAGGATGGGAGATTAGGGTAATGGATTGGAAGACTAGGATTTTGATTTTGAATCGGGATTGGAGGATAAGTGGATGGAAGATTTGGATAAAGGATGGGAGGACCAGGATTCTAGAATTGAGAGTGATTTGGAGGATGGGTGGATGGAGGTTTTAGATAAGGGAAGTAGTGTGAAGTGTTTCTATGGGAAGATTGTGGTTGGAATACAGCTATAGATGGAGGTGGCGGTATGAAGGATGCATATGGAGGATATGTAGGCTTAAGATATGAAGATGGTGTGGATGAATAGGATAGTGGATTTCCCTTGCCAAGGACATGAAAGGGAGTGCTAGTGGATAAACGTGAAGGTATGATGGGATATTTTGGAGGAATGATTGGATGTTGGGGGATGTTTGGAACAAACTTGCTAAGATTTTCAAAATACGCATCATGATCTACAAGGCTTTCATCATCTTTGGGATAGGATGGATTGAGGGGAGAGACATAATAAACAAACTCATCATAATAGTTTTGAGACATAATGGCTTGCAGATGAGTTGGATATGAATGAAGGATGAAAATGGATTGGAAGACTAACACTCAGATTGGAATGACTAACAGGATCAGACTAGGATTGGATTTGACTCAAGATTGGAACAAGACTGACTCTAGAGGAAGACATACAAGGGGATGGGGGATGACCAAGATGACTATGCTAACCTAAGATAGGAGGAAAGGATGACAAGACTGGATTGAATATGATTGGAAGACCATGATTTGAGATTCTGAAAGCTTTGGACATTTTTTGGATTTTGGGAGGATTTGGACTGACATGGCTGTTCTAGGTATCTTGAACCAAGTTGTAGATTAGTTTGATGTTTTTTTCAATGGAAAAGGATAGATTTCAACAAAGATTTTTAGAAAAAGAAATCTCTACAAGGGACAAAGCAACCTTGTGGGATACAAACAAGATAACTGATTCTGATTCTGAAAAAGCTTTGAAAAGTGTATGTTCCAACAAGTGTTTTCATGGAGTTTTAATTGTCAAGCAATTCAAGTAGATCTACCTAAGGAAGGTGAGTATCAAAATTGCTTGCCCATAGCTTGGTACCTCCTAGAAGGGAATACAAATGGTGAGTAATCTTGAGGCGACCTGGTAAATCCCTTGGAATCGGTCCTTGCATTAGGATTTTGATACTTTCGAATGTAGATAGGGTAGCCTCTATTTTATCAGGTTTTTAATAGTTCCATGGAGTCTCCATACCCGGTTATGCTGACCGCCCGTGACTCACTGAAGAGCCTAGCCAACAACGCTGGGGGAGAAATATTTACCATCCCCAGTCACTGTATTTGGCACGAATGCCTATGGATTAGGAGATATAAGTGAGTACTTTTTGCCTTCACTTTATTTATATACTGGCCGGGGGGATACCGGTTTGAGGCCGTTCTCCAGAGAGGAAGCACTTTTCTCCCTAGACAGGCCTCGCTAAAAGTAAAACAAGTGAACTTGTCCAAGTTCAAATGTTCTACGTTGCTTATTCTAACAAGGATTTACAAAAAATGTAAAGCTCCTAGATGCACATCAAGCAAGTTGTTCTTTTTCCCAAATTGATTAAGTGATGTTTGAATTTGAATAACTGAAGACACAAGTGTTTAGGCTTTGATTTATTCTTTTTCCAAAAGACTTTAGAGTGTTTGCAGTTGCTTTGACTTGGGCATTCAAGATTGAATTATCATGTTGATTTAGAACTTTGAAGATGTGCTTTGTTTTAACCTTAGATCATTCAAGATTGAGTTTGTTTGAACTGAAATTCAAAGAGGAAGGAATAGGGATGCTTTTCTTTCCAATTTAGATCATTCAAGATTGTTTTTGACTCAAAGTAAAAATGACTCTTTGGACTTTGGTTTTCATTCAAGAATTTGTGTTCTAGTTTGCATGTTTTAAGCCCAAAAAACCTAGGAAACATTCAAGATTTTGCAACAAGACATTTATTTGGAACAAATAACAAAGCTTTTAGGATAGTTTTGGCAACCATTTAGGACTCTTATTTTGCATGAGATTTTAAAAGAACTTTAAAATATTTGCAAATGAAGTTCATTTTATCCCTGATTGATGCTTTTTGATTTAGAATTTTGTGTGCACTTAGTGTTGATTTTGAACCTTTTGAAATGGAAACTTGAAGTTCTTTTTAAGTTTCTAAAAAAAATGAAGTGTTCCTAACTTTGCATGAATGCATCTAAAACCTTGATGTTGCAAGGATGCAAATGATTGGATTGGTTTTGTTTGTTTGTTAGATTTTGCAAGTTTTAGTCTTTAATGCAATCAAGAGTGATTTGGGGATTCATTATAAGCACTAAAATAAGATGTTTATGCCTTGGTTTTGTTCATTTTTACCCCAAATTGAAGTATTACCAGATGATATCCTATTTACCAGATGCTATCCTGAATTTACCAAATGCTACCCTGAATTTACCAGATGCTATCCTGAATTTACCAGATGCGATCCAGGAATGGTGTAGTCCCCAGATGCGATCCAAGAATCCCAGATGCTACCCTGAATTTACTAGATGCTATCTTGAATTTACCAGATGCGATCTACGAATGGTGTAGTCCCCAGATGCGATCCAGGAATCCTGGATACTATCCTAGATTTACCAGATGTGATCCTTTGATAATATAAAATTATATAGAGGAGATTCCATTAAAGAGATAAACAAGTATCTATCAAATGTCCATCAATTATCCATCAATGTCCAATCAATAATGTACATCAACAAAGTCATGATCAAATAAAAGAAATAATTGAATACATAATCATACAAAGATGGAGTAATCAAATATCAACTAGCATCACCATTTGTACCACCTACACCTACACCATCTCCATCTGTACCTATAACCCCTTGTTCCAACTATATATGACTAAGGAGCTTGACTAGTGCTGGCTACAGAAGGTCTCTGTGCCATAGAGGCCATAAAAATCTGCATCAAGGTGGAGAACTAATCTAACCTTCTCTCAATAGAGACCACACTCACCTATAGAGACCTAACTTCCTGTGTCAATACATCTAGTCCTTGTGACATAATTGGTGCAATTGGTACCTAAGAAGAAGTGGGAAATTGAATCTTTTGCATTTGAACTTGTGGAGCCTGAGGCATCTATATTTGTCTTACTACTTTATGACCATGTCGACCCCAATATGTGATCATAACTTGAGGATGAACTTTATCATCACCATCCCTGTCACCTATCCCTCTACCTCTTATCCACACTCTCCCACCTATCCCTCCACCTCTCATCCTCACTCTTTGACCCACTCCTCCACCTCTCAATATCACTCTACTTCCATCCCTACCACCACAACCACCCCTTGGAGGACCAATAGAAAAAACTTGTCCACAGATAGCTTGACCTCCTCTAACTTGAGCTCTCCTCTTCCTCCATCGACCACCTCTCCCATCATCATCATCATCATCATCATCATCATCTCATCAATATCCGGGATAAGCTCTACTAGATCAGTAAAATGAGGAAATGGATGAGGTGTAGAAACTACTGATGATACTGTACTGTAATACCAGAATCAAAAATCTAATCTCTCATATCCCAGGAAAGGTGTGGCATAGAAAAAATATCATCATGAGAAACATGATACTCCACCTATGGTCCCCATAAAGATCTCTCAACCTTTACTTGTGCATATAATGCTAAACCTTGTGGTATACCTTGTACACAGATGAACTGTCGCATAAATCCATGAAAAAAAAATATCTCAATCACTGAAGGAGTCTGGCCAATCATGTAGTGAGGCATGGACATGTAAGGTAAGTTTGAATAGTCCTATATCCAAGCCTCACAACCAAGATATGGTCACCTTCGGACCTGATCAATGTCATCAAGCATATGCCTCCAGTAATCTATCTTGCCCAGATGAGGTTGGATAATAACTCCCTCATAGATATAAATGTAAGGCCACCTAGGATCTCTGTCTTGAGCAACAATAAGCCTAGTGATGGGAATGGGCTCCCATGTCCATAACTGTAGAAAAAATGCATCGATAGAAAGTGCAACACCATAACGATATACCACATGATATAACTTGTGGTATAAATGTGTAAAATTGCAAGATCCCCAATAAAATCTATGGGGATGAGAAACCATGTCCTCTAAAATGTGGCCCCATCTGATTGCAAATCTATGACCTCATCAGTTAGGAAGGAGGAAATCACCAATCAAAACACTAAGTACTGTAGGAAGTGTAGGGAATGATACAAACTATGCTCAAGGAATAATATCATTTCCAATCGTCGCATCAACAAAGATGTGTTTGCAAGCTACTCCATCATATCTACCTGATCATAGTACACTAGTTCATCCCAAGTAGGAATCTGCATCAATCTATAAACATCCTTGGGGGTAGTGATCATCTCACCCATCAGAAGATGAAAGGTGTTATGGTCTAATTTCCATCATTCAACCATAGTAGTAAGAAGGCCACGGTTCACACAGAATTGGGGGATGTCTAGAAAGTAGTACAATCTGCATCGACCAATCACTCACCGATCCTGATCCGACCACTACTCGATCACCTCTAAGGACTAAGGATATAAGCCACAAACATAGAGCTTCCGATGTTGAACCTATTTTGGAATCAAGTGGAATCATATAGTGACATCATCTAAAGTGGATCATCGTAAGTCAATTAACTCATCCATCCTATCATCCTATCGGTCGCGTAGAGTACATAATATTTTTCCTAACACTATATCGTGAGGACAAAAAACATCCAGTTATCCTATCAACCTATCAGGATTGACATCATACAAAATTTATCAAAATGATTGAATTTACATCACAACACTTGTTTTTCATCACAAAAAAAAGAGACAATAGTAGTATACTCATTACATCGACCGTGAATTAGAAAACATGCATAATTAGGTAAAAACTTGCAAAAACATGTCTATGCATCATTTTATCATATTGTACATGGTAAAACTGCTACGCACTACAATTTAGCATTATACGCGCTACAATAATTTTCATACGTACTAAAATCAGATATATGCCCTATCAAAACTCATCCTATGTGCTACAAGAATCTTAATTTTGAACTATAGGGGTGTACACGCTACTCTACCTATTAGACACGCCCTAAGAAACCTAGGGAAAATGTTCACACATGCTACTTCATACTATCCAATGCATTATTTTACTTATTAGATGTACTAAAACTAAGATCTACATTTTATTTAAAGCATCCTACATGCTATTTCAAGAAAACAACAAAAAGTTGAAAATAATAACACCTAAAAATTCTAAAAATTTGCTGTAAATAGAGAAAATAAAAAGAAGGGAAAGGATCCAGGTACTCACTAGAGGTCCATAGTCTATTAGAAGCTAGAATCTGCAACCTCGCTCGAACCCGTGCTCACGATTGGGATCACCATCTCTACCAGATCACAAGCAAATTAGAGCTCCAAGGTGAAAAAAAAGTGAATAGTGAAAATGAGAATGAGTGGTGAAAATAACTTTTGACCCCTATATATACCCCTTTGACCTAAATGGGAGGATATTTTATTAAAAAAAAATAATTTTTTTTAATCAAGGGTCATTATAATCAAACCAATTTTTTTTGGAAATTGGGGCATTGTCAATTCATTTTTTATATCATTATCGGAAATGAAATCAAAATTGAAAAATTGAAATGACTGAAGTTCCTCAAATCAATTTCAATTTCATTTTTGAGGGGGCAGAATATCATAACAACTTGAAATCAAGCGAATCATGGACCTTTTTCAAATTTGGGGCATCAAACGTAAAATTTGTGAAATTATCAGTGGGACATCTCAATCAGGTTATTCCTCATTGATCATAGCATTGTGTCCAGAGTTCAGCATCATATCAGGAATCTGCATCATCGAAATCAGTTGTGAATCAAATCAGTCATCAGGATCAAATCAGGCATTAGGTAATCAAAGCGATTAGACATTCTTTTAACCAACGTATTTCACACATTGATTCAAAGAGGGGCATTTGTATACCCCTAAAAATGGTCAAGCAAAGTCAAAGAAAGCAATTGAGGATCAAATAAGGAATTAATTCAAAATCAAAGCTAGAGGATTAATGGAATAAAAAAGATCAAATAATTGTGCAATTGATTTTAATTAATTAATTGTATAGTTAAATCTAAATTCAATCCAACCAATTCAAAGAGAGACATGGCTAAATTAAATCAATTAATAAATCCTATTATTCTCACCAACCACATATGGACAAAACAAAATCAACTAATGAGGTGAGAGTATTTGAAACACATGGATCACTCAAGAGACTTTTCTATCTCCACCATCCAATTTGACTTTGCAATCTTGACCATCCATTCTTGTCTCTTTGTCTCTTGTTCACTCAACTCACCTCTAACCATGGGTTAACCTAACTCACATCTAACTCACATCTAACTCACCTTACTAATTTTAAGAATCCTTTAAATAGAGGGCATTAATAAAGAAAACCATCCATTATCTAAGTGCATTCTTACTCTAGTGAAATTGTTTTAGGCATTGTATAATATTTTGAATTCATTTGAATAGTGATCATAATAGAGCATTATAGTTTGATTTGGAGCATAATTGAGCATGATTAAGGCAATTTGCATCATAATTCATCTTAGCTTTTCAATTTTCATTCTAGGGCTATCACAAATGGATGGTAAGGTGAGAGTATTTAATTAGCTTTTCTAGTTGGAGAGACATGAGATGATTTTGATTGTTCAATTTGAATTGTTTAGCATGTCAGATCTTTAAATTCATTCAAAATGATATAATTGAGTTACTATTTCATGAATATACTTTTCTATTACATAATTATATATATAAAAAAATACATTCTTAATTATTATTATTCTATATAAAAAAGTACATTCTTATGCGTAAAGAGTGAAGAACAATTCATTTGTCTTCTAAGTGTAATAAAATTGTTTTGAAAAATGCACATTCTTATTTATCAAAAGTAAAAAATTATTTAAACTAAAATCAAAATAAATTTATTTAATTAATTAACATGACTTTAGGTCATATGTTGTTGAGTACTTTCTAAATGTTTGATATTTACATATACTGTTGAGTGCTGTAAAGGTTAATATTTAAAAGAGCTGCTAAGTTCTTTTTAGATATTTTTAGAACAAACTTTACAAATTTAAATTACCCTGTTGATTACTTTCTACATATTATTACAACAAACTTTAAACTTTACAATTCTAAGATTGAAATCTACAAAACCAAAACCACAGGAACTATGCTGCTCAGTAGCCCTTGCTTCAATCATAACAGCTTCAAATGTGTTTCATAATTTTCTAAAAGGGAACGGCATATAATATCCAAATTTAAGCATTGAAAGAAACATGTATTACTGTTTAGGAATTCTGCAATATCATAGAGCGCCTCATCTTTTGTAATTGTATATATGTACATATATAGATTGGGTGTTTTTACTGATTACAACTAGCTTAAAAAAAGAGTAGGCAAAGCAGTGCTTACTTTTATGATAAAGTATTACATACATAGATAAACAAATATTTAAAGACGAAAAACAATATGGAGACTAAAATCCGATGAGCAAACTAGTGGAGAAAATTGTTCTCTCACCGTAAGCACTCTTATTTATTATTTTAAAATAAACTTACCTCATTAGCAACAAAATATAGGTTTAATGTTATAATGCCAGCTCTAACGCACTAAGGTTATAGAGGTGTTACATAAAATAATGAGAGGTTAGAGACAAAAATTGTTATACCGTAGTTTAATACATTAATATATGCTAATACTAAAACTAGTATAAGTTTCTTATTAAAATAGTTTAATTTTTACACTTGAGGAGAATCACCTCCAGGACCTCCAAAAAATATATGATCCCCCGGTACTTGTCACTTTGAACAAATTCAATTACATCATAACAATTTCGATTACTTGCGACAAATTACTTCTGGATTTTTGATATAGGATCATCATTAGTAGTCAATAATTGTATATTCCGAATATAAGCCACTTTTTTGAAATTGTTTTGATTGTTTTTTGGAGAGTACCCACTGCCCATGTCTATCTTTGAATGCGGAGTTCCTGGACCATTATCAACCACTACTACTTCTCCTCCAATACCAACATGATTGGCAGATGATGTCAAATCTCTAAATATCTTAGCAGGCCAATGACCCACTAAGCTATTTTGTAAATAGACCACCCATACTAAATTGTTACCTCTTGTTTTCTCAAAGAAAAAAAAGAAAAAAATTATAATCAATTTACTTATAATTATGATTAGAGTAATAGTATTAAAAAATTAGAGTGATCAAATTTTATAGTTAAAAAATGCAGATTGGTTGTAAATAATATTGATTTTCTAAATTATACTTAAATATAGAAAAAATGTGCTTACTTTTTTTATGCTCATCAGACTCTCTTCTTGTTTTCCTTCATATTCAGAAATACTATTTAATAGTATTCCAGGATAAAAACTTCTTTCTTGAATAAAATTTGGACATTCCAAATTGTAACAACTTGTTTGATAACCATCTAACTGCACAAATCAAACAAATAAACTCAAACAAAATTATAAAAAACAAAATAAAAAATATAAGAAAGAATCATTATTCAACTATCTAACGTTCAATTAAATTATTACTGTAGAGAAAATGAAAAATATAGGACATGGACTGTTATAAAAATTAGGGTAAACCTGCAAGTCATATACACACTTTAGTATATTATTTAAGTTTTTTTTTTTATGAATAGAAGTATTTTTCATTAAATTAAAATATAAAGTACACTACTCATAAAAAGAGCCAGAATACAAGATCACTACTGGGACAAATCAACTAAAAAACATAATAGTTTCAAACTGACAGCAAAGGAAAAAATAAGTAGACAATTAATTGAAACCTGCCAACCAACTTCCATTTTTTCCCTTGCTGTACCATCAGGCCTCACACTCACAACCCACAATTGACTCAGGCTAAATCCGTCACTTGACTGCACGAAAGGTTGCCATACATTAAAGCTTTCTTTGATGCCATGAACTTCATTGGCTTCCATTTTTAGAACTACCCACTCCAAAATAAAGATAAAATTAGATCATGCAAGAGAAAAAAGAAAACAAAAAAGATCATTCATTTCATTTATCGTTGCCGTTACAGCCTAACATAAAGTGATGTGGGCAGAGGCAAAATTAGAATAAAGACACAGAGTGCACACACAAAATGATTTACAAGGTGCCTTTATATAGGCATTGAATTTTTTTTTTTTGAAGCTATTAGCTATAATTTGAGAAATTTCTGGAAACAATTCTAGAAGTTGTAAATTTCTGGAAACTACTAAATAGATACAATTTTGGAAAATTTCATCTTAACCCACAAAGTTCTTGGTAGAAATTACTAGAATCTTCTAACACTCCCCTCTAATTTCTACCACTAATTATATCAAAATCCATAATTCTACATCAAGATCTTATTCCCTTAATTTTGTCCAGGAATGTTGCGGCATTCAAATTCCCTTTTATCTTGCTTGCTATTTTCTTCTTCTTTTTTATATATATTCTTCACTATCTTAATCCTCTCTTTTGCCTGATACCAAAATGTTATTCTCATTCTTCAACAATCTTCATTTTTTATGATGCCTTTGACTTTGTCCAACTGTCGGCAGTCCTTGAAGTTTTAATTTTCAATTCGTCAAAACAAGAAACTTGAACTTCTTGCAAACTCACTTTCTATAGATGTTTTGCTAGACAATGATTCTGATTTACTCAAACCATTTATAGTCCTTGAACATTCAAACTTTGCTAGTTTTCTATCACCGCTCACACTTGAACATTTGTACTTTAACAAATTTTTAATCATACCTGTAATCTTCTGCCAACTTGATCGGTAACTCCATCCACAATCCATTTTCATGTAACCTTTCATAGAATCATTCTTTGATGTTTTATTCAACACGTCTTTTCACAATGACTCTTCAAACCACAAATACTGGATGGATGTAGATCCCAACATCTGTCTTTTGTATGCCCTTTTCTATTACAATGTAAACATTGTAAACTCTTCAATCTTTTAACTGATTCACTTGAGCTTGTATTCATCTCTCCATTGCCTGTAGCATATCCAAGACCTTCATATTTTGGCCTAATTGTAGGCTCAATTATATTCCTCATTCCTTGCTCATTCTTTCCTAGTGCTTTACCCTCGTATTCCATTCTTTTCATAGTCTTCAAACCAATGTTGCCATCAAAATAGCTAGAAGCTTTTGCATTTACATGTTCATCTTCACATTCTTTCTTACAAACAATTTCAGCAAAATCACACTTCTCAATTTTCAAATTCAAATCCTTTGTACTACATGAAACATCATGCACTAAGTTTTTTGCCTTTAAACATTCATTCTCTTCTGTTAGTTTTGTGATTTCCTTCTTAGATGTACTATTCTCTTCTTCCAGCTTCTTCATTTTTCCCTCTAAATCATCATTTCTTTTCTTAATATCATCAAACAACTTTAACTTTTTTTCTAACTCTTCATTTTTCTTTTCAGCTTTGTTTAATTCATCATAAAAAACACAAATTCTTTCTTGAAGTTTACATTTTTCTGCTAACCTCTCTCTTATGTATGTAGCCATCTCTTTTCTTAATTTTGTCAATTCTTTTTCCAAAAGATCTTTTTCACATATTAAATTTGTATTTTCTCTCTGCACCCTTATTAATTCTTCTTCTAAATCATTTGATTTTTCTTTCTTAACTCTACCAGCTTTCCCATTTGGATTAAATAATTGAACTCACTTTAACAATTCAGGGACTTTCCTTCTCAAAACTTTCAGAACATCCAATCCAGCACACTTAAAGAACCAGAAAACTCTAGAATGTTCAATATAAAAAATTTATGACTATCCTTGAACAACTTCTTGAACTGATAATTTTATCTTTGATAAAACACATTTAAATAATAAAAATTACCTTGCATTCTTTAGGCAACACCTTCACATTTGCTTTCAACGGTATCCATAATTTTCTCTTGCCTCTCCCAAACAGTTCAGTAAACAATGATCTCTTTGTACCTTCTCAACAACTATTATTTCTTCCGGCCTTCCCTAAAATTCTTCCTTCCAACTGAAATTTTCTCAATCAACAACGCACTCTCATTTGCAATTTCCTTTCAATCAACAACGCACTCTCATTTGCAATTTCCTTTCTTTGAACCCAAGATCATAAAATCTGCTCTGATACCAATTTGAAGGGGTGGATGGAGTGGATCCACACTTCATACAATAACATAAATTCAACAGACATACCAACTTGGCTCTAATACTACTATGATGTGGGCAGAGGCAAAATTAGAATAAAGACACAAAGTGCTACGACACAATATAAAACAGATTTTGTATTGCTACACACACAAAATGATTTACAAGGTGCCTTTATATAGGCATTGAATTTTTTTTCTCTAGAAGCTACTAGCTATAATTTGAAAAATTTCTGGAAACAATTATAGAAAGTGTAAATTTCTGAAAACTACTAAATAGATACAATTCTGAAAAATTCTATCTTAACCCACAAAATTCTAGAATCTTCTAACATAAAGATGATGATAAAATTCACTTAGTAGCGAACCTCATGTTTGAAGGTGTTAGATGATCTTCTTTTTAAGGAATTTCTGACAGATCCAAATCTTTCAACACTATCACGAGAGATCTCCAAAATGGGTACACTTCCCTCTGGGCACTCTTTCATTGAAAAATTGGTGTACGCAAGATTATCCATTGAATCCTTCTGCAACCGAGAAGCTATGTACTGTGAGCTCTATCTTATATATGCATGCAACTCAGAAAAAAAAATGAAGGGTGCAAAAACATACATTAATGTACCCAGATTGAAGGGATATCTGATCTTCATATTTAACACAGAGTACGGTCTGCCCATATGAAGGGTATGAAAAATATTAAAGAAATAACTTTTGAAAAAGCATTCTCAGAAGCCATAGCTGAAGAAGATGAGAGATACAACCGGAAACCACATTAGTACACTATATGTACTTATATAAGTTTTGTCTTTGAAAAATGTGTCTCAATGAATCAAATTTCAGAATTCATAAGCAAAAGAGAGCTTTTAATTAAAAAGTACAATATGAGAACGTTTCTATTTAGAACTTTTAATATCATATTTGATTTTGAATTTAATGTTAGATTTGATTTGTTTCTAATTTCCACTCTAACAAATTAGATTTGAATTGGAAAGCACAATTTTTTTCTATTTTAAACATTCTTTAATTCATACTAGATTGAAATGATCCAATTTTCTATGAAATAATTTTTTATAAAAATAATGAACAAATAAAATATATTTTTTTTTAATAATGATATCAACTCACAATTTTCACATAAGTTCATATTTTTAACATTATTTTTAAAGCAAATCTATAATAAAGAAAGTCGGCAATATGAGCATGTTGATAAGTATGAGATATTTTCAACAGCAAGTCAAATTGTGATATTGCTATTAGGATTCAATTGTGTAGTTTTTGAGTCAAACTCATTGACCCATGTTTCATGAGTAGTGGTTCACACAAACCCATCTCTCATGAGAATTAATGAAACACTTAGCACTCATTGGATATAGGTGATGCTGAGAGTGAAGCACATCACGTGGACTTCTTGGGAGGTCAAGATTAAAGTTATTGGTTACACCCTTATTAGTACTTGCCTATTGCATCCGTTTTTGGATTTCTTCATTAACTAGTGATTAAATGAACTGTTCTACACCAATGAAAATAAATTCAATTTTATATTTCATTATAAGTTTTTTCATTTGTAAAATATAGATGCAAAATATTTAACTTTATAATATCTAGAAATTAAGCAAGTACTATTGCATCCTTTTTTGGATTTCTTCATTAACTAGTGGTGATTAAATGAACTGTTCTACACCAATGAAAATAAATTCAATTTTATATTTCATTATAAGTTTTTTCATTTGTAAAATATAGATGCAAAATATTTAACTTTATAATATCTAGAAATTAATTTTTGATCATCTCATTGGATGAATGTGTTTGAAGTCTTATTACAGCAATGAACCAATTAAAATTTACCACGTTTTTTATTTATTGTCATTTCTTATAATTTTTATTTTTTATTTACAAAATAATAATATTTAAATTAAACTATATTAAATTAATATTTAATACTCATGAATTATGGGTCAATGAGTTTGACTCAAAAACTACACAGTTGAATCCTCATAGCAATATCACAATTATTATAATAGTTTTATTTTGAAAAACTTATTAAAATTTAGTTTAAAAGATCAATTTATTTAAATTTATTTATTTATAATAGTTTTAATAAAAATTCTTTTATAAAAAATTATTACTTCTATTGTAACTTAAAAATTTATAAAAATTTATTATTTCTACTATTACTATATAAAATATAGTAATTAAAAAATTAATATACTATTATAGTTTCTACTATAATTAAAGGCAAGTACTTAGCCACTACGTGGCACTTGTTATAACATTTGTACCTAAGTATAAAAGATTATACAACGACTTCGTTATTATTTAATTAGTTTGGGAGGTACCAACATGAAAAATAAATATAATGTCATGGATGTCACAATTGATGTCCTAATTATTATCAATATTAATAACTGAACTATTATTAATATTATTGTTATTTGACATTGTATACACCTAAAAATGGTCAAATAAAATATTAATTAAATTCAAGCCATTTTGATTGATTAAAATATAAAAATATAACTATGTAATTGAATCAGCACCTTGATTATATAGTTTATTAAGTAGTTAAATGAAATCTATTCAATAATCATACATGACTAATTTAAATAATTATTTTAAATTAATTACTCCTAAAATATCTCACCTACTACTACATGTCAAAATCAAATGGACCAATGAGAGGAGAAATATGTGCACATGGATCACAAATAGGCTTTTCTATCTTGACCATCCATTCTTGGGAGAGAATCTTGTCCGCTCAAATTCGACACCTCAACAAATACACTCAACCTTCATCTTGATCATGGTTAAATCAACTCACATATAAATCACCCCCTACACCTTGATAAATTCTATTAATAGGAGACATAATTAGAGCAATTCATATCAATTTTCATAGCAATTGCATTATAGGCAAATTTCATTAGACAATCGTATAATTAAGAGCATCATTACTCTAGTTCATTTTGCTTAAAATTATCATTTAGTGATAACAAAATGAAGGTATTGCATCATAATTTGAGTGATTTTGATCCTTTAAGATAGTATTTGCATCAATCTTTTATCATTGATTTGATGCAGGAGCATCCTAGGGTAGTTGGCAACCCTGCATGTTGGTGTGTTATATTGGAGTGTTTATGTGTTACTTGGTTACAACTTTGACTGAGGAGCTCAGTCATTGAAGAGCTCAATCACTGAAGGAACTCGGTAAACTCTGGTGCTCGACAGAACATGTGCTCAGCGATGCCTGGCGTGCTTGGTAGTTTTACTAATGCTCGGTAATTTGGCTTGCCGACTGGAATTCTTGGAGATTTGGTGGGCCAACTTGATGTATTTAAGGTGGGTAGCTTATGTTGCATTCTCCTATGAGGATCTAGAGGCTGACATGGAGAATTAATTGTTTGTAAGGATATTTGAGAGCCGACTTGTATTGCATTTAATAATTATTTATTTTAGGAGCTGACTTGGGCTTAGGAGTTATTTCTTTCTTCCAGTTGACTTGTGGGTTTGGATAGTTGTTAGGGACATAGATTTAAGAAAGATAGTAATGGAATCCCATGTGATCTTGCAGATCAAATTTTTTGTTTGATATTTATAATAGTAGAGCTAGTGGTTTGCATGCTTAGAGACAAGGAGATTTCTTGGTGGCTTGCGAGCTCAAGTTTAGATCTACCTTAGTGTTTCTACTAGCTGTTGATGTGTCACAGAGCTAGACTAGCTAGAGGATTAAAGAATTTCTATTGTAATTGTTTGTATTTGGCCCTAACCCAGAAGGCCTTACAGTTGGGCATGTTGAATGAAAATTCTTTTGAGTATCCTCTTGTTGTGTTTCTGCTATATTGTTATTGCTAGTGTAGTTTTGGACTCTCCATTATTAAATTTTCCATTGTGTACTACGTTAGGTGGTATCAGATGTTGAAGTTCTTGAGTGTGTGGATAGATCACTGAGTTGAGGCAGTTTGCACTAGGACCTTGAGTTGGTGATTTGTTGCCTTGGGTTTTTGAAGATATTTGGAGATGCCTCTGAGAAGATTGGACCCTAGAGATCTATGTGATGCTATAGAATCAAAGATTACAGAGAAGGTTAAAGTAGATTTCAGATCTAAGATGGAATTAATGAAGAATAACATGATTGCTGAGATCATGAGGGCTATTGCTGGTATGCCGAGGAATCTTGGTACTAAAGATGGCTATGAGGAGGCTGCTAGATCTAGTGGAGATGATAGAGCCAATCAGAGGAATAGATTTGGTGAAGACAAAACTATTCAGATGCAGAGATCTAGAGCTCGGTTAAGTACTAGTTACCAAATGGAAGTTTCTAACTTCTCTAGTACTTTGAGACCCGAGGACTTGATTGATTGGATTGGTGAGTAAGAATAATTATTTGAGCTTGAGGAAATTTAAAATCCTCTTAGAGTGAGATTGACACAAACTAAGTTGAAAGGACATGTTGCTCTTTGGTGGAAATAATTATAGAGAGATAGAGAAGATGAAGGTGAAATGAAGATTAATCGGTGGAAGTTGATGGTGTCAAAGTTAAAAGATAAGTTCATTCCTGCCAACTATGAACTTGAGTTGTTTAAGAAGTTGCAGAACTTGAAGCAGAAAGAGATGAATGTGGAAAACTATACCGAGGAGTTCTATAAGTTGACTATTCCATCTGGACACAAACAACTCGGTAAGGAAAAGGTAGCTCAATATGTGAATAGCTTGCAATTCAATATTCAGGATGATATTGGTATGTTGAAGATTGATTCGGTTGAGGATGCTTATCAATATGCCTTGAAGGAAAAAGATAAGTTGAAGAGGATGCATCATGGTAATTACCGAAGGAAGGAGAAACAAGATCACTCGATGAAGTATAAACCGACTGCTGAAGATGAACTGAGATCTGTTGAACCAAGGAAGCAAACAACAAGAGATGGATTTAAGGGTACTTGTTATAATTATAGTCAATAAGGACATTGATCATTTGAATATTTGCATAAGAACCTCGGTAATAGCAGAACTGCTGTGGTGAATGAGAACATACTGAATGAACTTGAGGTAGAGTTAGAAAAGTTGCTGGTTCGAAGAACATTTCTCAGGAATAAGGTAGAACCTTGGTTGAGGAGAAATTTGTTTAGAACTTGGTGCAAGTCAGGAGGTAAACTTTGTAATGTGATTGTGGATAGTGGTAGTACTAATAATCTTCTAGCTGAGGAGATGGTTCTGAAACTTGGTTTGAAGAGAGTAAGACATCCTTGTCCTTAAAGGATTGGTTGGTTGCAAGATGTTCATGCTTTGAAAGTCAAGGAGCGATGTCTTTTTGATTTTTAGACTGGCAAGTATACAAATCAAGTGTTGTGTGATATTGTGCATATGATTAGTTGTCACATATTGCTTGGTAGACCTTGGTAATATGATTGCATGGCTATGCATGATTGTGTCAAGAATGTCTTTACCGTTGAGAGGAGTGGTAGGAAGTTTTTCCTAATGCATTTGATAGATACAACACTCAATAGGAGGAACTTGAGATTTGGGAGCCGAGTTGAGTTGGAGGATTCTGAAAGGATTGGAGATCAGTGTGGAGAACATACCTGTGAATTGTCAAGGAAAGACTTGAAAAGGAAAAGAAAGAAGAAGTGGAAGAGAATTCAAGTTGAAGACTTGGAGGACATGTGTGTGAAGAACCAGCTCCAGGTTTATGTGTTAAATCTCGGAAGATATTCTTCCAGCCATTGCAAACATCTTTTCGTATAGGGGGTGTCTGATGAAGGAGCATCCTAGCCCGTATTTGACAACCCTACATGTTGGTGTGTTATGTTGGAGTGTTTCTATGTTACTCAGTTGCAAATTTGACCAAGGGGCTCAGTCATTGAAGAGCTCGGTCAGTGAAGGAAATCGGTAAACTCTAGCACTTCACACAACCTATGCTCCGTGATGCCTGGCATGCTCGGTAGTTTTACTGGCGCTCGATAATTTGGCTTGCTGACTAGATTTCTTGGAGATTTGGTGGGTCGAATTGATGTATTTAAGGTGGTTAGCTTCTGTTGCATTCTCCTATGTGGATTTGGAGGCCGACATGGAGAATTAATTATTCGCAAGGCTATTTGAGAGCCAACTTGTATTGCATTTAATAATTATTTATTTTAGGAGACGACTTGGGCTTAGGAGTTATTTATTTTTTCCATCCGACTTGTGGTTGAAGAAATGTATTTAAGAAAGGGTCTGGATAGTTGTTAGGGACACGGATTTGGGAAGGATAGTAATGGGATGGATTGCATGATCTTGTAGATTAGATTGTTTATCTGATATTTGTAATATTATAGCTAGTAGTTTTCATTCTTAGAGACAAGGAGATTTCTTGGTGGCTTGCGAACTCAAGTTTAGATCTACCTTAGTATTTCTACCAGTTGCTGATGTGTCACAGAGCTAGACTAGCTAGAGGATTACATAAGTTTTGTTGTAATTGTTTTTATTTGGCCCTAACTTGGAAGGCCTTACAACTAGGTATGTTGAATAAAAATTCTTTTGAGTATCCTCTTGTTGTGTTTTCATTGTATTGTTGTTGCTAGTGTAGTTTTGGACTATCCATTATTGGATTTTCTATTGTACACTATGTCATGATCATAGTTTCATCTATCATTGCATATTGTCATTTTATAGGTTGTCATTTGAGGATCATAATGCAAATGAGATCATGCCTCAAATTTTTATAATTAGAGATCCATAGAATGCTCTGAATTTATTTCATTTCAAATTTCTTAACTAGTTAGATATCATGATTTTGATTTGAAATTATGTTGAATCCATATTCTATGAAGGTGTGTACTTAAAATATACACATATGAATGGCATCCACCATGGGCCCCACACCTCATACTAACCTTTAACATGTATTTTTGATCTTTTTTGTTGCAAATATGACTTTTGAAGATTTGAAAAATACATAGTCATCACCTCTGTAGAAAATTTTGTCACCTTTACACAGAAGGATGTCGCCTTTGCAGTAAATTTTGTTGCCTTTGCAAACAAGTTCATTGCCTACACGTAGAAGTTTGTATCTTATATAGAGAGAGTCACTTAAACCTATTCTTCTATCACTTTCACTCATTCTTCTGTTGCTTATTAGCTGAATTACATCGCTTTCTAGTTAAAGTGTGTTGCCTTTTCTTTTATTTCCTCTAAGACAAAGTTCATCACCTTTGATTAAAATTTAGTCACTTCCTATCTAAATTCATCACCTTTTCTTTAAATTTTGTCACCTCTAAGAAGAATAATGTCGCCTTTAAATTTGATGTGAAGAATTTAAATTTGAAACCCAATTTTTAGTTGTAATGGTTTGCAGATGGCTAGATTAAGGAAAGCCAAGAAGGTTGCATTCATATTATTTGATCATTTTGAAGAGGAGACAAAGAGATTGAAAAAGTATGCAAAGAAGGTAAAATGGGAAAATAATATGGAGAGAATTGGTGAAGAAGGTAAATCTTACAATAGATATTTGAGTATCATTAGCATCTATCAAGATTTTTATGGAGTAGCAATTAACATGGATGCTTAAATCCTCTTTAAATTTCCACCAATTTTATATTATTTGGATTTCTTCACTTTTCCTTTATTGTGTTGTAATAATGTTTTAGAAAGGGGATTCTTTGGAGCTAGTTCTTAATAAGGTATTTGGTTTAAAACATATGATGCATGAGCATCTTGGGTTCATCACAATCTTGCATCAACCAAACAAAGTTCTTTGTATTTTGTTCTTGTTTACTAGTTGGAGAGATTATGTTGACTGATCATTCATTTGTTTGAGATAGCATATGTGATTATATAGTTTTATTTCAAACCTATATGGGATCATCTACCTATTATCACACCTCTTGTTATTCATGGGTGTTCAAGATTTTACTATCCTTGGGTAACATGTTCATTTCTTTCTTGGAACTATTTGGATATTCGATGTATGGTTGCTGATCTTTGGATTTTGACCATTGCGATCATAATGTGTGGTTCATGGATCTTCCGTGGATTGATTCCTAAGATCACACTCCTTGTTGTTTCTTTTTCATGAATCTTTGATTCATTTTTGGGTCGGACATATTTTTTGTACATGTTTCATTTTCTTGGGAAATGTAATTCTTTCTTAGTCAACCTTTGGAGGAATTTTGTATATGTAATAAAATGATGTATCTTTAGAGGGAGTGTTGTTAGAGTGGTAGTTTCTTAAAGAGAAAGCTAGATCTGAGACTTTGACATATCAATACTAGGATTTGAGATTCGTTTCTTTATATGTGGCCATAATCGGGAAGGCCTAAAAGATCGACATGTATATTATTTGATCTTTAAATAATATATTGGATCTATTGCATGTAACATACATTCAAATATAACTGAAAATGTAAATACATGTAACATAATCAATAAACCATTCATGAAAATTCATACACATAACACAAATGTTTTGGTATCGTAGAAACCCTTGTCAGAAGGTAAAAACTACGGTAGGGATGACACCCACAAAGATTCACTACCATAGTAAAAAAGTATGCCGGTTAAGGATACAAATATTGTGACCACTTTTGGTGATCTTACCCTATTAGAAGTAACAATAATACTAGCTAGATCTACCTAGTTAGAGGATTTTAGAAAAAAAAAAAACAAGTGTGCACTCGGTTAAGAGATTTACAATAGAACTATTAAGTTCACTCTATTAAGATATGTAGAAATCTTCTACAACGGTCAAAGAGTAATGTAGGATATATCTGTAAATAGAAACTCAAACTTTCATGATTCAGATCTATAAAATACTATAAAGATATCACCTTCTTGTCATGTGTATGTCCTTCTATATTGCTTGGTAGCCTTATGTTTGTTTTGAAAAACTGAATACTTCTGCCAAATCCTTATGTCAAAAACCCTGTCTGATCTTTAGATGTCTTGAGTGTGGCTACTTCTTGATGATACATGATCAAAATGACATCCTTATAAATTTTATATCAAAATGACTTGACCTAATTAGGGTTTTACAATATCTTAGAGAACTTAAGATCAATGGTGGAAATAAATAATTTATATCTACAATACATAGGAATCATCAATAATTTAATGGTTACATCCATATTAAATTCTATCTCGAGATCTTGGTAAACCATTTTTTGATCAGTGTAAACCATTTTCCTTGATAATTGTTCCATTCCAAACTGCTATGTCATTTCCTATTTTACTCAGTGTTCAGTACATTCATCGCTCGATAATTAACTGGTGTTTGGTTCATATGAATGCTCGGTCACTACAATGCTTGGTACTTGGTGATCATCTAGCTTGGTAAGAGTCCTCGGTCAAAGCTATTTTCGCTTAACTTTGGTATTTGCATTGTGTCGTACTTGGTGTAAAGGTTTTGTATATTGACCGACTATTCTGTCCTGTCTCCTTTACAGACTCAATGACTGAATGATACTAATGACAACCATTAATTCTCAATAGGAGTAACATTCATAACCTTTCAAATATTTTTTACCTTCTAAAACATAGTAAAATGAATTATGGAGGCAATTCTTGAGACTTCTGAAGGTTTCATGGTCACTGTGCATGTTTAGCATATAGTTTCTTTGTTAAATGCATTCTTTTAAACCCTTAAAAATAGGGCATGGTCAAGTTTTGGGTTGTTTGGTCCAAAGTACCTCACTACAAGCTTTTACTATGTTATAGTATGGTGAAAAGGGGGTGACCCCACAATAGTGGGTTACGCTTTTTTAGACATGCTGATTTTTGTTGAAATAACATTTTTTTAATAAAATATGATGATTTAAGCCTTGAGAGGTTCCATTTGAAGGAATTATTTATAAATGGTTAGCTCAAAGCCTCTTAGATTAAAAAAACATTGATATAACATATATACTCCTCATTCATACCTACAATGGAGTCTCCTTCGCACCTATTAAAATGCTGACAAAAAATCACTTTGACTTTATCTTTTGGAAGATCAACTGAATCCATTTGACAAACCTTTCTATGTAGTAAGGTACTACTGAGAAAAATCTTTTCAATGATTATAATGTTAATATATATTAAGTTTATTATGACTTTGTATTTTTACTTTTACTAAACATATATATTTCATTGTATGTCTACCTTTATGTTTGATGCTTATGGAAAAATACTAAATGAGAGAAAAAAATCTAAAAAGTATCTATGCTCTAGGTATTGAATTTCTCTTTCTATTAAAAAAATAAAAAATGAAATTAGATAAATACATGACAAGTTATAAGCTATGCAGTCAAGGCATGTCAAAATTATAATTTAGTCAACTTCAAACGTTAATAAAATATGAAATAATCATGATAATGTCATCAAACCAATTGCATGCCCTCCGTATGGATGTTACAAAACTAAATTTGAAAGAAGAACATTGATATCTATTTTAGGAAAATAAATTATTCTCTATGAAAATAATGTAACTCTTTGAAAATGACGTTTTCAACAACATACCAATTTTTGTGGGAGAAAGAAAAAACCGTTCAAATCAATTCTAAAATAAATTTAAAAATATTTAGAATATAGACAAAAAATCCTAAAAGACTCTAATTTACTTCATCTTTCGATTTCAAATGGTTTAACGACAATATGAATTTGAATCTGAATTTTTTTTTCAAAATGTAGAGTTCAGTGTTCGTTCAGACAAAAAAGTGTAACCCATTATTGTGGGTTCACCCAAGGGTGTCTAAAAATGCAATGTTTTAATTGATTCCTTTGGGGAGTTTCAAAGTTATCTTCATGTTTGTATCACTAGTGACGTACTAGGAAGGGCAATTAGGCCTAGTAGCCAGTTTGAGAAAATTGTTGGATGGGAGCTGCTTGAAAGCCTAAAACTGATTTAAAATCACTAAATACACCTTGTTTAATCTTTGAGCATTCACCTTGGGTATTTGGAAGGTTCTTGCTCAAGCTTTTGGAGGGTATTGGCTATTTGGGGTGCCTTGGAGGCTAGTAGGCTTTAAGTGCCTAAACCACTCAAATCAATCCTCTCTTGAGAACCTTGTCCACCACATATGCTGCCTACTTTGCATAAAACAATATTAGAGCCTAGGAGTATCCTACATGAGGAGATTGAGAAGATATTTTGGTGTCTTGAGTGTATTTGATCCTTTGTTGAGACCTTGGAGTGTCCATTTCCTCCTTGAGTGTTCTGAAGTTGATCTATACCTCATATAAGTCAAAAGGAGCAGACGATGGGATCCCTCAGAGGGTCACAAATGAAGAGCTTGCTAAGTTGGTAATAGAACAAATGACTAATAATAGAAGGCTAAGAGATGAAGTTGAAAGGTTGAAAAACCTTGTGAACAAACAAGGCCATGGAGAAGACCATGAAGATGAAGAAGAACTTGTAGCAATAATAGAGGAACTAGTTGACCCTGAGGATGCAAGATTGGAGAGAATCTTGAAGGTTGTTTAGCTTGGAGACTCACAAGTAAAAGTTGAACTTCCTATGTATGATGGAAGCATGGATGATGAAATTTTATTCCATTGGTTCAGTGCTCTTGAAAATTGCTTTGATTATGATGATGTTGATGATAGAATGAAATTAAAGATAAAGGACATGCATTATTATGGTGGGATAACTTGTGGGCTGACAAGATGAAGAAAGGATGGTCAAAGATCTTATCATGGCCAAGAATAATGGAGAAGATGAAGGATAAGTTACTTCTTCAATATTATAAAGTCCAATTGTACAAGAGGATGCAAGGACTGAAACAAAAGGACATGGATGTCCCTAAGTACATAGAGGAATTTCACAAGCTTGACATCAGGGCATCTCATGATAAAGATGTGGAAGAAAAGGTGGCTAGGTATCTTGGAGAGTTGAGGTACAATATCTAGGATGAAATGAGCATGGCTACACTTGATTTTCATTCTATTTTTTAAGATAATTATTTTGTCTTGGAACATTAAGGGTCTCAATATCATAAGTAGATTTTAGTAAAAAACATGATAATGGATCTCCTCTTGGACATAATTCTTTTATAAGAAACCAAAATGTTGAGAGAATATTTTCTCAAGATTAGTAAATTTATTTGGCCTTATGTGAATTCCAAAGCCATGGATACTAATGGGGCTTCTGGTAGCCTGGTTGTGTTGTGGAAACCTAATAATTTGAGTGGTACTCTTCTCTTGCAGTCTAAGAATGCCCAACATATTTCTTTTAAGTGCACAACAAATCTTACTCTAAGTGGATGTTGTCAAATATCTATGCCTCTAATACTATTAATGATCTTAAAGCCTTATGGGACTCTCTTCTTCTAGTCTATGATACCTTCATTAATTATCATTGGGTGGTGATGGGAGACTTCAATTATCCTCTTCTTCACTTGAAAAAATTGGGTGGTACTTTTGACTTCTTTGACTCCATGTAAGACTTGCATAATTTATTGGCTAAAGGAAGCCTACTAGATCTAGACTTACAAGAGAATAAATTTACATGGTTGAATATGAGAACTGTAGCTCAAATGATTCAAGTTAGATTGGATCACTATCTGTTGTCATCTTTCTAGGATATGTATGATTGGTGAAGGACCACCCAAGGGTCCTCATGATTTATTAAATTTTGGTTTTTGTTTGCAATAGGAAGCTTTTCCAAGGGCATTTGATGTTTGTCTATGTTTGGTGCAGTTTAAGACTTAATTAGCCTAGTTAGGCTATAAGGGTCCATTAGGTCACCTTTGGTCAACGATTCTCAAACCATCCTAAATCATGTTAAATGATCCAAAATGGTGTTGTAATGTGTTCTTAGGTCTCTTGGAATGATTATCAATCTAATAAGTCACTTAATGTGACAAATGTAAAAAATTCCAAAAAAGTGTAAAATTGCTTAAATGTTGTCATGAGCAATGTTTACAAATTTTGAAGAAGTTTCTTCTTGGTGGTTTAACAACTAGGAATTTCAAAAGTTAGTTACAATTAATGTAATTGAGTTCTATTTGGTCAGAGAACTCGAGAGAAAATGTTATTTGGCATTGAATGAAAGAGATTTTTTCTTTGATGTTCTGAATTTTATTTATTGTTTCTCACTGTAACTTGTGACATGTAATGTTTTATTAATTGGATTTTAAAAGTTATGTGTATTTATTTTTAGGTTGATGAGTTAGGATCTTGATGCAATCAGGTTTTAGTGCTCTTGAATCCTTCGAGGAGGAGTCCAGACTTTGTTTTCCTTGACTGGTCCAAGAAGCAGCCCAAATGAGGGTTTTGGAAGGAAATGTAAATAACCTGATATTCTACCATGGGAAATGGCCATCCTTTTTGGGAAGTTTAGGTCTTTGTACATATTTTAAGATACATTTTATTTCAAGATAGGAAGATCAATCTCTGATTTGTTTTCATGAACCCCTAGGCTTGGTTCTTGGTATAAGGCAAGCCAATGGAAGGGTAGAACTATCTCCAAATAAGAGAAATCTTAAATTTTTATGAAAGGTGGGAACATGTTCTATGATTCATCCTAAAAATGAGCTTTGGTGCCATCACATATCAGAAAAGATAAAAGAGGCATTAGATCCCTACAAAATGAGATAAAATTCAAAATTTTAGAACCCTTAGATAAAGAGGCAATAGTAAATAATTTTTCCCTTGCTGGAGAATCTAAATATTTAGAATACATTAATCTAACCCATTTGGAAGTTGGGTCTTGATATAACTTCTAGTATAATTTAGTGCCCAAATATTTATCTTGAAGGTATAAATCTTGAATCAAAGCCCCCATATTCTCTTTAGGAAGGAAAACCTTGTCTTGGGCCAGAATGGGCATTTTGTCCTTTGGATATCATTATTAGCCAACAAAAAATACCTAAGGACTGATTGCAACTCTTGAACTAATTTTATTAGAATATTAAGAACTAACATAAGGTAAATGCGAACCACATTCAAGGGTAATTTAATCATCATGATCTTCCCTAAAAGGGTCAGCCATTTGTTTTTCCAAGACATGATGTTATTAAAGATGAAAAAAATAATTTTCTACCAAAAGGTGATCTTTTTAGACCCGGTAAAAGAGGGAATACCTAAATATTTCCAACGAAAAGAACCCATTGCAAAACCCCAAAAGTGATAAATTTATTGTTGCACCAAACGAGAAACATTAATAAAAAATACTTTTGAATTTTGTGACTTTACTCATTGGCATAAAGAGGAAGAATAATCATCTATAATCTATTTGATGACACAAGGTTCATGTATTCATGTATCATCAACAAAAAGGTTATAGGTATAAATCTCACCTAAACTACCAACCTTAATACCTTTCCAAATAGATACCATATTTATGTTTTCAATAACATGGATAAGTCCTTCCATTATACTGAAGAGAAAGAGGAAAAGAGGATCACCATACCTTAGCCCCCAAGAAGAAGAAGAAAAGTCCCTTGAGATACCATTAACAATGATAGAAAACCTAGGGTTTGAGATGCATGATGAAATTCATTCAATCCATCTCTTGTGAAAACTAAATCTTTTGAGTACATGGAGAGGAAACTTCCAATTGACCCTATCATAAGCCTTTACCATGTCTAGTGTAAGAATACTAGTAGATTACTTTTTCATAGAGATAGAATGTAATATCTCATGAGCAATAATTTCTCCCTCGAGAGTTTCCCTACAAGGGATAAAACCTCCATGTTCCTCAGAGATGATATTAGGAATAACCATAGCTAGTCTTAAAAAGATAACCTTGGTGATTATTTTATATAAAGTTTTACATAAAGATGTTGGTCTAAAATAAATAAAACTCCTAGTATAGGTTACCTAATATAGGGATGAGAGAAATAAACTTTTTGTTTAAGTCCCCTATCATTGTTTTATTCCTCATTTCTTTTTCTAGAGTAAACAAAATATTTGATCCTATAAACTCCCACCACTTCTATAGAAAAAAACATCATAAAGCCATTAGATCTTGGAGCCTTGTCTGGGGCCATAGAATGACAATTTTTTTCAACTCTTCAAGAGTGAAGAGGGATAATACATTAAGATTATCAAAACCTAAGACATGTGATGGTATCGCACTAAGTATTTTATCTTTTGGGTCAATAGGTTCATTAGTAATAAGGATCTTGAAAAATAAAATTGCTTCTCTATAAATTTCATCTTCATCTTACAAAATACCATATTTACTCTCAACATCAATAATTTTGATTTTAAAACTCAATTTTGTAGAGGCATTAAAGAATCTTGTTTCTCAATCACCATCATAGAGCCATAGTTCTTGAGACTTCTATCTCCAACAGACTTCGTCCCTTAAGAGGAATTCCTCAAGAGATTCTCTTAATTCCACTAATAAATTTTACCTCAAATTTCGACGAGAATTGGTTGAATTTTTGACAATAATTGGTCGAATCCACAACTAAAACTTTCGTCGAATTTTCTACGTATTTCTTATTGGTCGAAATTTTGACCATACTATTGGTCAAAATTTCGATTGCAATTTTTTTGCCCAATGGTCGAAATTGAGACCATCCATTGGTGGAAATTGAGACCATTTATTGGTCGAAATTGAGACCATGCATTGGTGGAAATTGAGACCATGCATTGGTGGAAATTGAGACCATCCATTGGTGGAAATTGAGACCATTTATTGGTCGAAATTGAGACCATCCATTGGTGGAAATTGAGACCATGCATTGGTGGAAATTGAGACCATCCATTGGTCATTTTTTTGGTCAAATGGTCTCAATTTCAACCATGGCATTGGTCGAAATTGAGACCAATGGTAAAAAAAAATTTTAAAAAAATGTCTATTAAAAAGTTTGTGGATTTGATTGTGTTTGTGAGTTTTTTGCATCAAAGTTTCGGATCACACTCGATGATCTTTCATGCTCTTTGTGCTCTCTTTCATCCTGATGATGGATCACGAAGTGTGATCCGAAACATTGATGCAAAAAAACTCACAAACACAATCAAATCCAAAAACGAGATACTATTCTTCATGGATTGTGGAAATCTAATGACATTAAGCCTGAAAAGAGATAAACCAAATAGACCTTAATTTAACAAGAAGTAAGAATGGACTGGTTGAAAAAGAAATTAAAATTAATACAAAAAAACCTAACTGTGGATTTCTGGGAAACAAATAGTGCAAAATGTAATAGGCCATGTAAGTAATAAACTGCCTCTAAATTTGCATTTCAGTTGTGAGTTGAACAAAGCAGTGGCAATTACATTTTATATTTGCATATGATAAGAAGGCAAACCGATTTCTCATTTTTGCAAGTACAGAGGTCAGGATCCTCCCAACAAGACACAATTACAGCAGCAAATCACACTTGGATCACTGAAGATAAAATAGGTAAAATGATAAAATAGTTAATGGTCAAAAGAGAATATTAGGGCCTAAAATCAGTCTGAAATCAAAAAGCAGCGGCAATTACATTTTATATTTGCATATAATAAGAAGTCAAACCGATTTCTCATCTTTGCAAGTACAGAGGTCAGGATCCTCCCAACAAGACACAATTACAACAGCAAATCACACTTGGATCACTGAAGATAAAATAGTTAAAATGATAAAATAGTTAATGGTCAAAAGAGAATATTGGGGCCTAAAATCAGTCTGAAATCTTAACCACCCGGAAAGAATCCATTACTTGACATAGATCATTTTCTTCTTGCGCAAATACCTTCTCAAGAGTCTACAGCCTCAATTCATAGAGACAATTGTTCAATACTGAAAGGTAGCGCCTATTCCACTCCAATTGAGAAACTCTATCCTCTAGCATGACAGCCAGCTGGTTGGAATTGGCAAATGATTTAACATTTACCTATATCAAACCATGTCAAAGACACAACAATGACATGAGTGATGAAGCGTTAAACATACTAAAATAAAACAAATCAAAACCAAAGAATACTCTCCCAAGGCAATAGAGGCCTGAGTTCCATGTTGATAGGTATAAAGCATATAATATTTATATAGCTTAAGTTGTTCATGAATGTCAAAATAACTAAATAAGATTTTAAAATGCTTAACAAATAGTTCAAAATGGTCCTATATTCAACAATAGATTAGAGATCTAAAATTTGCAGAAACATATACCTCTATTTCATAGTACAGCTTGCCATCATCAGCAACTCTAGAGGAAGCGGACAGAATATTTGATTCTCTCCATACGCCAAGTCTAGTAGACATAAATTTTGTCAAATATTGTTTGAGAACTCTATCTCCTACTGATTTTGGAGGGCCATTTTTTTTACTTTTAAGCTACAAGGCCATTTTTTTACTTATATGAACAAGGCCATTTTTTTCTTTTTAAGGTACAACTCTTTTACTTTGTTTTGCACAAATAGATGCTTCTACTAGATATGTATCTTATAATTTTAACAAGGAATTCTTAACGCCTTAGATTTTATTGATGAGCATATTCAGTGTGTTCTGAGGTAATCCCTACTAAATATTAGTGCAGAACAAAGAGCATAGACATTTTTAATGGGAATAGGATAATGGAACTTTTTGAACTGGTTTTCTAGTGGCTTTGAGCTGGCAACCAATAGTCAATGGTAATAACCATGAAAGACCCTCTCCAAGTTACTTTAATGGGGATAGAGGCTAGAATATTTGCTCCATGTTATAGTTCTGAAGGTTGTTTTTTCAGGTGATATAACCTCAAATCCCTTGGTAGCATTTGAAGCTGGACATAACTTTGATTTTGAATCCGGTCTTGTGCATCATTTCTATCTTATAGCTTCTTTTGTTTTAGGTCATAAAAACATAGACTAAGTAATGAATACATAACTGGTCTTTTGTGCTCACAATAATGAGTTGGCAGAACTTGCCCCTTTATGTAATGGAGAACAATTATAACTTTTGATATTTGTGTGAATGTGAAGTGAAATGGCCTATTTATAAGAAAAATTGCAATGATGTTCTTATGTTTCCTGAAGGTACACCCAATATATTTTTATATTGTACCAAAAAATTACATCCTAGTGATATGTCTAAAGCTTAGGCACTAAAAAGTACAAAATAGACAAATTTTATCAAAGTCTGCACCGTATGTCCAAAACTAGTTCACATAAGCATCAAAGAAAATTCAATTTAACAGGCAACATTAAACATATTCTAGAGTATCTTGGGAGACAACTGAAGAAGGAAAGCCAAGTTGAGCCTTCCTCTTGGCCTCTTCCTCTTTTATGTTTGTAAGAACATCCTGCAACTCATTGACTGTACCCTACACTTCTCCCAGATAAACGTCTCTACAAATAATAGTTAATACCCTCCAGTGATGATGGTTCCCTCAGGAACAAATAACTCCTCCAAATATTCCTTTGACAATAAGATAAAAGAATGATCTGATTCCACTAGTGGGGTAGCATTCAAGTCCCTCTAAGCCTTTTGGACCTGATATGTTTTCCTAGTCTGTTGTATATCTAGTGACATCTGTTATCTTCTTTCCATTTTGGCTCCCATTTCTTTCAGCCGTCTTGACTCTCAATAGCTCAACAGGAGGAGGAGGAGGCTCCTTTTCAAGAACCTCCAAAGGAAACCAGAATAAGATCCATGTAGGATGCACTTCACCTGCCAACTCCATTTTTACATCATTCACTCCAGAATCCAAACTGCTTAGAAAAATTGCTGTATAATGTACTGCTGAGAAGAATCGCTTGGTTGTCCTACCAAACTTGCAGCTACTATCCATCCATCTTTTTCAAACCCAACATAGTGGAAGGTTCTTACTTTGTCCAATCTGGCGGAGAATGGAAAGTTTCCCATGTTATCAAGATAGTCAAGATCAAACCTTTGATATCCATCGTTAACCTTGAAGATTCTCTTCTGTTTGGGCTTGGTCACATCAAGCTAAATATTTACATGCCAAATGAGAATCCGGTCCATAAATTTGCTGGTGAAGTTAATAGGAGTTCTCATTTCTTTTGAAGAAAGGTCAACGTTTCTTGTTTTCTACAAGAAAACAAGAAAATTCTGATTTGGCAAATTTCCAATCAAATGCCACCTTCCCACAAAATTCAGAGGAAATAATCCTATTAGAATATAATGCTTGCCATATGTGAATGTTATTAGTGGAAGTGTTGTAAAAAAATGTTGCATTAATTATGATCCAGGTCATACAAGTCCAATGTGACCCTGTCAAGGTTAAAGATTATAACCATCCTATCCAACAATATACTATAAATGAATATGAATAAAGCATGTAATCAGTACTACAGCTCCATGAAGAATGTATTCATCCTCGCAGCTAGTCACTTTTTAGTTATATATTTTCTACTACTGTTCTTCATTATGAAATCCAACAAAACTAAGAGTCTAGAAACTTCAAAACAAGTCATCCTGTGGTAGTACTAATTACAGCTACAATTCGCCTCCTAACAAAGGTGTTAGCCTCTGTCCATTGTCTTTACCTTCTATCACACTTTATCTACTTACTCTACATTATCTTTAGTGTCTAAAGTGATATATTCCAAGGATAGCATAAAATTTAGAAAGAATAAATTAATATCAAAACTATCATAGACATTGATAGTGGAGTGAGGTATCATTTTTGACCGACAAAGCCCATCATCCTATTGAGGCTCAAGGTTATACAAGGAGACAATAGATGCTTTTCATGAATAGAAGATATGATTACTCACAAGAGTCCAAAATGGACAGCACAACCAGAGTCCATGATAATAGCACTTATTTCAATAAAAAATAAAATTGCCTTAATTTAAAAAATCAATGAGTTACCATATGCAATGAATAAGAGAGCACTAGCAAGTGGGAAATATCACCTACAACCACCTCTCACAAATGTTATGGGACAAGGGGGAGATTAATGCACTGACAATTACATCAAACCTCCATAAAGTGTTGTAAGCCCTCAGTCCAGGCATCATATTTGGATGTAATCAACATAGACTAGCCATAGTCTATAGATCAGATTTCTGTGACAAAATTAATGCCAGAAAGGCTTTGGCAGAACAACCTTGTACATCTTAATAAAATTTATAGTATTGATCAATGGTTGCTAGTACTGTCCTCAAATTTCTAGGACATAACCTTTCCATGAAAAAGACATTCCAAGCCCTAAAATAATTAGCAACAATCACTCTCACACAAGTTCTTTAGCTTTATCTGAGGACCTCTCAAGACTGATGGTCTTACCACTAAAAGATTACTATAAGATAGGGAGTTCTCAAATAATTACCAGAAATTGCTCTCAAATACATAGCCTAACATTCACTCTAGTTTCCTTTTGGAGCCTGCAAAGAGTAAAGACTGATGGGTATGGTATTCCAGTGTTTTATGCTGAAAACTGCTAGTGTTTTAGATTATTGTTTTACTATTATGAAGGGATAATTGTCTGTCAGCTCAAAGGTCAGTAATTAGCCTTCTCAACAGTTAGTCCACCTCTGTAAACATCATTTGATGCTGTGATTGCCCATACTGACAAGAATGATGGTCCCCTAGGTGATTAGAGAAATTGTTTGTATAGTCTGCCACAAGGAGAATCCTTGCCAGAAAATAATGTGTCAAAAGACTCAAACTCATTAGATGATAGTCGAACAGAAGATTTAGAAGTCCTCAGCAGCCAGAAAGTAGAAGTATCAAATATTGTTGAAGATCGATGTGCATTGCAAAATGAAAAAAGTGTTGCTTGCTCGTTTGTATTTGAGGATGACAGAAACAAGGTGATCTTAGATGAAAGTTTGCAGTGCAACCCTATTCTAAGGAAGAAAAGAAAGCACCTTAAGAAGAGTGACTTGGGAACATCCGGTCTGACCTGGAAATTTTCAGATATCGAAGAAAAAATTATTACAACAGATAGTAGTTTAGCAAAACCATCTGATAATGATGTTGATGCTAACAGAAGTAGGCATAGGGTTGATGCAGATGAACATTTGCCACTGGTAAAAAGGGTAAGAGCTCGTATGGGTAAGGAATCTAGTAAATCAGAAGAAAATATTATAGAAGATGGGATGGCAAAAGTAGAGGAAAGTATTAAGGAAGAGGGCCCAATAAGGCCTGTGGAGAGCACTGCAAATGAACATGCCCAATAGGATGCAACTACAACTGATGATTTTCAATGCAAATCTAATCTTTCAGTGCTTTTAAAGCCTGCTGATATTGAGAGAACGTCTATATATTCTCAGGCTTCTACAATCTCAGTCAAAAAAGATACATGTATACCACATAAAGCTGATAAGTATCATTTAAGGGGAGCCTTAGGAGATGATGAAACTGCATTGCCACCTTCTAAAAGACTTCATCATGCTTTAAAGGCAATGTCTGCATGTGCCGCTGAAGCTGATATTGATCCTGATGAGATAGATATGGGAAATGGGGAAATATATGATGACAGAAAATCCAGTTGCATGAATGCAGAAAATGGCAAGGGTGGTGTTTTAGAGTTGAATTGTCCCCCTTCAGGTTTGCAGAATGTATCATGCCAATATTATGATACTGCAGCACATTCTATGCTCGAGTTAATGGCTACATGTAATGGTGACTCCATTATTGCAATATCCTCTTCTTGAATGCATTTTTATAGCGATAGAGGTTCCATTTAAAGAAGGTTATAAATGTGTAATAGATATAATTATGTTTTAAATTTCTATTAGAATACAATGATATATTTATGATGTCAGTTTGCAGAAGACGTTAAGAAGATTACGTTGAGTATATATGGAGCATGCTGGATGAAAAGGAGGGAGAGGTAATATTTCTCAGTCTTATTATAAAGCAAGATATCGGGTTCCTAATTTGTGGGAGCAAGTAGAAGCATTGACAAAGTAGTCAATGATCATCTTACTTGAGCATTAAAAAATTTGTGCAACATTCCACATGTTGGCCATAATCATGCAGTTCAAAAGACGATATGATATGGAATATATTATTTATAAGTTACCTACCTGGGAAATTTTTTATTGGAAATATTGCTATAATTGGATACCATTTGGTCAGTTTGTCTCATGTCCCCGACATAAGGGATTTCAAAATAACTATCATTTGTCAAAAAACCGTCTTACTTGTAAGACTTCGTGATTTTCTGGAAACTAATATGTTAAAACAGAAGAAATCTAACAGCAGAAGCACATCATCAGTGAGGCCTGTATAATATGCAATGTTCGATAGACTGGTATGGCTCAAAAAAGAGGTGGCAAACTCTCGAGATCATCGATTTATCAAAGCACATACAAACAATAATCAGAAATTTCTGATAAGAGTAACAAAAATCTGTATAAAGTATAAACTCAGCAATGCCCAGAAATAAAACAACCATCTGATAATAATGCAGCGATCCTATTAGGACTAATCGTTTGTCAAGGAGCAGTTGTATATAAAAAACATTAGTTACAAGCAGTGACCTGTTTAGTTAAGAAATAATAATACAATGAACATGCACCACTCCCTAAAGAGACATAACTATATAAGGAGACGTATCTTTCCATTTCCAACATGAGGATTATAAGTATACCTAAGGCATCAAATGAAAGAAGGGAATCAAATCATAAGGAAGGTAGGAGAACAGCCAGTTTATAATCCACACACAAGCATATTTTAAGGAGATGTCATTGCTCAGAAAACGTTTTATTTATAAGACTTCATGATTTCGGCAGAATACATTCATGGAGCAGCGAACCTATCATTACATCACTCTAAGAGCATCAATGCCTACTCTTGAAGAAGGCAACAGTCTATCATTCTAAAATAAACACAACAGATATATTAATATTTGCACTTATTGCCACCCAAGGAGAAGAACAGTGTTTAGTTAACCAAACGATTAGTTACGTGGATGAGGTGTGAATGGCAATAGACATGTTGGTTCGATACAACCTCTCATTACATATATAGAGAAGTATGCATTGCAGACTAAGCGCTCTTAGAGCCTTATTGCAGACAAGAAAGGTAGGAGTAATCTACAATTGGCAAGTAATAAGATCTCATGAGCACATAATAAAGATGGCATCATACGAAGACATCACCTAAGAAAGAAAAAGACATCAGATACAACAATAATTAATATCCATGGCAGACTGACTAGAATTGTAATTCATCCAAAATATATCAGAACTCTCTTTATCATAACAGATCGGATTGTTCATATCTTCATAAAATTTCCATATCCAAACTCTAAAGGAACGATTCCCATTATATCAGAATTCTGTGCATTTTCAGATTGTCCATTATATCGGACTTATCACTTAAATCAGAAACTGCAAATTCTTAGAAGACCGACTTATACTCTCGACCTCATCATTGAATGTTGTGAGATCAAGATCCTATCTACCTGGTCAATTTCAGATCAGAGATTTGTATCAGGACTATCCTTTGACACTAGAGTCTCTGTTACTTAATAATATAAGTAACATGCACAAATCCAGGGAAAGAAGTAAAGAAATGAATAATGAGACTTGCCTTCTGAATATCTTCTCGAAGAATGGGCTCTAGAACTTCTAAAGGGGTCTACTCAGAACCCGTGATCATTGACTCAAAAATATTACACAAATAGTTTAACCATGATAATTATTTAGCTTTGTTACCTTAAAAATTTCATAAATGAAACATGGTCATCATCCTTAGTACCTTGGTCTTGTCTCGTATAACGAATAATAATGTTGTCTTCCGAGGACTAAACAAACGCATCATAACCTGTTGGCCAAAGAGATAAGTAAATTATCAAAACTTAAAAGACAAGAATTTACTAAGATTAATTTCACCACAAGCATCACTGTGCTAAGGATACCTGGAATACAGTTTTAAGGAGCGGCTTATTTGCTGTTGGCTCTGCATTACAAGGAGCTTCATCAAACTTATAGGTCTTATTAATGAAATCTGAGATACAAAGCTTAGACACTTGGGCATGGACGAATTCCTTAGAAGGTTGAGACTTCAACAAAAGAAGGCATGACCTATATTAAACAAAGTTACATTCATCCTGTTGCTACATTGCCTGTGGCTGCTAGAACCAGAGTTCGTCATGGCATGTGCCAAAAATTTTGATTGCACTTCTCGAACTATCAAAGGTCAAGATGGAAAAGTCATTATTAGTTTGGATCCTGATACCATGGATCGTGTTTTCAAAGTTCCTCCAACTCCCGTGGTTATGAATATGACAAAGCAAAGGGCACTTGAAAGAAGAAAAAATGGAAAGTCAGATTGTGTCAAGTATATTAATGAGAACTGGTGACAGAAGTGCAGGTGGTCGTGGATTTATGTAGAAATCAAGAACATGCCATCAACAATAATTTTGAGGAGCTGGCATGTGAAGTAATAACTGAGAATGGTGAACTTGCCCCAGAAGATCATGTTATGACCAAGTTCACAATGATAATCCATTTAGAACTTGAGGCAGGTAATTTTAATCTTAGCTCAATGGACAAATTGACAAGCTACAGGGTTTTATTGAATCACCTTCAGGTCAGTGTTGGAGAGTGCAATGAAGAAGCTTTGAACCGCCTCTACTCAGAAGAGGAGTTCAGTGCTGTGGAATCCTATAGAGATCCAGAAATTTTGCGAGTTCATGTTGGCATTGCTATTCTCAAACTTCTGGCTTTGGGCATTCAGGACCTGGAATCTTTTGATTTTGTTCAAGCCCCAAGTCAGGACACTATTGACATGGCTGTAAAGAATTTATTCCACCTAGGTGCGGTGGATTTTTGCTATTAGTTGCAGTCTAGCAATCTTCAGGACGCTATTAGTTGCAGTCTAGCAATCTTCAGTTGAAGTCAGCAGTCACAAACATACCCAATATTCATCTTAGGTTGCCTAGTGTCAAGCTTTGAAAGCTTGTAGATCTAGTATAGTTTGTCCTTTATGTCCAACAATGGTCTCATACAAAGTTCTGATTTTTGGATCTTTAGTTTTTGTTATATTTTATATTACAATGGGGGTGGGCACTACCCCACATTCATCAATTCAAAAGAGATGGAGAACAAATTTTTCACAACTAGATGTTTATATTTAACATGCATTCCACTAAAAACAGTACTTATTGCTAATATATTTTAGTATATTCATGCTAAAATATATTTCCTCTAACTTTCGATCATACAACACGAAACATATTTACAATATTTTTCAATAACAACATAAGCTACCAAGCCTTGGAATGACAAATCTCAAGCTACTACGCTATTGTCATGGCTTAAAGCCAAAAATATACAAATCTAGACACAATATTTCGGTATCTCAAAGGAAATATGCTAAGAAACTACTTGAGGATTTTGCAATGACGGATTTGAAACCCATATCTACACCTATGGAATTAGGATTGCAATTATCTATTTCTGATCAATCACTTCAAGTATACATGACTTCCTATCAACATGTGATTGGAGGTTTGACTTACTTGACTTATATAAGACCAGATATGAGTTTTGTTGTTTATCTTTCACGATTCATGAAAGAACCAAATATGTGTCATTGGAAAGCAGAAAAATAGGTACTAAGATATATTCATGGTATAATGAAGTATGGTTTGGAACAAAAAAGAACGAATGACATCTCTTATACACCTGTATACAAGGGAATTATAGACATGTTTACTCAACTAGGAATCAACTGCGGCTATATGCTAGCTATCCATTAAATATATATCATACCAAGATTCTGTTATGTGCCAATGTATTGTGAGGACATGTGAAGGAACTCTGAATTTTAGGGGATGGCACAGGGGTTACAATGTGTCCATGGTATTTAAAATGTTTTTGTATCTCTGTGTGTGTGTAGATATATATACAGAGAGAGAGATGTGTGTTATATAAAAATAATTGTCTCCAGAACATGCATGTTTCTGTATGTTTGTATCTCTCTGTGTGTGTGTCTATATATATATAGAGAGAGAGAGATGTATATTATATAGAAATAATTGTCTCTGGAACATGCATGTTTTTGAATTTGAGGAACCTATTAAAGTTGAAAACAAATTACTAAGTTACCAGTTCAGGTTCAGGAACAGGTTTAAGAATCAAGTTCATTGATTCGTGAATTTTTCTTTCCATTATGATTCATAAAAGTTTGTGTGTGTATGCATTATGACCGGAATGTTCTTGCCAAAGCTCTGGCCATATGATCAATTCTTACCTACAAAACAATATTCCAGCGTTCGATCTATTATTAGTAACATTCCTTGCTATTATCATCAATGCTCTCCATCAAAATGTACTCAGCACCATTTTTGAAGCCAAATTATTAGCTTAACATGAATGAATGAATGTGATTAACCTAGACATTATATTTGTATTTGAATGGTAGCCTACAAACAGGCAAACCTTATAAAACAATGTGATTATGAGGTAGGACTAGCTTCCATACACTAGAATTCCATACTATGCTGCCAATATCCATGTGATATTCATATGATCTACTTTGATTTGTAAGCTTCCTGAACATAAAATAGTTGACAAGTGGAATTCGATATTAGCCTTTAGTACTCACCATGTGCATTTCCTGTTTCGCTAATTTGCCCTCAATTGACGAACTTGGATCTCTAGGAAGCTTTTCAAAAGAAATATCATCTGGGGAATAGACTGCATGACCTATTTCAGCTTGAAGCATTTCAACAGCATCTCTGCAATGACCAAAATCACAAGGACATTATGATGAGTTTTGAACACTTGTAAAAATCGTAAAAAGTGTTTCATGAAATTAATATTGAATGTCTTTAGAAATAAATAAACAAAGAATCCTACAAAAATAGAATCCTTCAAAAACAATTGACATCTTAGAACAATTATATATAAAAATTCGTATGACTTGGGTGAAATCCTTTAGTCTCAAAATTTAAGAAGACTATGATATTGTTGTTAAAACATTTGTGTACAAAAATGAAAGGTTTTGCTCACTAGATCCAACTGGTATAAAAGTCTAATAAATTCAACAATTGAAATGCACACATAGCATTCAGTAAAGATAGTAGACCTGCAGACATGAAGAGCTTTCCTCATATCCCCTGATGCAGCAGCCACTTTTTGCAATACCCCAATACAATTTTTAAAGAAAATGTAGATTTTCTGGTGCTATAATAAATATTTTCGATGACAAAAGCATATCATCAGTTGCCAAGCTCCTTATGAAATCTAAACAAGGACCAATTCTCTTATTATTATTATTATTAATATTGTCACATTGAGCGCTAGCATTAACTAACAAAGAAATGATCTCAATGCATATCACTTCTTTTAAGAAAAATTTAAACTGCATAGATTTTACTTATTCTACATCCTCTTCCTAGGGATGTTATTAAGGTTATTTTGCTGCATTATGGTACAAATGCATGAAGGCAATTAAAAACTGCTACTGTTCAAAAATATCCTCAACAAAAGTTCATATATATAAACCAATTTTTCATTGAACTTGGGAAAGTGAATGCAATTTTGAGCACTGGATTGAAAATACAACATATCAGAGATCAGAAGTGCTAAAAGGATACTTATGTCCAAGAAACAAAATAATGATAAGACCCAGGTATTTGAGTGAATGTTAAAAGAAACGAGTAGTGCCCCCAGGCATTTCTAGCTTTAGAGGCTAAGACTATAAGTAGAACTCAACTGCTGGAATGATACAGTAGCTAACAGGGCTATACTAATCAATTCTTAAATAAAACATCAACTAGCACTCAATTTTAGCATTGCATAGTTAATAGTTGAAATGTGAAGTCGTACAATATCTAACACTAGTTGCCGTTGTCTAATGTAATATTGATATAGCGGCATCTTAGTATGGAAATGTAGGACTGCAAAAGAAAACTGTGTAAGCATGGATAAAAATATCACTTTGAGGACTGCAGTCAGACATTCATCACTCACTTCTTATGATTAAGATAGACAAACAAAAAGCTTAACAGGTGATCGTTGTGATTGTAAGTTTTACGAATGTTGCTAGTAATTTGGCTGCCAATTCGGAAACTGCGAGAGACATTAGAGAGAAAATTAAGGCAGATCCCAATCAAATTTAAAGACAAATTCTATTAGAGGACCAGCATCACTCAGGACTCGAAACAGATGCAAAACTAGTCGGACTCAAGAAAGATCATTTCCAGGCAGGTTAGAGGAGATTCCCGGTGTAACCCGAGGATTGGGCAACAACATGAAGGAACCCAGGCAAAACATTGACCAAATCATAAATGCATAAATGAAAAAGTAAAAAGCAAAACTGCATGTCTGCCTTCAAATTCAAAAGTTCCTGCAACATACTTGAAAGTCTTCATAAGAGAATTGTAAGTCAATTCATCATTGGCGGGTACATTTTGTATTATGGCATATGAGATAGTTTTCAGCTAAAATTACAGAGGTCCCTGTAGTTGATTAGTTTTTACAGAGATCCTTGTAGTTGAGTAGTTTGAAAACCTTCAAAGCCTATATGTTTGATCTGCCTCAAAGACATACTTGTAATCCTTGCTAACTTTAGGAGTGAAAGCATGCCTTCAAAAAAATGTTTATTTAAATGACCAAGGCCACAATGTAACAAAGGTGGAAAAAGCTGTACATTTAAATGACAAAGGCCACAATTACCACATAGATTCTTTTGTTTCATCAAAAGATAAAGCCTTTCCACGTAAATTGTTTATCCAAAAGGGAACAGAACTCACCCTTGCACAAAGCTCCAATGCCTGAGGTTGAAAAGCTTGAAATGGAAGACCCTAGAACCAACAAGACATTAATAAGCTAGGAGAAACTTCGAAGTATTGGCCCAATGAAACATAAAAATGTTTTTAAAATGGAAAACATAATAGAAATAACAGTATTTACTGTACTTCTGACAAAGATGAACAGTTACCAACAGAAAGGATGCAAAGCAATTCAAATCACAATACATTACCTTCAATCTTTGCTGAAGTATCTGGAGTATCTGATCTTTTGAATAGGCACGAAATGCCATGACAAGAGGTTTACCTGGAAATTCATACATTTAATTATAAAGTTGGTATCGGAAGACATAACGCCTCTAAATGTAAAAATGAGGTAACAGACTATAGTTCCCAATAGAAAACCTTTGACAAATGCTAGCAATCAAGTGTTTAATTGCCATGGATTACGATAACATCCAATTTATTATCTACAAAGATGTGGGATATGGTAAACCTATATTCTTGTCAATAAATCGGTTCCAAATAATTTGACATTTTATAGATAAAATTACAAGATTAATACAATTCATAGTTAGAATTGAGAAAACTAGATATTCCCCAATCAAAGCTCTTTTTAAGTATTGATAAGCCCAAAAATAAGCTTTTGATGTCTGTTACTCTAAGAATTTCATAATTTATTGGAGCTTAAACAAAGTCCAATTATGAATATCCTCCATTTGTGTATGTTGATTTAGTTAAAACAGATAGAAATATCAAGAGCTCGTACAATTTAGAGACTGCAACTTGGGAAGAAACCGATCAGTCAAGTCTATTGCATTTAAAATTCCTGCAGGAAAGAAGAAAAAAGTATTGATTTTACAAACAATTCTATAAAAACTCTACATAAGATCTCATTATCTTGCAGCAATAACTAAATGAAGAATTTGCTTACCCACTCCTGATCAACTTACCAATTAGCATACATTGTGAATTTGGAAAACTAGGAAGCCTGAAGAGATCGTAAAGAACTGATTGATCTCGATTGATGAGAAAATCCATGTCATCAACAATCAGCAACCTTTTCATAAGAAAACATAGAAGAGTTTAGTGAGAAGCTCCATTTTGAAAAACATATGGAATCCCAACAATTACTGTAACATGTGGATATAACATTCACAAGGTTAATGGTAACTGATAGAATTGAATGAATGCTTGTAAAGCAAACGGATATCATCTCATATTGATATTTTTATCTTGAAGGTTCAAGAGACAAGTTGCACAGGTGGAAGAAAAAGACCGAACTAATGCAAGGAAAACTTAATGAAATGACTTGCGCGCAAGTGGTAACAACATTACTCTCGTCATCTTTAATGCATCTATTTTTTTCTTCTGGCACAACAAACTTTTCAACTCTTCAAATGGTGAACTATATGTAGAGTTATTTTTCCTTCCATGGCATTGCTCTAGTATCTATGAGAAACAGTTTCAGCATATAAGATATTACAGTTCAAAGTTCTGATTAGATATCATTTGATATGTCTAAATCTGTTGTAAATGTATACAATCAAAAGTAATATTATATGGGGAAATTCTTATTTTCAAATAAACTCACCCTTTTAAATATGTCTGAAGTATTTGTCAAGGAAGTACAATTAACAACCACTGGAACTGGGGGAGGAATCCTAGCCTGCTCAGATGGGAACGCAAATTTCAGAAGGAAGTCACAACTGAATTGACTGAATTCGCATCAGTTATTTCTTAAAAATGCTATAGACATTCTGTAGTATACAATTCACATAAAATTGGATTATACTGAGGCATATAAAGCAATTACAAAACCACAAAACATGTTCAGTAACTGTTTTATCCTTGAGTAGAGACCTTTGTGAATTATAACAATTAATGGAGTGTCCAGCTCGGAAATGATAGCAAAGAATTTCAACGCACCTCTTTAGCCCATTCCACAGAAAGTGATTTAACTTTCTCCAATAGCAAAGACTTTCCAGTTCCTGGGCATCCACATACATCCAAACTTCCAACTTTTTCTTTTTCCATACATGTCTTGCAGAAATCAAATAACTTTTTCTGCTCTTATTCTCGGCAAATTAGTGATTTTGGCACTTCAGATAAACGCAAAGCTGTCTTCACTGCAAGAATGTGCGAAGGATCTGCAATAAAAAAACATTGAAGCATACCCTTTTATATGTATTTGGAACAATTTGAAGATGTTAATTTTGATCTTCAATAACCAAGGACACAATATCTGTTGAAGACTCCTACATCTATGAAGAAGTACAATACCAATAGGATTCCAAATTGGTATTTGGTTGGTTAGAATATTTAGTTTCTTTCTTGGAGACTTTGGCGATCGAGAAACATCAGTTGCTTCCACTCTGGTTACCTATCAATCAATAAGTTACAATTAATTATCTTCTGAACCCAGAAAACAAATTGAAAATTAGATTAGAATTTCCCTTCCATACTTCCACGTTTCTCACTTTCTTTGGCAACCACTCTCATAACAGAAGCAAAATGACCTAGATTCCAAGAGATTTTCAGTGGAAACAACTCTAAATTCGTTAAATTTGGATGTTATATGTAGAAACAAACCATAAAACAACGTCAGAAACAGAAATAGCAGGGGAAGGCATTTGTTCCAATGTCATTACCACATAATCAGTATTTGAGAATGCTCGTGGTGAAATGTCCAAAAGAGTGCCAAGTCGGACAAACAAAATAGGAGCCACTCCAACAGAGCCTCTCTAGTTCAGAATTAATGAACCTCTGGCAACAGTGAAATCCTTGGTCACGTGATTGTGTCTTCGGGACTTGGACTGTCGTCAAGAGAAATAAACATCAAACTGAAACAACAAAATCCAGTTCACTTAGAATGAGAATAGGGAAATCATAGCACTCCAGGAGTCATGTAAAGAGGAACATTGCCTCACAATTTGTTTCCCTCTCAACAAGAACTAGATGTATCTATAGGGCACGTGCTGTCTCTAACCTACTTGGCAGTTCTAGGGTTCATCACAGTAAAAATTGATGTTAATGAATATATAACCTCTTGAAGAAAAAGTGTCAAGCACCTCCTAATTGTGCACTGAGAAAATGTGGATATGTGGCTACTTTCTTGGCCAAGGGGAATAAACCTCACATTCAAACAACAATGTCCAATCCACTTATAATGAGAATAGGGAAATCATGCAACTCTAGGAGTAACATCGCCTCAATAATTTGTTTCCCTCTGATCATTGACTGTATGTATCTAACCAATCTACTTATAATGAGAATAGGGAAATCATGCAACTCTAGGAGTAACATCACCGAAAAGCAGAGAGAAATACCTTTTCTGGAGAACTTCGCAACCTGATTCTCTTTTCATACTTGAAGAAAACCCTTCGCCTAAATGAATCTTCAATTTAGAAAAACAAAATTGCCATCAATATACTGTGCATACAAAATTTTCTGCCACAAAAACTCATCCACCAGCAGCATACAAAACTATACTCCACAAGAATGAATAAGCTCTTCCATGGAACACAAAGAGATGCCTGTTACAAGATAAGGAACCAACGGCAGTCACATAGTCCATCATAGACACGCTCCACCTGAGCCTTAAACAAGAGTCACCATCCAAGACATGATGTTGGGTAAGAAGGAAGGGAATACATATTAATGGTGACAATAAAAGAATACCGCAGGCAGAGCACTCCAGTAGCAAATGGAAGGTCCTAGGTTCAAGTACTAGCTGGACCAAATGAGAAGAAGCTCATAAAGTGGTATCAGAGCTAGGCTAGAAGACACAAGTACTAGTAGTGTGGCTTAAGGGGGGTTGTTGGAGATAAGTCGCACCCAGACTGATGATGTACTAGCCAAGAGGGGCTGGTAGCTCTTTTGGTAGAGAATTCCAGCAGCAAGTCCTAGCTGGTTCAAATGAACAGCAGCTCAATAGATTTATCTATAAACAAATAAGCTAGAGGACATGTTAGTATGGATGGAGTGGAAGAGCACTAGGAAAGATCAACAGGTGCAATACCATGTCCTATTTCCAATCAATCTAAGTTTGTACATATAAGGTTTGTATTTGTGTCTTATTCTTATTTTGTGTGGTTTACCTTCATGAGTAAGTCTTTTCTTCCAACTCTTCTCGCCCCTCCTCCCTATTGTACTTTAAGACTTCTTCATTCTTTTATCCCTTCAATCCTTCACTTGCTCTTCCTTTATATTTGTTAAAACTTTTGGACCTACCTTTTACCAGCACACCCATTGTTCAACCCCTAGAGCCTTGACTTGTGGTATGAGTCTTGTGTTATGGCGGACCCTCAATCATTGATATTTCTTCCTATCTTTTCATTCTCCTCCTAACATCCATACACTTCTTTTATTGTTTCTAGTAGTTTATTTTTTTGGTGCCATAACATAAAAAATGGGACTTTTCTCCCATAATTAATGTTCAAATTAGGAGTCGTGGATTTACATTGTGGCTGACCTATTATTGTCGTGACAGATATAAAGGGGTGAATGTGTCCATTCGAGGGGCATCTTCTATGTTTAACACAATTCCTTTTAGAATCCATTTTGAGCACTTATGCTGAGTAGAGAAATCCTATAAGATGAAAATGCTAGCAATGAGAACTAATATGAAGTTCATATTTGAGCTTCACTGGATGAGGAATCCAGTCATGTTGTAATGATCCAGTTTGGCATTTCTGTTAATTTGAATTTCTTTTGTATTTAATTATATTGCCGAACTGTTCAAAAGTAATACAATCATTATCGTAATAAGAAAGAGATCAATATATAAACTTCTTATTTGCTATTCATTATAATAAGAAGATCAAGAGTTCTTGTCATTTTCTATTTGAAATAAAATGATATTAGTGATGTACAAATAGTAATTTTAATTTGATTTGTCTAAGATCTGAGTGAATGCTAAGGTCAATAGTGTTGTTATTCAAATAATCAAGCATTGAAGGTTAAACATAATATCTGCATTATTGTTTTGGCCTGGGATATTACAAGAAACTAGTTATTTGATTGATGTTTCAAAAGGTACTCATCGTGAGAACTATTGAACTCGATTGCTGATTGCAACCCAACGCCAACTTGTTGCATGTAGATGGTCCTCACCAATCTATATGTCCAACAACAAAATTATTTTCTCTTCTAGAGATTGGTTTCTTCCTACAAAGCTATACAAAGCTATATTTTGACCAATTCATCTCAACAGTAGATGTTTCAGAAACTTGTGTAAAGAAAATGGAAAGTATAAGCAAATGGAAAGTATAAGCAATACTTTTTGAGGCCCATATATAAATTTGTGCTATCAAGTGCCAAAGTGGCCCTACCTATTCATGGTAAACCCTATTGATGGTTTATTTTGGCAATTGGATCAAGTTTGTTCTATTTGTTCAAGATTTCAAGAATAAGATTGTGTATGCTTCTCTTTCAGCCTCTATAGTGAATCAAGACTATAAAGTAGAATGAAGACTATAAAGTAGGAAAACCAATTCAAATATTCAAAAACCTCAGTGATCAGTCTATTCTGAATCCTAAAGACTCTTCTAACAACTAAAACCCCCTCCAAAGCACTAAAAAATCAAAGCAAAAGAGATAATCTAAAAGCATAAACAACCCTTGTACAACAACTTACCAAAATACAACAATATCAAAATAATGAAACACGTGAAAATGGCATACATACCTGTAACTTTAGATGAGCCATCGCCAAAATAGACCTAACTAGAAAGCTTTGCCGCAGGGTATGACTATAAAAGACATTTGCAAATGCCTCGGAGAACATATGTTACTGTACAGACAAAAACTGTTAATTGTCTAAAAAAATGATCAGGTATGTATGAAGCAAAAGTACAAGTCAGAACAAAAAGACTGCTATGACTCCGCACAATTGCAAAAAGTTAAAATAGATTTATCAAAGTATAACAAAATTCTGTACTGGGATATAATTCATCAAAGAGATATGTTATTGCAATTTACAATAATTCTTGAAACAGATGCAAATGGTTGTGGTAAGACCAAACTACATGCATGAAATGGATATTTTAAAAGGGTTTTAAAATCTTTAAGCAAATGAAAATAGATGTGATAACACCAAATGGCATGGGATATTTGAAAAGGTTTTGAAATCTTCAAGCAAATGGAAATGCCTGTGGGAAGAACAAATGTTGCTCGTAAGACCCTAATGACGTAGATGCATAGACAATTCATCAAAATATAACAAAGTCCGTGTCAGGAATGTTATTGCAGTCTGCAATTCCAGGGATACGCACAAAAAAAATGTTTGAAAAGGCTTCACAAATCTTCTAGCAAATGCAAATGGGTGTTTGAGAAGGCTAAAAAGGAAATCATGATGCATTTTCTTGTTGTTCATTCGAGCGTATCAACAATAAAAAATTCTTTCCAAACTGTACGTGATCAAGTACCCCCTACAGCCCTCCACTTATTGGAGCCACAAGTATTTTCTATCTTCTATGCACTAATTTGTAGTACTGCATTATTGCTCAATGGTACCGAGAATGAAAAAGTTCAATAACTACAGCAGATTTATTTGAAACTGTATTATCGTGGTATAATAAAGGGCAGAAGCTTGATGGAAAGGGGAAAATGTTGAAGACTACGAAAATAAGTTCATTTCCAAAGGGTTTCCCAAAGCTGATCTTAGGTCTCCAAATGATAAATGGCTTCTGTCTGGTAATTGTTTGCAGATGGCGTGAAGAAGAAATGATTGGGTGAAGCATCGGTGCAACTTGTGACAATGGCCAAAAGATTATCATGCTCTGCACGAATATTTTCCAGCTCATCCCTCGTCTTCCCCAATTGTGCTTGCAGCTCTGCAACTTTTCTCTGAAGATTATTGATGGTTGCAGAAGATCCCTTCACAGGATCTCAAAGTCTTTCTCTTGCCTCGAACACCATGCTATTTACGGCCTCCTCTCTCTGCTCCACCGGAACATCCTGCAAAATTTTCAACAATTTCTGTTACGTTCACGTTACCATGGAGAACAATACAAATTCTGAAGTATTCCCGCCCGCGCTAAAAAGGAAATGAAGATGCATTTTCTTTTCTTTTACTTTTATGGACGTGTTGGTCGAAATTTTGACCAATACAATTTCGATGAACACGTCGTTGGTCGAAATTTCGATCAACACGGGCATAAAAGTAAAAAAAAAAAGAAAATTTATCTTTTATAATGCGATCAAGTAAAACCATTTTGCTAGTTGGTCGAAAATTTTGGTCGAAATTTAGGGTCAAATCTATTAGTGTTCCTTTTCAAGATGAAATGTTTTTCAACCTATTTCATAATTGATGATATAATTATTTACATCAGCCAACTCTAGTTCTAATCAGAATGTTTCTTGAAAAATATTTTTAAATTGATTAATATTTCATTCCTTTATCCATTGTTGTCTATAATTTAGCTTCATAATAATTTGATATAAGTGAGAACCTTCTATAGAAAAAATATTCTCTCACCATGTTTTTAGCAAAGGGAGGAAGGAGGCATCCCTGAACCACATAGGTTCACATTTGAAAGATCCTTTTTTTAAGTATTTTGATCCACTATATCCAATAAGACTAGAAAGTGATCTGATCCAAAATTTAGAAGAAATGAGAAATATAAGTCATTATCAATAGTAAGCCACTGATTGGAGATGAGAAAATTGTCAAGTCTTTTTGAAATATGAGGAAAATAAGATCTTTTATTTGTCCCTATGAAGCATCCTTTTTTAAGAGATAAATCCATCAGCTTACTATTAAAAATGAATTAAGGCTGAAATCATTCATAACTTTCTTGGAAGGGATAATTCCTCCCATTTTTTCCTCATTACTAAAAATGGCATAAAACCTTGCCCCCCAACCCTAGGACAATAAATTCCCCAGTTAAAACATAAATCAGATTGCATAATAGATTTCATAGATTAATATTATTAGTAATATATGATGGTCAATATACATTGAACAACCAGAACTACATTTTAGAACAACAACTATTAACTAGCACTAACATCTAATTCATATAAGTAGAAATCAATTGAATAGAAGCATTACTTGCATCCCACAAAATTGCAAGGCCACCAAAAGTGCTAGATGTAGGAGAAGTAAAAGCATTCCAAGATTTCCAATGAGGAAAAAACTAAGAGGCAACCTGAGCTGATACATTAGTTTGTTGAAGCATTGAAATGTGAAATTTTATGTTATCCAACTTGATAATGCACCTTTTGTTGTGGGAATTTGAGCCCCTAACATTCCATGATATAATATTCATTATCCTTGAGGGGAAGAATCACTTCCACTCTTCTTTTGAGACCTTTTCAGTAGGCAAATATCTATCTACAACATACTCAAGCTGCAAATTTTTCTTATTCATGTAATGACTTTCTAAAGAGGATTAAAGGAAGGTTTATTCCTTTTTTCCTAGAAATAATAGGTGAGAATAGAGTAGCTTGTATTCTTGCATCAATTTCCTGTTGAACTTTACTATTGGTTGCAGACCTTCCCCTCTGCTTATTAGAAGACCTAGGAGACTTCTTTATTGAGAGACATTGAAAGATGAGAGAAGATGGCGAAGATCCTACATGAGAGCTAGTTTTGGACGGAGAAGAAAATTCCATATTAACATCATGAAGTTGAGAATATTGGTTGGGAGATCAAATATTATAGGGATTAGTGGTTAAAGGTATCTCTCCCTTGCATTGTAACCAATTTTATTGTCAAAACTTTCAATCACGAAATTCATAATTTCATTAGTTAGAACCAAATTAACTTTTGTCAACAATTTCCTGCACCTTTAAAATTAAGTGGGCTTCAAGAGTTATGATTAGGGTATCCTTAAGAACCAAGAAATCATCAACATCTTGAGCATTAAGATAACCATGTTTATTAGGTTTATGAGTATGAGAGTCAATGTTAAGTTCATTAGTATTAATTGATAATTCCTTGAAAGTTTTATAATGCAAGGAAAAGTGAAAATATGACATATTAGTATTAACATTATCATCCTTATCGTTGACCAGGATAGCTGCAACAGCATGTGAATATGGTTTGATTGAATTATTTTCCAAAATTTTATGCATTTCATCCCTTGATAAACAATCAAGTTTTTTACAGCCTAGAACATATGAAGAAGATTTCTGAAGAAGTTTGGTGGGATGCTACAAATCATTATCCTTAAAAGTATGTGTTTTAGATGCCATGAGGGTGTTCCCCTAATTAGATACCTCAGGAGGTCTAGGACCCACTAAAACATTATCATTAACATCTTAGAGGCTTCATTAGCATATTGCAAACCACATGAATTAAACATATCTTCAACATGAGGAGAAGAGAGGTTACATGAAGTGGATACATTGTTGGTGTTGAGAGAAAGAGAAGGTGAGGTAGACTGTGGTATGTTCAGATTTACTTTTCCAATAATATTGTGCACCTTGGAGATTAAGCGAGCTTTAGGTGTTATAATCACAACATCCTTAAAGCCCAATGTATGAGTAGAAGCGTCCCCATCTCGATCAATTGGTGGATGAAGTTTATTAGATGTCTCAAGAAAATGATTGACAATGTGCAACTCATGTGAATTGTGAGCATCTTTTGTGGAATCAGAAGGAGCCGAAGAAGTGGAGGTATCATCTAAAATCTTAGCACCTTCAACAATGAAAGGTGACAATTTGGGGGCATTACATTAGAAGGGACTAAAGAAGTAAAAGTATGAACAACATGATGAGGTGAATTATCAAAAGGAAAAAAAGTGTCATCATTATGAGGAAGGGAATCTGTGTAAATGATTTGTTGTTGATGTTTGGACTAAAAGAAGGGGACCCAGGTTGGTCAAAATTTGAATCATTAAAGAAAGCCTTCTGTAGAGCAGAGGAAGCCTTAGTAGACTTGGCTAGAGGAGATTTTGAAGGCATAGTAAGGATCCTTGAAAAACCTTTTTTAAATTTATAAAATAAATTTAAATTTATAACATATTGTATTTGGAGGAGGCCCTACTATCCTTCACAATCACCTATTGTTATGAACCAGAAGTGGATTCAATCCTACGAGACTCGGGAATAACTCAAGAATTTGAAATCAGAGCACAAAATTTTAAAGAAAGACAACCCTCAACCATAACATAATCAAACCTAACAAAGGAGCTAAATGAATTCCCAATTGACTTAATTATACTAGGATCATGAAACTCATAAGGTAAATCAGGGAAACAAAATCACTCAAGAAAGTTATCATATAGAAGACGATTCAATTGAAAGAGAGGTTTGTAAAGAAAAACACCTATAACATTGTTACCCAACACAAAGTAATTTCATTCCAAAGCCTCATCTTTTGCACCCTCCAACTCGAAAATAATGACAAAAGTATCAACCTATAATACCTGAACTAATAAAAGACCATACAAGTATGTATGAAGACGCTTCTGGAGTTTGGACAATGTGATGGATACACCTCAAACCTAAATAATGGTACCCAATGTATTAAGATCGTGCTCTCGCCAATTATTTTCATCACCCAATACGTGAACATAAGGGATTGGTAGACAAGATTGGTCAAATCCTTTCCATCACCCTACTTCTCCAACCTAGGGTTTGTAAAATTTACCGTGCTCCCAGATTCCAACTGAGGGCTTCCAGGGATATCATTTAATGTTTCAAATGCTTTCCTTCATGATTCATAACTAGGTTAACAAATACAGAGAATTGATAGATATACATATAATGTGAATTATTTAATTTTATCTATATATAAATTATAAATCAAATCTATATAAAATATATTTATAATTATTAAATTTTAGAAAAATTAATATTTCTGAAAATTGTTTTTTTTTTATAAAAATAGTTGTATTATTATAATTTATTAATAAAAAACTGTTTTGGAAATATTCTGGAGAAAGAAGCCAGAAGAAAACTCCCATCTTTGTCTAATCAGAATACAAAACATTAATGTCTAAAAATAGACAGATTATAAAGCTACCCTTAGTGAAGACATCTTCCTCACTCAAAAAGATATATAATATTTCTGAAAATTGTTATTAAACAAGAATTCCTTATTATTTAATTTTTGGTTTATCACATGAAAACAGATGATGTATGGTGAAACTAAAACAGAAAGTTTAAATTTCTATTGTGGTCATACACATGATTCTGATTGCGGGATAATATACGTTAACAGGAGTCCACCTTTCAGATAAAGCTGCTCTAGGTTTATAGATATAAGAACATGGTTGCCGAAAATCTCTATAAAAGAAAATTCCATCACACCACACTGTGGCAAGATCAAAATCAAGATTTTCAGGAATACGATCAAATTGTCTCCACACATTTTCCTCCCAATCATATTCATCTATATCATCGCTCTTAAATGCAATTAGTCGTCCAAAAGCATAAAGAGCATCTTGATGCTTTTGTAAACACATGTTATCTAGTGTTGTCCATACTCCTGTGTTTGGATCAAATCTTTGAGTTCCCTCTTCCGGAACGCCAATGACATAAAACATTCCATCAATGAAAACACCACTCGACAAGCCGATTTCTCGATGCATATTAGGAAGAAGCTCCCACTTGTTTTCATCTACTTTATAAACTGATGCTTCACATAGAACACCACGGGTTGCATGAAGTCCTCCTGCAGTGTAAATTGATCCTTCAGGTGAGGCACAACATGCGAAATCGTAATGAGATCTGAGGTTGGGACATTCAGCACCTTGCTTCCATGTGTTGGATAATAAATCATATATCAAAATCTTTGTACTAGAATTGTCATTATATTCCAGGTTGAGCAAAACAATCTTATGATTAACACTTATAATTTGAGTTCCCCAGGAGGCTTGAAATTCAGTGGGGAGAGGAGCCATAAGTATATATGTTTGAAGAATAGGATCGTATAGGGATATGTCAGCATTCTCAACCAAACATACATATTTATTGGTAAGCTCAAACTTAATTCTATCTTGATAAAATTGGGACCTTTCCATTATTTGCTTTGCTTGTTCTGACAAGTGCTTAAATTTTAATTGACATTTATATGACATTCTTAGTAAAATGTCTACAAATATTTGTTCAGGTAATTCGAGTAGAAAATCCATTTTCAGTCTTTCTTCCTGAATAATAAATGACGGTCTACTCTTTCGCCTCAAGCCAAGAGACTCTGGAAAATTGCAAAATTATTACTAGTTGTGTGAGACAGCGTTTAAACTAATTGTAGGTTTTGCTTTATATTTGAAAATTCTTTTCCAATTCAAAAGACATGTACTTTGGTAATGGCCTCGTCATAGAGACTAAACCAAAGGTGGAATTTCACTTATCACCAATGTGTTTCGTGTAATAGAATTGCTTAGTGTTCAACAAATGCATTTTTAGTTCGTGCCAGGACAGGAAACTATAGTGAAGCCCTAAACATTAAACAGTTATTAATCTTTATTCCCACAACCAATCACAATGCAGGATTTTATTATATAAATTTATGTTTCATTATATACTATGACAAACCTGCATATTCATTATGGGATATTTTCCTGTAAAGGTATTTGTTCAAGTGTGAATAGCTTTGCAGGAGGTTTCCAGGAATCGTCCCAAAATCAAGAGAAGAGAACGCAATGATTTTGAAGAAAGCTAAAATAGTGTTTTGCAGTGTTCAGTCCTAGGGATTACTGTCGTTGCAAGGGCTGGACATTAACAATGAAAATATGAAAACAAATGGCATTTAGGGTTTTTGCATGCAAGTGAGATGTGTTCGATGGTTATGAACTATGTACGGCTCTGCATGTGCAATATTATTGCAGCATTCTCTTTGGTGGTGTCTTCTCCGTGCGCTTGCTGTTTCTGGGGCTGTGAAACATTTTCTGTGATCGAGTTGCTTGGCTTGAATTTATGCTAACTCTTGTCAAATTCAGTGGTAAATTCTTCTGCAGATTTTTTTTTTTTGGTTTTTACACTTTTGGCTGTTAAATCCTGAAATAGGGTTTTGGTTCCTTGATTCCGTTATACATTTCCCTCATATTTTGAGAGCACTGCTATAAGGGTCCGCTTGCTGGAATTGATTTGAAATTGGAAAACGGGAATTGGTGAATTGGTATAGGTCAATTCTAATATTGGTCTAAAATGAACATTCTGCCAATCCAACTCAGAATCTGGAAGTAAAATTGAAACATAGAATTAGAATTGAAAATTCAATTTTGATAAAGAAAACCAATTCCTGTTTTCCAAATCCAGATTAATTCCAACAATGGATGTTGAGAGTGAAAAAAGAAATACATATTTGCATGGAACACTTTGTACTCCTGCGCCCAGAAAAGTGCAACTCGGCAATTCAAGAGCTAGGTATTCTTAAACAAGTCTCCAAGAATAACCTAGTACTGCAATATATCTTTTTATGCATGGATGAGTTATTGAGGACATTTTTCTGAAAAGGAAATAAAAAAATAGGATTCCGAGTACATCACATTATACTATTGTTGTTACATGAAACATTCATACAAAGATCTGATAACGCTTCCATGTTTCTAAGCATTCTACTTGACGCTTCAAAGGTGCTCTACCTTCCTTATCCCAATGAACTTTTTCTCTAAGTGTTAAAATCATTAAGAAAATGACGGGCTAGCTTGTAAAACTTCGGACCTTGGTCACAGCTTTTCCAACCATCCATGACAAAGATATATTTGTTTGAGGGTGCCAAGAGCTATAGGATTTTCTAGCAGGCCATTAAATATAACAGCTTTGTTAACTTTATCCATGGTGCCCTAGACCTATCCATTTTCTTCTTCTTTTGTTTATCTGCGACCATTGAGAGATTTTCTCATTTATATACTACTAAAGATTTCTTAAATTGTTGAATAAGAGAAGAGATTATTGTATATCTATGTATTCAACTTTTATTTCCATAACCCACATTGCACAAAGTTAGAATAGTCTAAATAAATAAATTGGATTGGTATTACTAAGGATAATTGACATATGTGAACTTGGACCATATTGCTTTTCCAAAATGTTCATATGTAGAGCATATTTTATGATAATTCATATTTTTCTCTGATTAATATCTATAACTTTTTTGTCAGATTGGCATATGAAAGGCTTAAAGAATTCTCGAAGTATGGACTTGGATCTAGACGTGCGATCTCAGCGGCACATGATAGATTACTGTTAGGAAAGTATAGCACAGAACACTTTCCATAGTATCAATTTTGCAGGCAAAATAGGCAATAGTAAATCTAAATATAAAGATGTGCAAGAAAACAAGAACATAGAAAAATACCCATCCAACAAAGACAAACACAGACAACCAAATTTAACGTGGGAAACCCTTACGGGAAAAACCCACCACCGAAAAATCCCAGTCTTCTTTGTATTATAGTAAACAATTTACATACAACCGACAATAGTTTTTTCACATAGGCTCATAGGCTTAGATTGTGATCCAATCAACCTGATATTACACACTTTCAACCCACCATTCCTAACTAATCTCATAACGTTTATACACTCTGCAATTTGTTTTGGAATTCGGTTATGTCAACCGTCACTTCATCGTTACCAGAAAAGGCACTGTACCAGACCACCATACTAGAAATGACACCATGCTGACACCGTACTGGACCTCCTCACCATACTCACACTAGCACTAGTCTCCGTGTACAGCTTCACCATACTGGGCCTCCTCGTAGTGGCTGCACCATACAACTATTGCACTGTACGACCTTACTTCCCCTATAGTGGACCTTCCCATACAGTGGTCCTCATACCGTGGACCCCACCCAATGGACTCACCATTTGGTGAGCTAATTGTCCCGTATAGTGGACTTTCCATACGGTGGACTTACCCGTATGGTGCCTCACCGTATAGTGAGAGGTCACTGTGCGGCACCCTATGTATGAAGTTACCCCAACAATCTCCCACTTGACGAAGTACATACTCATATCCATAAAATTACTTAACATGACCATGTGTGCCATTTGAGCTTAACGGTGTTCATTTTGATTCCTCCAAGGTATACAACATGAATTCAAAACCAACAACATATACAACTTGTAACATACACCCTCAAGCCTCAAAGTAGTATCTGCCACATATACGTGAGGAAGCTTCCACTACATAGGTAATGTCCATCTTATATGAATCCATTCAATAGGAACACATAGAAGTGCAGCAACAAACTTGTAGCATCAAGAAAATTAACAGTACATCAATAATTGTACCATGTCCTTCTACATACACCTCTAAATGCCTCTCTGACTTCCTTCTAAAATCATCAACGATTCCAACAAACACATCTCTAATCACAAGAGAAAATGACACCATTGTCTCTAAGTATCCATGAGAACATGTAATTGATCAATCTATGCCAACTCCAAATGCAGAACAACAACTTCATAAAGTGTCAAGCAAATGACCAAGAAATAAAACCAAGATCAATGTCAAAGTTCCAACCATGGACTTAGGAACATAAACATGACAACATGATCTAAGACATCTCAAAGAAAGAGATAACATGCTCCATATGAACATATCACAGCATGTCAAATGAAAACATAATCTATACCTTTATCAGAAACCCTGTAGAGTCCTCAAGATATCAACATCTTCAATTGCATGAAGATAAACATCTCCAAATAGTACTTCAACAAATGTGAAAAGATCTTCTGCAACATCATCAGAATCTCATGCCTTCAATATTTGTAATACTAATGAAGATCATTCACTATGTCATTACAACCAACTCCCACTAAACCATGGTGTCGAGTTATACATGGCATCGTGAAAAACTTTTTCCACACATCACTACCAATAACTCCCACTGTACAGTGGTGTCAAGTCACACATGTTATCGTGACAAACATCTTCCACATGAAGATCAAATTAATTTACCAATCATCATTAGATGACTGATCAGCCAAAATAACACTACTAGCATCTTCATAATTACTTTGAGAAGACTCCAAATCGAAAAAAATTTGCATTTTTTTCTTCTTCTTCTCTTTTCAATCCTTTTGGATATGACCAACTTGCCCATAATTCCAGCACTTCACTTTGGACTTCTTTCTAGAAAATTCAGACTTCATGTCCTTTCTTTTGTCCTTTGATTCATCTCGAATGATGAGAGGCTCTTTAGGCACCTCATAAGATTTCCTCCATATTTCCTCTGACAAAAGTGCACCAACTACTTCATCCATTTTAAACTAGTTGGTAGTACTTTTGATGGCCATCACAAGGTGATCCCATGAATCAGGCAACGAGCACAAAAATAACATGCAACACTCTTCTTCACCAATGGACACACCAATAGATGTTAACTGTGCAAACACCATATTGAATGCATTTAGATGATCTGCCATAGCTGTTCCTCCATCCATCTTCAGAGGGTACAACTTCTTTCTCATGAAGAGCTTGTTTACCAAGGATTTTCCTTGATAAATTTCTCCCAACTTCTTCCACAAAGAACATGTAGATTTCTCTTCATGGATATTCAATAGAACAAAATCTACAAGTCTCAACCTTATCGGTCCTCTGGTCTTTCGATCCACCAGATCCCAATCTTCTTGCTTCATCCCTGGTTGCTTGTTACTAGACATAGCGATCCACAAATCTCGATCAACTAGCATATATTCAACTTTAAGTTTCCAAAACTCAAAGTTTGTGCCATTAAAATTTATAATGTCTATTCTCCCTGTTATACTCCCCTTCTTAATTTCCAAATGAGCACTTTGCAAAACCCCACTGGAACCAAATTGACACAAACGATCAGCCCTTCACTACAAGGATAACAAAAACTTGTTCTGGATCTGATACCATTTGTTAGGAAAGTATAGTGCAAAACACTTTCCATAGTATCAATTTTGTAGGGGAAATAAGCAATAGTAAATCTAAATATAGAGATGTGCAAGAAAATAGGAACATAGAAAAATACCCTTCCCACAAAGACAAACACAAACAACCAAATTTAATGTGGGAAACCCTTACGGGAAAAAAACCCACCACCTAAAAATCCTAGTCTTCTTTGTATTAAATTAAATAATTTACATACAACTGATAATGAATTTTTCACATAGGCTTAGATTGTGTTCCAATCAACCTGATATTACACACTTTTAGCCCACCATTCCTAACTAATCTCATAGACATTTATACACTCTACAATTCGTTGTGGAATTCGGTTATATCAAACATCACTTCACCATTATCAAAAAAGGCACCGTACTAGACCACCATACCAGAACTATCACCATGCTGACACCATACTAGAACTCCTCACCGTACTCATACCAGCACTAGTCTCTATGTACAGCTTCACCATACTCATCATACCACTTCACCATACTGGGCCTCCTCGTAGCGACTGCACCATACAACTACTACATCGTACACCCTTACTTCTCCTACGGTGGACCTTCCCCTATGGTAGATCTCATGCGGTAGACCCCACCTGAAGGACTCACTATTCGATGAGCTAACTATTCCGTACAGTGGACTTTCCATACAGTGCACTTACCCATACAATGCCTCACCGTACAGTGAGAGGTCACCGTATGGTGCCCTATGTACAAAGTCACCTCAACAATTACGATCTATCCATGTTTGAGTTAGGCAGTTGCAGTGAGCAAAATATATCATTGTCCATTAATGGTGATAGAGAAGGCCGAAACCTAGAATATTTTTTGGGTGTGCATCCTTGGGAAGTTATGTCAGTACTCAAACACTACTAGTTCCATCTAGAGAAGCTTGAAGATAATGAATGGTTATGAAATCATAGGCAATGAATTTACCCTTTCTAAGAGAATTCTGCAAAATCCAGACCCGGTGAGGGCTACCCAAAGTCAGACCACTGATTCAGATAGATTTGGTGAACAAAATCACATAAAATCAAAACTTTTCTTTCAGTCTCTGGTAGGAACTTCGCAGCCTTGCAATCCTTGTTAATATTTTTTAGGCTAATTTTTTATTTCAAATATTGTAGTCTTCTGTGTAATTTATGAACGATTAGACTTACCTATGAATTTATTCACTGTTTTAATTTTTTAAAAGTTTGTAAGTTATAATTCATAACCATGTAAAGGTTAGATTTGGCTAGTAAATATAGAAAAAATGATTAACATATTTTTCTATAAATAATCCATAAAGTTATTATTAATTGTTTAATTATGATTTATGTTTGAAATTAATTTTTTTAAGAATTTTTTTCTTAATAGTATTTCCAAATCACCTAATAAATATTTTTTTGACATTATGTACATGTTTGTAAGGTACCGATTGATGTGAGCCTAGTTTCATAGATGTGATTCATTGTTTAAGAAAAACAATCATCCTTGGATACATTATTATAATTATCATATCTCTCTTTGTTAGATGATGTTAATAACTAACCCTTAGTCACTACTATTCCTTTCCTTGATTCACAAGTATAATTTAATTCTTAAAGCATCTTCTATTTAATTTATGAGTGTGAAATCCATAACTCCTCCAATTATAGTCATGGTGGAACTTATTTGTCTTTACTCATATTCTCACACTAGCATTTGTCAAGTCTTCAATGTTAGGTTAATCTCTATAATATATTTGAGATAGGTTTTAGCACATTGAACAATTACAACCATCTATTGGTGTGGTTGAAGGACACCTTGGCGAAGTTGCACAACAATATTAGGCTTCTTAGGCTCATTCTTATAACTAGAGGCATGTCTTATATTGATTAATTGATTACAAAGATATTTTATAAGAGATGCTGAAGATGATTATATTGAGATGAAGCTATGAAGGATACATCTAAGATATTGAAATAATTGCTAATAAAAGGCTCATGAAATCAATGAAAATAATGCAAAATGAGATCCAACATAGTTGAATAAGCTTTATTTGTCCCAGATATATGTTGATGAATGAAAGTATAAGAGAGGGGATTAGGAAAAAAGTGGCTAAAGTGATGAATCCCAAGACATAGGAGGACATGCATTACATGTCTAAGGTTCCATACTCTCTAGCAGTTGCAGCTTGATGTATGCGATGGTGTGTTCAAGGTCCGATATTGCACATGTATTGGGAGTTGTGAGAAGGTAAATAAACAATCCTAGAAAAGAGCATTGTAATGCAATAGAGCGGATTTTTAGGCATTTGAGAGACCTACTACAACTCAACCTTTATGTTTTGGAGGTGTCCATTCCACTTTATAAATTATGCTGATTTAAATTTATAAGGGGATCTTTATGGAAGGAAGAGAACTATAGGGCATGTTTTTATAATAGGAGGAACAACACACAGTTGTATTTCTAGATCACAAAATGTTGTAGCACTTTGAACCACAAAAGTAGAATATGTTGTTTCTATAGAGGATAGTAAGGAGATGATTTTCTTACAAATATTTATGGAGGAATTGGACAAGATTCAATAGAATAGTAGGTTTTACAATGACAATCATAGTTCTATTCACCTTTCAAATAACATTTTCCTTCACTCTAAGACCAAACACATCCATCTTTGGTATCATTTCATACACTCAATTTTAGAGGATGGATAGTTGAAGCTGGATAGGATACATATTAGCATAAATCCTATAGATATGTTCACAAAGGTAGTAACTAGAAAGAAACTAACTTCCTTCTCAATTTATATTGATCTTAAAGCTTGAGAGTAAAAGTACAAAGTTTTGTCACATTTAAGGCTAAATTATCAAAACAACTGAATTTGAGTATTTCTAACTAAAAATTAATTTTCTATCAAACATATGGTCTAGCAAGATTCATTATAGCTAAGTTAGATAAGTTCTTCAAATTTTCTAATTGGAAATATCAATTAAATGCATGTTTTATACCAATTACCAAAGAAATAAAAATTTCAGAAAAGTGATGTTTCAATACCTCCTACTCTTTTAAATGATATATTTTTTTTAAATATAAAAATACCCTTTTGTAGAGATCAGAGTCAAGATTATCATCATGTAATTTTTATAGTATTTTGATTAGATCTAATATATTATAATTTCAAAATACTACAAGTATGTATTTTAACATTCGAGAAGAAGATGCTTCAAGAAAAGAAAACAAATTGTGAAGAATATTAGAAAAATTTAGATTTTATATCTAACACTAGAGGAGAGGGTCCTCTTCAAGAATGTGTAATTTTTTTTTTCTGAATGGTGTAGATTTGATCTAGAGGAAATTTGATGGGAGACGAATACTGTCGATTTTGGATAAGTTTGACTTTGAGTAGTTATAATGGAGAAAATATATACCAAAAACTAGTTTTTCTTCTTTTTCGCTCTAGTTATACATGTCATCTATAGCATATTTTGAAATCAAAGGAAAAAAAGATTATTTGCATATACTTTTTTAGTGGGAAAATGACCCCAATTTTTTTAGCATTTTTAGCAATTAAAAATTTGACTTTAAAAATTAAAAAAATATGTCAATTCTTGTTCAATTTTTTTAAAAAAATTTATAGGAATAAACTTCATCCACTTTTACACATTTCATCAGTTTACATTGTCTTCAAATTCTAAACATAAATATTAGTTTTATGTCATTAAATTTAAAAAGTTTGTGTGTTGTCGACCTTTTCCTTTATAAAAGTGTGACATAGGTTTGTGATTTTACCCTTGATCAAAGTGGAGATGAGAAACAGTCAAGTTTCGGTGTGTCATTCCAATGGGAGGTTCAAAGGTAACATTGTTACTATAGGATCGATATCCAAGTGGGGGATTATTTAGTGTGGAGCTTGATCAGTCCCCAACTAGGAGATTGTTGATTTGGGGTGATTGATCAGGAGAGTACTACACACTCACCATGAGCTAACTCATCAAGCATTTTCCTAGGTTGACTTGTCAAACATTTTTAAGGGTTAACTTGTTAATGGACATTATAAACCACCTAAAGGGCATATAAATAAGTAGTGATATAATGTAAAATAGATTAGACTATAATTTTATCTTCATTAGGAAATAAAGTAAGTGGGTAGTTGTTTCTAGTAGATGTAGCCCATATTGTGTGAACCACATTAAATCTATGTGTTATTTTTTTTTGTCTTCTCTATTTTTGTATTATCTTAATATTGTTTATTTCTAATATCTCTTTAAAACCTAACAACCAAATGTATAAATGGAAAAGAAAAGTGATGTAAATCACAAGTAGACGATTTACCTTCCTTTGTAGTAACTATACATTCGAAAGGAAGATTCCACCAATAAGCTCAAGAGGAGACTCAAGCTCTAAATAGATATAATGGTTATTTTCTAAATAGATTTTACTAAAGCACCTAATTAAGTAAGTTGTAGAAACTAACTCAATTATAGATAAAAATAGATTAATATTGAGAATAAAGTTGCAGATCTAGAAGGCAGAGTTTGGAATTGACTTGTGAGTAAAATATAAGATGAATGTGGTAATACTAGGCCAAAATTCAACCTATACCAGAAAGAGTTAGCCAATGGAATCCTATACTAGAAAATTCTACCTTCAAATTTTTGAGAATATCTAACTGTACCTATTTTTCCCAATCTTGATCTCAGGGTTCTGTAATATGTACAGATAGACAATAAAATAGGGAAGAAGGTTGAATAAAGGAAATTAATCTATACCATAACATGTACCCTTATTTAAGAATGAACCTTTAAATAAAATAAAATAAAAGAAAGTGTGATATCATGTAACAAACACTAGATCTAGACAACAAAGTATATTACACCTTGTTACTGCAAATTCTTCTTTAAATGAGATCAAATATGTTGATGCAATACCTTTGACTAAACAAAAAATTTGAGAAGGAAATCATAAAAAAAAACCTAATGGAATAGATGTTGTAATTAACAAAAATGGATGATTTAGGAGAAGAGAGAGATGACCCATAGATGAATTTGGATCTCCTTCCTTGATAGAAAACTCCTTTTCTTCACCTTAAATTAGGAAAATAAGTTTTATCTATGGAATAAAACACCTTGATTGCTTAAGAGGAATGGAGGCTTGAATTTCTTGAGCATGATGGCTCTTGATTTTCTTGATTTTCTTTCTCACACCTAATATATTGAATGATTGACAACTAATAGTTGTGTCACAAATTCTTGATAATACATTGATGATGTAAAATAAGGAGAGACATGAGGTTTATATATACATGACATCATTTTGGGGAGTTAACATTAAGAAGGCTAACCACAAGACCAAATTTCCCTATAAAAAGTCTAGATAGTGAAGATATGAATTATGGGACTAGAAAAAAAATAAAGGAACACACTTAAAAATAAGGGTTAACCTCATGTTTAATAAATATTAAAAGGAATGGAGGACCCATAATTGAATTTAGGTATGTTTTAAGTGGTATATGGAATCCTACCATAGAAAATTACTAAAATGGGCCCAAAATAATCTATAAATTCTACACAAATTAGGTGCTTACAATTTAAGACTATACAGATAATAAGAGAAAGGCATTCAATGATGATTTATTAGTGACACAAGGAAGGATGGGGAGAGGGTCCATAGGCACACCCTAATGACTAACCTCCTTGTAGAAACATACCATAGAAGAAACAACACAAGCATAGAGAGAGAATGAAGAGACTTCATATATTTTTCATCAATAACCTCATACATGTTGGGTTGTAAGGCCTTACCAGTTATGACCAATTACAATCAGAATTCAATTACAACAGTCCTCCAACATACGAGGATCCAACTTTCAGATCCTAAATTCTATCTTCCCCCAAAACTGATACCTACAACTACAACTTATTTCTTTATTTATACAAGAGGCTACCGAAACAAGTCAGCCTTCAGATCCATCATTGGAGAAGAAAATGACTAGACCTAGGTCCAAAATCTTCCCAATGATCTATATAACTATTAATTTCATGACCAAAATTACATGTATAAGTCAACCTCAATAGAAATCCAAAATAAACCACTTAGGGAATAAGATTATTAAACAACATGAAATTAACTCGGCAAAGGAAGGAACTGCATAGTAACCGAGCCCCATTGGTGGAAATAGGCATACATCACCGAGAGACCAAAAGAAGCTACCAAGCATATCTAATAACTCTAACTTTTTTTTTGGTGATACAAGATTGCCAAGAACCTGAGATGCTCCTATATCAGACACCTGGGGTTGTTTTGAGACGATTCTCTGAATCATGCAGCAAGTAGAACCCAAGCTGAATCCAACTTAGATTGTATGACCTACAAACTATCTTCGATCATTCTTTTCTTCCACTTTACAAGATATTCCATGTATTCTTTTCCTCTTGTGCTTCTGCCAACTCTTTGTTGCAAAATATGCTCAACTCCTTTTGTCCACCATTTAGGATAATCATTTGGTTCTGTCATTTCTTCATCAGGTTCATGATACTCATATAAGCCTATAATTTTGAACATAGGTGTGTATCATAAAAAAGTGGAACCACTTCCATTTAGGACTGGTTAAGCTCTTCGAGTAAGTGTTTTGTAGTCATGTTGAACGCCTTGAATGGGTCTTTGACTTGGATCTGGCTTTTTCCCCTATTTTGCCCCATTTTCCACTTCTTTTCTGCATAATTCTGACATCCTGATTTGAAATTATGAGATTCTTGACTTTTGGGTCAAAGTCAACCTTTTGGGTCAAAGTCAACCTTTTGGGTCAAAGTCAACCTCAAATTTGACCTAGGTCAAAGTTGACCTTGTCCTTGACCAAGGGTCCAAATTTCAAGGTTCCATGATTTCCAGATGTCGGGTTTTAGAAAGAATTGTTTTTTCGCCTCTGAGTCGGCTATTTTGATCTCTGAAATGGTAAACTCTTAAATTGCATTTAATCTAGGTCCATTTCTAGGGGTAAGGGCCCAATGGGAATTTATTTCTCATATGTGGCCCCTCTAGAAGTTTGTGCCCTAGATCACTATAAAATGAGGCCTTCCTCTCTCATTTTATTCATCTCATCTCTCATCCTAATAATCTCTCAAGCACTCAAACAAGAGAAATCAAGCAAGATGGAGAAGGAAATAATTCAAGCATTCATTCATCTCGAAGCCTTCAAGCATTCAAGATCCAATTCATCAAGGAGATCCATTGTTAGCCATTGAAGGATTCAATCTCTATGGAGTCCTCTTGTTGAAGATTTCTCCATCCATCCATTCAAGCCTCTTCCTATTCCAAGATCCATTCAAGATTGGTGTTGAAGATCTAAAGACAATTTATTGGAGACATCCTACATTCCATTATACATTCATTTGGAGCATCCATACTTATGGATTCAATGATTTGAATCCTCCACAAGGGTCTCAACATAAACAAGGTGAATTGTTCTATTTACTTTGTTTATCTCTGCAATTTCAATTCAATTTCAAGGTTAATTCCTAAATTGGGGTTTGACTGAGGCAAACCCTCCCCCCAACAAACAAAACTATTTTTATTGTAGGTATAGGTATGAGATGATGAATATCAGAGTAGATCTAGATAACCTTTTCAACAAACTTCTGGGATCTGCGAACAAAATTTCTGTCGGAGCAGTTTCAGGTCAAAGATGACTTTTAGTGGGGGTCAAGATTGTACCTTGGGGTAAGATCTTACCCCATCCCCAAGGTCAATGACAACCTTACTCAGAAAAGAAAAAGATTTCTGGGTTTTGTAGATATCGCAGTTTCAACTCAAGATTGCCGAAATCAACAATTTCTGAGACCGTTTGATAAGGTTTTCAACTGATTCTTTTTCAGAGGTAAGTACCTTTATCTCTTCATTTCAATATTAGTCTTCTACATTTACTTTCCATATCATTACAATTTCAATGTATGTGTAAAATATTGGCTTTGGGGTCTCTTTTATGTGCAAACCATTGTTCTAGGACCCCATCCATATTTTATACGTTACATTTTTGTGAACCCGACAAGCTTACCCCATTTCTTTTGTGGAATTAGATGCCCTATTGTGTTAGATTTCCCTTTGTATTTTCTTGTGTGTTCACCTCCACATTACATTTTGGTGAATATGACAAGCTTACCCCTATCTTTTGTGGAATTAGATGCCCTATTGTGTTTACAAAAATTGTTTCTTTTTGGTGTTAGATTTTCATTTTATGTTAGATCTTACATGATTTATTTTATGCTCTTGCATTTATATTTCAAAAATACAAAAAAACTACAAAATCTCTTTAAAAATACAAAAACATTTACATTTTTCATGCTTGTAGTATTACTTTGCGTTTAACATGTATGATTTTTGTTTTGAATACTTTGATGATGTCTTTCTTACAAAAGATGATAGATCTCTTAATGAGGTACATGGAAGTGAGGATGAAAATTATTTGAATGAGATCTCCATTGATCTTATTCCTATTTCACCCTCCTTCAAAACCTCTTCAATTGACTTTTACAAAGATGAGTTAGGGATTGATGTTAATTCTTCTCCCAATATATGTCTTTACTATGAGCCAATTTTAGAATACAATTTACCTTCTTTCCCCTTTAGGGATCAAGGTTTAGTGAGTTTTGGCACTCCTACAATGTGCTTTATTGATAGGGATGATAATCCTCCTATTTGGGATGAACCTTTGGATTTGGATGTTGATTAATCTCTTCCTCATGAAACCATTGTGGATGATTCTACTTTTTGGGATGAACCCTTGGATAAAGAAATTGATTTATCCCCTCGTGAAGAAGCTTTGATACAAGAGAGTGATTTATTAATGGATGACATATTCATATCTGACGATGACTCTTTTTCTCTAACACACTCCCCTTATATAGATATTTTAGTGAAAGAAGATAACATTATCAATGCTTTATCTGCATTTGGGAATCCTTCTAGTAATGAGGCATTAGCAGAAAATGATATGAATTCCCTTAATTCTCTCCCTCTTAGTGATGATCTTATGTAGAATCAAGATCCTACCTCATCTCCTCCTAGGATGTCTTATTTGATTCCTTCTTGTGAATCTATTTGTAGTGTTGAGACAACTCACATGGTTTATCCAAAACCCTTTTTTGAATATCAAAGGGTGTCCTTGCATTACTATCAAAGGTAAACCTATGGAATATTTAGAGTCTTTCAATGATCAAGATTCAATTTCTCACACATATCGTACAAGGAATAACCCTCAACCTAACCGATACTTTCTACTTCTTTTCCACCTTCTCAACCCATTCTTTCTCTGCCACCTTGTCTTCCTAGCAAGGAGTATGATTTGATAAACCAAATGAAAAATAATCCTGCCAGGATTTCTTTATGGGAGCTTCTTCAAACTTCACCTACCTACCATGAAACCTTGCAAAAATCTCTAGCAACTCTTCCTAGTCCACTTCCTAATCAAGAGAACATCAATAACTTCTTACAATGCATGCATGCTACCCCGGGTGATCCTATCATTGTATTTACTCAGAAAGATTTACCTTCTAAAAAAGTTCAGAATCAATATGATGCTCTTATGGTTGCTGTTAATATAAATAAGAGTATCATTCGTAGGACCTTGATTGATAATGGATCTAGGCTTAATGTTTGCAGCATGGACATGCTCAAAGTGATTAAAGCTGATCTTTCAATTATTCAACCTGATAATGTTCCTCTACGTAGCTTTGATAACATTGCTAAGAACACTTTAGGCATCATTACCTTACCTATCAAAGTAGGAACAGTCACCCTGAATACACCTATTCATGTTATGTCTGGACCTCTCAATTATAACCTTATTTTGGGTAGACCTTGGTTGTATGAGATGCATGTTGTTCCTTCCACCCTTCACCATAAAGTCAAGTTTATTCATAACAACATGATATATACACTTCATGCAGATGATGCACCAAATCCTTGTTTGAATATTCAAACCTACACTACTCCTACTCCTATTCCTATTCCTAATCCTTCTTCCTCTAATGTTCTTCCTGGTGATGATTGGGGAACCTTGGATTTTAATCCTACCTTTATTTGAGAGTATAAGGTTAATGATCTTAATTTTATGAAGCAACAAAGAGAATTTGAACAACACATTTTTACTTCTACTTCTAATGCCCTTTGTAATAACTTTGTCACTGCTTCTACCCACAATGAATTTATCAAACCTACTAATGATGACATAGTGACTACTGAAGTTCCATTGACTCCTTCTAATATAGCTTCTCATTATGGTCCTAGTTATCATTTCCTAGTTAAACAAGGATTCAATGGTCAAGGATGTGGTAAGAATAAACAGGGAATTCAAATGCCCTTACACCCTGGGGGGCATGAGAATTATTATGGATTGGGATTTAATCCTCAACAACAAATCAATGTTAACAACATCTCAAATAAAACTTCAAAACATGATGAGCCTATGAAGGAATTTGACCAAGAAGTTCTTTTTCCTAAACTCCTTTGTGCTAAGATGATTACTAGACCTAAACACAAAAAGAAATGTAGTCCATACTTGCAGAATCTTCCTTTTTGTTTATATCATAGATTTCATGATAACTCTACTAATGAATGTCAAGCTTTACATTATAAGATTAGGTAGCTCATTGATAGTAAGGTTATTTATATATCATGTGGCAATGAGTTGTATTTCAATCCTATTTTCTCTAAATAACATCTATGTTCCTATTATGGAGCTCCACATTATGTAAACAATGTTAGCCTAATCCTTGGGGGCTCATTGTCTTGTATAGTGTTTTGAGCGATATAATAGGTCCCCTTCCATCATTGTTCCTACACTTTGGGGGCAAGGATACCCTATCATTATTTTCTATCTTTCCGGGATTCACCTCTTTCCTTGGTTAAACAATATCTATCTATTATGTGATATCCAATCATACATGAAAATTTTGGTTTGCATTGAGGATCTCTATCTTTGATCATAACCTATTTCATAATTTGACATTGGGTTTCCATGGTTGATAAATCTCTTACCTTGGAAACTGAATAGTGTGCTATCCCTCACAAGGGTTACTTTTTTCCATTCTTGCATGATATCTCTTTGCATTCGTCCCTTCCATGGCCTCATAGGAGCTGTAACCTTCTTTGCTTGGACTGGGTGTTGTCTATGGATATTGTCTTGATGTTGAAGAAGGCTTTATCCTTGTTCTTTTCTTTCCTTAACATGTCAAAATACTATGTTTTTTCTTTCTTAAGGAGGGGGGCATATATACGGCCTCCCTTGTTCTATATTATATAGTTTTGTTCTAACCTTTTATTTTGTAGCATGCTAAATCCTTAGAAGGTAACACACATAAGTTGCTAAATCTTGAAGAGACACACATTTCCAATTTCAAATATGCTAAATCCTTTGAAGGTAATTGATGCAGGAGCATCCTGGGTGTAAGAGCAATCTTGCATCACCCAAAAATATTTCTGTTTTTGTATTCAATAAGGGCTATTTTGTGCAGAGCTGCTATTTATGGAAAGTAACTATTTTTGGTAATTTTTGTATGTGCTCAGAATGATTTGATTTCTTTCTTGGAGGTTCATTTTGGTCATATAAGTCTGCCAATAAAGTTTCATTTCCAGATCAAGTGTATATTAGAAGATATTGAAGATTTTCGGTATTGGCAGCAGGGTACAGAAACTTTGAACTTAGTTTTGAAGGCTTTAGAGGCCCCGAATGAGGTCAAAAATTTGGGTGACGGGCGCTTGTGCTAGTTAAGCCTGTAGAGCGCTTCGTGGCATTTCCAAAATGGGGTTATAATAGCCGAGCGGGTCAACTGGTGATGACTTATGGTCTTCAGAAGTTGGGCCACCTAAAATGGCGGAAAATAATTTTCTTCAAAATTTTTGTTTGGGTTTCAAAGGTTATCTTGAGCCGACTATGATGTAATAAAATGTAAAATAAAATAATTCTAAGTTGGTCGGCCTTATTGGCTAAAATTTTGGAACCTTCCCAGGCGGTGGAAAATTGCCTATATAAGGAAGGCTGTATTATTGTCTTAGGCAGTTCAGAATAGTTCTGGGTAGTAGATCTGGGTAATAGTTTGAGGCTTTGTCCTACAGAATATTGTAAGGGAATGCCCATGTGGCTTTGTATATTGTAATTCCGAAAGTTTGTAATTCCACATTTGTGGAGATAATAAGAAGCCAATTTTCTGTTCTTGCATATTGTTGTTGTTTCTCTATTTCTGTTATGTGTTTGTGGCATTAAGGGGAGCACCCTTCATCAGGTGGTATCAGAGCAGGTTTTCTTGAGTGTGTAAATAGATCGCTGATTGTGAGGTAGTTTGCACCAGGACCATGGCTAGGGTTTTAGCGTGCATCGCAAAAATGCCTCCACGGAGGGAACGTGGCGGAAGAGCTCGTGTTGTAACACCTGAGGTTAGAGAGCTGTAGAGACAAGTGTGAGCATTGCAAGAAGAGATTCGCAGAGGAATGAATCTTAATGTCAGAGATGAAAGCGAGGATGAAGCTAAAGAAGAATATTAAGAAGGAGAAGTTGAAATTGTGAACCAGGAGGAAGAAAGACTATTTCGGGCGATTTTCAAGATTGGAAAAAGACCTAAGATTGAGGTTCCTACATTTTCTAGAAATCTTAACCCAGAGGAATTGATTGACTGGATCAATGAATGTGAGGAATATTTTGAGTATGAAGATGTTGAGGATCCTGATAGGGTCAAATTTGTGAAAGCCAGACTGAAAGGTCATGCGAAGATCTGGTGGCAAGAAATTCAATTGGAGCGAAATAGAAGAGGGAAAGATAAAATCACAAGATGGGATCGGATGGTGGATAAATTGAAGCGACAGTTCATTCCTGTTGATTATGAGCTTGACCTACTGAAGAAAATGCAGAGTTTGAAGCAAGCAGGAAGATCTGTTCAGGAGTATACAGAGGAGTTCTATCGACTTCTCATCAGAACAGGCCATGCAGAAGCTGATAAAGAGAAAGTTTCCCGATACCTTAATGGGTTAAGGCCAAGCATTCAGGAGGAGTTGAATCTGGTTCGAATGAATAGTATTGAAGAGGCATACCAGTTTGCCCTAAAAGTAGAGGAAAAGTTGAACAAGATGTTTGAGAGCAGACAAAACGGAAGAGGTCACGGTGGACGATCTGGTGGACGGTCATATGGTGGCCGAAATGAAGATCTGAAAAAGAAGGATGAGGCCAGTAGCAGTCAGAATCAGTGAGGAAATAATTCCAATCACTTCCAAGATCAGAATAATAGAGATCAAAGAGGAAGAGGAAGAGGACAAGGATCTGGAAGAGGAGGCTTCCGTGGAACATGTTTTCACTATGGAGAAGAAGGTCATAGGGCATTTGAATGTCCTCAGCGCCAAGGCAAAACAGACAGGATAAATGAAGGCCAGGCCAGAGTTGCACATGTAGATGAAGATGCTAGATCATCAAATTCTGAAGATGCTGAAAGAGGAGAAACACTGATTAACAGAAGAGTCCTGTTGAGTGGTGAGAATGAACCTGAACAAAGGAGGAGCCTGTTTCGCACCAGGTGCAAGTGTGAAGGTAAATGTTGTGATATGATTATTGATAGTGGAAGCACTGACAATTTGGTGTCAGAAGAGATGGTGACAAAGTTGAAGCTCAAGAGACAGAAACACCCACATCCATATCGGATTGCTTGGGTACAGGATGACCACAAGGTCATGGTCAATGAACAATGCCTAGTGAAGTTCAAGATTGGCGGATACCAAGATGAGGTATTATGTGATATCATATCTATGGATGCATGTCATATGTTGTTGGGTAGACCATGGCAGTTTGACAGATGTGCTGTACACGATGGTCATGCGAATACCTATTCCCTGACAAAGGATGGAGTGCGACATAAGCTAAAGCCATTGAAGGAGACCGAAGAAAAGGTATGTGGTAATGCAAGAATAACATTTGTTGATGGAAGGAAATTCTTAGATGGTATGAGGCATGAGCATGTATGTTTTGCTTTAATTCCAAAAGTTGGTAAAGAGGAAGTAGAAGATGTTCCTGTAGAAGTTGCAGATTTGTTGAATGAGTTTCAAGATATTATATCCGATAACGTGCCTGATGGATTACCACCAGTCAGGAAGATCAGTCATCAGATGGACTTGATCCTAGGAGCGAGTTTGCCGAATAAGGCAGCACACAGAATGACACCTGCAGAAAGTGAGGAGCTGAACAGACAAGTACATGAACTGTTACAGAAAGGATTGATCCGTGAGAGTCTAAGTCCCTGTGCTGTACCAGCAGTATTAGCACCAAAGAAGAATGGAGAATGGAGGATGTGTACAGATTCTAGGGCAATAAACAAGATCATAATCAAGTACAGGTTTCCATTGCCATGAATGGATGATATTATGGACTGTTTGAGTGGAGCTGTGTATTTCTCAAAGATAGATCTGAAAAGTGGATATCATCAGATTCGAATCAGAGAAGGAGATGAATGGAAGACTACCTTCAAGACAAAGGAAGGACTGTATGAGTGGTTAGTCATGCCTTTTGGGCTAACCAATGCACCGAGCACTTTCATGCGGCTCATGAATTAGGTTCTGAAAGAATTTCTGGGTAAGTTTGTCATTGTTTACCTAGATGATATTTTGATCTTTAGTAAGACATTGGATGAGCATATCATGCATATTCGTATGGTATTTGAGAATTTGAGAGAAGAGAAATTGTTGATTAATTTGAAGAAGTGCAATTTTGTGAAGAAAGAGTTAGTGTATTTGGGATTTGTAGTTTCAGCAGAAGGTCTAAAAATGGACCCAGAGAAGGTACAGGCTATCTTTGAATGGCCTACTCCAAGGAGTGCTACTGAGGTAAGATCTTTTCATGGTCTAGCTAGCTTTTACAAAAAGTTTATCAAAAATTTTAGCAGTATTTGTGGACCCTTGACTGAAACAATGAGAGGGGATAGAAAAGAGTTTAAGTGGACTAATGGGGTAGAAAAAAGTTTTCAATTGTTGAAACAAAAAGTTACAGAACAACCTGTTTTAGCACTTCCAGATTTTAATAAGGTGTTTCAAGTAGATTGTGATGCTAGTGGTACTGCAATAGGAGCTGTTATGAGCCAAGAAGGTAAACCTATTGCTTATTTCAGTGAGAAGTTAAATGATGCCAAGAGGAAATATTCTGTTTATGATCAGGAATTTTATGCTATAGTTCAGGCATTAAAGAAGTGGAGACATTATCTACTTCTTAAGGAGTTTGTTTTGTATACTGATCATCAAGCTTTGCAATATTTGAATAGTCAAGGAAAATTGAATCAAAGGCATTTGAAATGGGTTGAGTTTTTGCAGAGTTATACATTTGTTTTGAAACACAGGAGTGGAAAGTCTAATAGGGTTGCGGATGCTCTTAGCAGAAGGAAACTATTGCTGACAGAGATGCAGATTGAGGTGGTTGGGTTCAAGGAACTCAAGAATTTATATCCAGAGGATCCTGATTTTGGTGAAACTTGGAAAGCTTGTACAGAACCTGTTACTCTAGACAGGATGAAATGGTTGGATTTCATCATCCAGGATGATATGCTATTTAGAGGGAGTCAGTTGTGCATTCCACGAAGTTCTATGAGGGAGAATCTCATCAAGGAGAAGCATAGCGGAGGATTGGCTGGACATTTTGGTCGTGATAAAACCCTTGGTTTGGTTAGTGAGAATTATTATTGGCCACAGTTGCAACAAGATGTGAAGAAGTTTGTACAAAGTTGCAAAGTATGTCAGATGGCGAAAGGAGTGAAGTAGAATACAGGGTTGTATCAGCCATTACCTATACCAGAGAAGCCTTGGGAGGATATCAGTATGGACTTTGTTCTTGGTTTACCAAGGACACAGCGGGGACATGATTCAATTTTTGTGGTGGTTGACAGATTTTCAAAGATGACACATTTTATTCCCTGCAAGAAGACTAATGATGCTGTTCATGTAGCAAAATTATTTTTCAGAGAAATAGTGAGACTTCATGGTTTGCCAAAGACCATAGTTTCAGATCGGGACACTAAGTTTGTTGGATATTTCTGGCGTACATTGTGGAAGAAGTTGAAGACAGATTTGAAGTTTAGTTCATCACATCATCCATAGACTGATGGACAGACAGAGGTGGTGAATAGGAGTTTGGGGAATTTGTTGAGATGTTTGGTTGGAGATAAGCCAACAGGATGGGATTTGATTTTACCACAGGCCGAATTTGCATACAATAATTCTGTCAATAGGAGCACTGGTAAATCACCATTTCAGATTGTATATGGAAGTAGTCCAAGAAATGCATCTGAATTGAGGAAGATAGATAAAGGAGAAATAAGTAGTGCTGAAGCTGAGGATTTTGCAGAACACTTGAAGAACATCCATGAGGAGGTGAGGAAGCATATTACCAAGATGAATGCATAGTATAAGGTTAAGGCAGATGAGAAAAGGAGGTATAAGGAATTTCAGGTTGGCGATGAAGTCATGGTTTATTTGCGGAAGGAGCAGTTTCCAGTTGGTACATATAACAAGCTAAAAATGAAGAAGTTTGGACCATGTAGGATACTGAAGAAACATGATTCAGGAAACTCGTATGAGGTAGAATTGCCTATTGAGCTAAATATTTCACCAGTGTTTAACATTTCAGATCTGACAGAGTATCATGAAGGAGGTGTTGAAGATGAGATCACAGCAGCACAGTGGAGTATTCCAGCAACTAGTTCAGACACTAAGGAGATCGAAGATATACTGGACAATCGTGTTGGCAGAAGCACAAGGAACAGAACATATGAAGAATATCTGGTCAAGTGGAAAGGACGACCTGTTGAAGATTCATCATGGCTGACAAAGGAGGAGGTTAGCCATCTTGGTTTTCCTCTACACACTTGAGTCGTGACAGGGTCACTTCTCAAATTACCCCGGGTGTCTGATGCAGGAGCATCTTGGGTGTAAGAGCAATCTTGCATCACCCAAAAATATTTCTATTTTTGTATTCAATAAGGGCTATTTTGTGCAGAGCTGCTATTTATGGAAAGTTACTATTTTTGGTAATTTTCGTATGTGCTTAGAATGATTTGATTTCTTTCTTGGAGGTTCATTTTGGTCATATAAGTCTGCCAGTAAAGTTTCATTGCCAGATCAAGTGTATATTGGAAGATATTGAAGATTTTCGGTATTGGCAGCAGGGTACAAAAACTTTGAACTCAGTTTTGAAGGCTTTAGAGGCCTCGGATGAGGTCAAAAATTTGGACGATGGGCGCTTGCACTAGTAAAGCCTGTAGAGCGCTTCATGGCGTTTCCAAAATGGGGTTATAATAGCCAAGTGGGTCAACTGGTGATGACTTATGGTCTTCGGAAGTTGGGCCACCTGAAATGGTGGAAAATAATTTTCTTCAAAATTTCTGTTCAGGTTTCAAAGGTTATCTTGAGCCGACTATGATTTAATAAAATGTAAAATAAAATAATTCTAAGTTGGTCGGCCTTATTGGCTAAAATTCTGGAACCTTCCCAGGCGGTGGAAAATTGCCTATATAAGGAAGGCTGTATTATTGTCTTAGGCAGTTCAGAATAGTTCTGGGTAGTAGATCTGGGTAATAGTTCGAGGCTTTGTCCTACAGAATATTGTAAGGGAATGCCCATGTGGCTTTGTATATTGTAATTCTGAAAGTTTGTAATTCCACATTTGTGGAGATAATAAGAAGCCAATTTTCTGTTCTTACATATTGTTGTTGTTTCTCTATTTCTGTTATGTGTTTGTGGCATTAGGGGGAGCACCCTTCATCAGTAATGCACATAAGTTGCTAAATCCTGAAGAGATACATATTTCACAAAGGTATTCTATGGTGATATGAGGATATAGATCCATGGGTACTTCATAAAATCCATCAGAAGACACACTACATACATGTACAAAGCCGCCAGAAGGTGCACAAATTTTTGGGGTGACTATCAAGTGTTTTCTTGGTGGGCCATCCTATCCTTTTTGTGGTTCACAGTGAGATATAGACATCTTACTGGGTGAGCTAGCCACTCCTCTCTCTTCTTTTCTCTCTTTTCTGTAGTGATGTCTCTCTTATTGTAATCTTGGAGTTGATAAACACTTGAGTCCATGGGGTCTTGACAATTCCTTTGTCCCTTTGATTTCAATAAGATTGTCTTTTTCTTTGTGATCTCCTTTCCCAAGAGTTTGCATCGAGTCCATACTCTTACTAAAGTGAGGGTTAAATGTATCGTCAGAAAATGGAAGCACTTCCATTTAGGACTGGTTTAGCCTTCTGAGTAAGTGTTTTGGGGTCATGTCGAATGCCTTGAATGGGTATTTGACTTGGATATGACTTTTTCCCCTATTCTGCCCCATTTTCCACTTATTTTTTGCATAATTATGGTATCCTGATTTGAAATTATGAGATTCTTGACTTTTGGGTCAATGTCAACCTTTTGGGTCAATGTCAATGTTTTGGGTCAAAGTTGACCTTTTGGGTCAAATTTGACCTAGGTCAAAGTCGACCTCGACCTTGACCCAAGGTCCAAATTTCAAGGTTCCATGACTTCCGGATGTCAAGTTTCGAAAAGAATTGTTTTTCCGCTTCTAGGTCGGTTGTTTTGATCTCCAAAATGGTAAAATCTTAAATTGCATTTAATCTAGGTTCATTTTTAGGGGTATGGGCCCAATGGGAATTTATTTCTCATATGTGGTCCCTCTAGAAGTTTGTGCCCTAGATTACTATAAAAGGAGGCCTTCCTCTCTTATTGTATCCATCTCATCTCTCATCCTCATAATCTCTCAAGCAGTCAAGAAAGTGAAATCAAGGAAGAAGGAGAAGGTAAGAATTCAAAGATTCATTCGTCTTCAAGCCTTCAAGAATTCAAGATCCAATTCATGAAGGAGATCCATTGTTAGCCATTGAAGGATTCAATCTCTATGGAGTCCTCTTGTTGAAGATTTCTCCATCCATCCATTCAAGCCTCTTCCTATTCCAAGATCCATTCAAGATTGGTGTTGAAGATCTAAAGAAAATTGATTGGAAACATCCTACATTCCATTCTACATTCATTTGGAGCATCCATACTTGTAGAATCAAGGATTCAAATCCTCCACAAGGGTTTCAACATAAGCAAGGTGAATTGTTCTATTTACTTTGTTTATCTCTACAATTTCAATTAAATTTCAATGTTAATTCCTAAATTGGGGTTTAACTAAGGAAAAGCCCTCCCCCCCAACAAACAAAACCATTTTTCTTACAGGTATAGGTGCGGGATGACTCTTCTGTCATATAGTAGTGACTGTAGGACTGACTACTTTGTCACACAATAGTGGCTACAGGATTGACTACTTAGTCACACAATTACTGTAGGAAACCTATAGAAAGAATCTATCCATCCAATGACTTAAAATACAACTTTTAATGCCCATTTTTTATTAAAAAAAATCTTATTACACCAACTAGACACCACCATTGAATAGACATTCTTGATATCATGAGGAATAGACTACTTAATGGAATTTTTGGAAAATATATGCAAAGAATTTCTCCCAGAATTAGAGAATTGAATCACTCACACCCTTGAAAAATGATTTGAAATAAGAAAAACCAATTTACTATTTTAGAAGTGTGGATAGATATAAACCTTTTCTTGGTGATCATTGCATGTAATGATTTCTTTGATAAAAGTATGAATTACCATTATGTTCCATGTGAGAGATGGAACCTCATTCTATGAAATGGAAGGGAAAGTAAAAGTTGATGTTTCTATTTTCTTAATTAAGATTTATGTATTGGTGTGACCATGATTTTTTTTTGATAGGAAAAAGTAGCAAGAGGGTGCTGGCCCATACAATGACTAAAAGCACATTAACAACATGTTAATGGAAATAGCCAAACATAATAGTAAAGCAACAAAACCAATCACACTTGCCTCTATCAAAAACAAAGTTAATGAAGCTAACTAACCAAAAAATGAAAACAAGCCTAAAGCTATTGATGTTTAGATTATTACCAATCCAGAGCCACACATGGCTAGTATCAAAACAATAAAAGTTAACAAAGTCCCCATACACAACACCGGGGAAACTCGAACTGTAATTAACCAAAATAAAAACCTCCATAACAAAAACTATTTTTTTTCCCCCAACTGTCTGGATAGCAGAGTGTTGGACCATTCCTCCTGAAGAAACTAGAAGAGATCTTTGTTATCTTCATCCTCCACCAGAGCACCACCAGCCAACTTTTCCTACACAAGACACATAGTAGTAGCCAAATTCCTCATAATTTTAAGGGAAAATTTATTGGTCAATCTACAGTGATCCTCCAGCCTCTGAATGTTCTTCTTGATGTCCTCAATGTCTCTGTCTAGCTCCTCAAATTTCTTTTTGAGGGTGCCTCTAAAGCAAGTCACCTCAGGGGGAGCTAAGTTGTCTTTGGGAATAGACTCTCTATTCAGGGCCCTAAGGGTGGGGTTCGGTGGGGGGGTGGGGTTAATGGGGGTATTCAAAGTATTATAGTGGCTAGAGGGGGGGTGGGTGTTAACCCTTGGGGGGCTAGTCAGATGGTCAGAAGAATCATTCAGGGATTCAGTAGAAGGGGAATCTTTCCAGGAAACCTCACGGGAAGCAGTTTCCTTGAGCCTAGACTTACATTGCTCTTTAGCAATTCTACTTGAGCACATGTGACTGGTACCACTAAGGTCCACCTCAATGTTGACTTGACTATCCATGCATTTCTTCAATTTATGTTTACGGTCAGTGTCGAGGGTGCTTTCAGACTTAATTCTGAGGTCCACAGAGTCAGAGATGTAGGAATCCTCCTGACTAGTCTATTCCTTGTGGAGTTTTTTGTGTTTCTTTCCTCCACCCACAATAGAATCGGTCTCCTAGGCAATTTGGAGGGAGTGAGAAGAGGACTGGGTAGGTTTGGCAGTTTCAACCTGAGAAACATCATGGGTAACTTCCTAAATTATAGGAGGGGGTTGGGGGGCTGGGCAGATGGCTTTGTGAAACTGATAGAGATGGAGGAGGAGGCCCTGATGGAGGATGGGAATAGGTTTGTCCAGGTTAACCTTGATATCCAAAATGTTTCTCTCAATAGACTGCAGAAGGTAAAAAGGAATAGACATCAAATCCTTATTTCTAATATGGTTTAGAAAAGGCAGATGGTAATAGTAGAAGATAGTGAACATACCCTCTAGCGTTACTTCTTGATAATGAGGCAGATTTTAGGCCAAAACTCAGGAAGCTCCTCTTTGTTAAAGCCCCCTTGTTTCTTCACAAGTTTCTCACCCTCCCAGAAGAACTGGTTGAGGTTAGTAGGGTCTGGAGTCCGGAGTCCGGCTAGTTTTTTTGTATTTTCTCCCTATCATAGGAAGCCCTGTAGCTTTGTCGATGACTTCTTCATTAAGTTGAAAGTGAATGCCTCCCACCGAGACCTTCCTGTTATCCCAAGTGGAGATGAACTGCTTCGAAATTCGCTCATCATGTCCTCCCCTCATACGATCCATGAAACCCCAAATCCCACTTTCCTTACAGTAATGAGTAACCAGAGCGTCATTGGAAAAGGCCTCGTCAATCTTATCAGGTTCAATGTGAAGAGTATTTCCCCCCATCTCAAAATCCTGGTCTACCAGCATCAAGGAAGCCTAAAAACTAGAGAGCCGAGTAAAATTGCAGATGTTGGAAAACCTCTTATTTTGACAAAACTTTCCCAAAACTGGGTTATACATAGAGCGCTGGCTTTGAAGAAATCTTTGGAAAAGGTGCACCATACCACTAGATCTAACTGATCTATAGGTGCCTTTATTGGCAATAAGATCGAGGATACGCTTGCTGTCCAGAATCACCAAGTAGGCTTCCTGATTCAGACAACCTTTACGTCCAATGTAAGGAAAGTAATTATCAACTTGCATGGGGTAATGGGAGCACATTTTAATAATTTCACAAAACTTACTAACACGCCAGCATGTGATCTAGCAAGATTGCAAATTAATCATGACAATGGAGTACATTGATTCAAATTCTTTTCCTCCCTGATGATTTGCTGAGTCATCAAGGGCAAGTTGCTCGCCCCACTCCAGTTGGTGAGTTTTTGCTGATGTAAGCTAATCACAGCCAAAGAGTCGACAACTTGATTTCCTTCTTTGTACATGTGTTCAATAGTGTAGTGTTGGAAGTTGTTCAAAAGCGTTTTGATTTCTAGTAGGATGGGATTGGTCCACCATCCCACACTGGTCCCACTTTTGATAGCTTGAATCACCACTTTGGAGTCTCCTTCAATAGCCAAGTGTCTTACGTTCAAATTGATAGTAGTTTGAATTCCCCATAAAAGGGCCATTCCCCCAGCTTGGGTAATAGTGCCATTTATAATGGGACCAGTGAAAGCAATTAGGCAATTTCCCTTATAGTCATGAAGGATCCCACCACCACCTTAACCCTTAGTGTTAATAACACCATCAAAATTTAATTTGATCCATCCTCTAGTAGGGGCCGTCCATTTAGTGGCTATTCTGGCTAATTTCTTGGTGTCATAAAATCGAGAGAACCTCGATAGGATATTCCATGTATCAGTAGTTCTAACCTCCCAGGTGTTGGGGGGAGCAGAGGGGAGCTTCCAATTGGCCACTCAAGTATTCTCACATAGAAGTCTGGTACCTACTGGAGACAGGTTCCAGTGGGGGTACTCTCATCTCTGAAGATACGATTGTTCTTTTCCTTCCAGATCCCCCTAGTAGATGTGGGGGGGTATCATACACTAGAGAAATTGGAGTAGAGGATAATTGGAAGGAGATCACCAGTAGTTGAATTGATGCACATCCCAACCAATGACCCACGGGACCCCCAAGTTGCCAAAAATCTCTTGCTAGATGCTACTGGCATACTCACAGTGGATAAATAGATGATTCACTGTTACTTCCTCTTTCATACATAGGGCACATCTATTTTCCATGGAGAAACCCCTTTTAACTAGGTTGTCTTGGGTTAGAACCTTCCCATGCATAAGGGTCCACCTAGAAAAAAATAATTTTTGGTGTGAGTTGTGGAGTCCAAGCTTTCTTCCAGTCCTCCATGTTACCATTCTCCTTAAGTAGTAGGTTGTAGGTAGAATTAATAGAAAACTTCCCCATCTGAGTGGGGTCCCATAGGACAGTATCTTCATGGTCCAAAGTTTTGATGTTAAGGTTCTCCATAAGCTCCTTTCCCATCTTCATCAGGTTCGGTCTGTCTCTCAACCATATCTGTAAGTCCTTCCACTCTCTACCATCCATGTAGTTAGAGACTCTATTGCCCATAATAGGTCTGAGATGATCCATAAGAGGTTTAAATTTGCATCCTAGGTTGGGGTGATTTAAAATCCAGTGGTCTTTCCAGAACCCAATGGATCTACCATTGCCAACCTACCAGAATGCCCCTTTGGAGAGAATGCTTCTACAATTGCAAATGTTCTTCCAGAGCTTGGATCCAATTGGAAGGTCATTATCTTGGAACTTCCTTCTGAAGGGGAGACCTTGGAGGTACTTGTCTTCCATAATTTTGCACCATTCCACCTTCCCCTCAATGAGCTTCTAGGCCACCTTAGTAGTTAGAGCTTTATTCATCTGACCAATTTTTCTTAATCCCAACCCGCCCAGGCATTTCGGAAGGTAGACAGTATCCCAGTTCACAAGAGACAACCTTTTTGTCTCCTCCGAACCTGCCCATAGGAAGGTCCTCTGGATCTATTCCAACTTATCAGCCATGTTACTCTTGATTTTAAAGAGGGAAAGGAAATAGACAAGGACTCCTTGGAGAGTAGCCACCACCAACTGAAGTTTTCTAGCATTGCTTAAAATTTTCCCTTTCCAACCCGCAAGCTTTTTTTGAGTCCTTTCCAGAATAGAGTTCTAGAATTCCTGGGAAACTTCTTTGATAGTGAGGGGGAGACCCAGGTAGGTTGAAGGAAGCAAGGTAGCTAAACATCCCAGGATTTGAAGCACCTTGTTTTGGGTCTCCAAAGGTGTATTGAAGAAGAATAGATGACTCTTTTGATAGTTAATGCATTGACCAAAAGCCCAGGCATAACATTCCAGAATTTGTTTCCATTGCCTAGCCTCAATCACTGAAGAGACCCAAAAAGGAAGGTGTCATCAACAAATTGTTCTAACACCACTTGGGGGATGATGGAAGCTGTTTAACCCCTTTTATTTTCCCCCTATCAGACAACATACAAAGATTCCTGCTAAGAACATCAACAACCATAATGAAGAGGTAAGGTGAGAGAGGGTCTCCCTATCTAAGACCTTTTTTCGGAGTGAAGAAAACCCCCGGGGAGCCATTGACTAGAATAGAGAAGCACACGGTTTGGGTACATTCTTTGATGATTTGAATAGCTTTCTCCTTGAACCCCATTTTATTGAGAATTTTGATAAAAAAAGACCAATTGAATTTGTTATAGGCTTTAGAAATATCTAGTTTAAAGGCCATACCTGGAATCTTGCTCCTGTCCATAGAATGGATGATCTCATGAGTGGCAATAGCCGCATCCAGAATTTTCCTTCTGAGGACAAATCCCTTCTAAGCAGGGTAGAATAACTTCTCCAGCAAGGGCTTTATCCTTCTGATTAGGATCTTGGTGAGAATTCTATAGAAGGTGTTGTAGAGGCTGATAGGTCTAAAATCCAACATAGAGGTGGGATTATCATGTTTAGGGATGAGAACAATGTAGGTTTGATTATGTTGCCTAAGGAGATGCCTAGTCCTTAAAAGGTCTCTAGCAGCAAAGGTGACATCAGTACCAACAATGTCCCAGTATTCCTGAAAGAAGGCCGGGGGAAACCCGTCAGGCCCAGGGGCCTTGTAGCCGCCCATAGCAGAGACTGCTCTTTTAACCTCCTCATCCGAGACCCTTTCTGTTAGTCTTTCATTGTCCTCCCTAGTAACAACACACTGGATATTCTCTAGGAGTTGATTTTGAATGTTGTTTGGGCAGATCGGACCCTCCTCAGAGAATAACCCCTTAAAGTATTTAATAGCCACCTGATTAATGTTGTCCTTTTCCTTGACTATGATCCCATTCTCATCCATAATAGAAGTAATGGTATTCCTTTTTTTGTGGATGCTGGAAGATATGTGGAAGAAAGAAGTATTTTTGTCTCCTTCGGTAAGCCATTGGATCCTCAATCTTTGCTTCCAGTAAATTTCCTCTTTTTTTAGAGTTTCCTACCAGAGCTCAATTTTCTCTTTGTGGAGGTCCCCGAAGTTATGCTTTCTCCAACCTTTGACCTCCATTCTAATGATTTGAAGCTTTTGAGCAACTCTGAACATGGCAGTGCCTTTAATTCTAGTGCTCCATTAGAGTTTAACTTGGTATCTGAATGAAGGGTGAGAGCACCACATGATTTCAAACCTAAAGGGGATTGAGCTGACTTTAGGGGATTCAAACCAGCGTAGGAGGAGGGGGTTGTGGTCTGAGGTAGTCCTGGGAAGGGAGGTTAGGGAGGAATTCAGATAGAGATCCCAGGAGGACAAAGTCAAGACCCGATTGAGTCTCACCTGAATAAGGTTATTGCCTTTTCTGTTGTTAGACTAGGTGAAGGGGTTCCTAGTTAGGTCAATATCCAGGAGGCCAGTATCAGATATAAAATCCACCAAATCCCTCATACTATCAGAGTAATCAACAAGCCCACCACATTTCTCTAAGGGATAGAGGGGAGAGTTGAAGTCTCCAGTCAGAAGAAAGTTTCTCGAGCCATTTTGAGCCAAACGGGCACAAAGATCATTCCAAAGAATAACTCTACCAGGGTGGGTGTTTGGGGCATAGATGTTAAAGGTTATCCATTCTACCATGATTTGTTATTCTAGAGTATAGAAATATTTTGGCACACTAATTCCATTACTTTAGTCAGTTTTACTTTGTTAGACTACCTCTAGTTGGGCTGGGTATCTTTCATTTCAGGAAAGATTCTGGGGAAGCGTTAATGCTTTGTGGTAGGGTGGAAACATACTCCTATAATATTCTCACCCTTGCTGACATTTGTGAATAGGTTAATGATGCTTCTTACAGGAAGGACTTTCTTTTTCAAGTGTTACACAATTACGTATTCGACATTGTCGTATTTGGTAAATTTTGTTGATTACTTTTGTCGTTAATATGGAAGTACATGCATTTTAATCTAATCCTTATATTTTATTGATGTGATTCGATAGTTGGTATGAAAATCTCTTAGGTTGTTACCTAGACATGACAACTTGTACTTTTTTGAAATTGATACGACATCTCTTATCATGGTTTCTTTAGGACACTTGATAGATGGTCGACTTTCCTCTTATCTTTGGACAAAGGTATGCTTTAGCATCTTGACAATTCTGGTCTTAATTGTTTTTCTTTGATTCCTATATTGTAGGGAATTGACTAGTATCTTGTCAACCTATGCATTCAACTATTGAATTTTTGACCGACTCCCAAAAATTGTGAGGTTTACTGATGTGGCTTTTTGTGTCAAAACCTCAGTCTTTACATATGGTATCAGAGCTCTAGTTTCCATACTAGGGCCTTGAGTTCACTATGCTTAGTTTCTACCCTTACTCGCATAAATTGCAAGTCAATTAATGCTTGGTCTATGAATGTAAGTGTAGTTCCCTGGATTTCCTATAGTGTCTTCCGATTTCAATCTATCTTGATAGGAAAGGATAGGATGTTCCTTGTATTATGGGAAATAGACACTTGAGGGATAATATTTCTTATGCGTGTGAAATTTTTTGAACGTCCCTAGTAGCTCTTAAAACTATGACAGTTTGAAATAGTTATGTGAGCCTGGCAACTGTCTACCTTGAGTGGTATGATTGATTCATGTTCCATATTGTAAAATGTTAGAACATGTTAAAAAGAAATTGAGGTACTTTGTGTGTGGGATACACTTTAAAATTTAATGCCTTTTTCGAGCTATATTAGTATAGAAAAGAATGAAGATAAAATTTTATGAGATATTGTGTAGTTAGATAAAGATGGTTATGCAATAAGGTAAGAGAGCTTGCCAGAATTTAAGACTTAGCTTGTGATAAATGAAGGAAATATGTACTATTGTAAGGTATATTTGCAAGTTTTATGAAATGATTTTAATACTAGAACCTTTTGAAATTCTTAGAGAAGAAGAATTCAACATGTTTTATATGAAACATAAATTTGTAGAAAATTATGAAAATATATCTATATGTCTTACCTTACATGGCATGAGATTTCAAAAGAAAAGAGAGAATTAACAATTCATGTGGGTTGGATTTAGTGGATAGAACAATGTTGTTTAAGCTAATTGAATGTGTTATTACAAGATGATGTAAACTTTGAGACTTATGTTCTAGAAGTATGGTCATGTTCTTTAGTGTACCTTGGATGCAAGGTGATGTGTAGCTTTTACTCCCTTCTTGTGGCTAGTGTTATTCACTCTGTAAATGTGATTTGGTTTCAATTTATGTTTTATTATGAACTTTGATGAACTTTGAAAGAGGTAAAGGACTAGCTTGGAATTTTAAGTTCTCTTGTGACCACCTAGCCACCAATTTTGAGTTTTTCAATCAATTGAGATTTTGTTCACAGTTACTTCTTGATTTTTCTTATGATCATTGAGGGTCTGAATTAAAATTTGCAACTTCAACTATAATGATCTTAGGGTAGCTAGAATATGTGTTTTAAGTTTCTAGTCCTATGATGTGAAGTAATGTCATCTATCATGTTCATCATATAACATTGATAGATTGTGAAAGGGAATAGATTGTAAAGAACATACCATTCCTAATCTTGCATTCATATGTTACTTGAAATATGTTTCAATTATTATGAAATGATCAAATTGAATTGACATGCAAATGGTTGTGTATATTAGAAATGCATTTGATGAAATAATTAACATTGGTTGATATTATTTGATGTGAATTATGGATGCTATGAGGAGCATTGCATGGGTACTCAAGAAATGCTAAAATCTATAGAAAACACATCTTTTTGACATTAATATGATATTACTATCGCATGGGTGATTATATTTGAGACCTTGCATGAAATTATTATGAGATGATTGAAATAGATGTACCATTTGATGCATTTGAGGATCAATGAGTAGGTCGACATATTTTTATGGAAATGAAATAGAGCTCTTGGGTTATGACTCATAATTGGTGTTTTTGATAGAATGGTCAACACCCCCTTATTTTTATGTGTATGTTCATTTGACTAGATGATTCAAACTATGTGATTGCTTATGATTAATGAGATTTTTCATGATGAAGGGCATACTTCTTTTGGATTAGTTGATTGTTGTATGACTTGTATGCTCTTGTTAAATGAAATATTGCATGAAAGAAAATTATATGAAATGCATGAATTGCATCTTTTTTTTTTCTTACTTTAAATGAGTATTGGAAAGCTTACCTTTTGGTGAGGGTGCTAATGTGGAAGAAGTAAACAGGGAAGGGTAGAAAGGGATGTTTCTCTACCTGCCAGTTTTCATTCCTGGTGATAAAAAGATGCTTTGGCCAAAGCTTGTTCGCATATGTTTTTATAAATATGCTGCCCATGTTTCATCTCCCTGCCACATTCATGAACAATAGAAAGTTTCATGGCTGCACCAGATACCCCTTTCCTTTTATTCCTTTTGGGCATTGCAAGGTTGGGAATTCTTAAGGGTGATAGAATCCCAAGGAAGTGTAAGGCTTTGTGGATAGAACAGACAAGCGTCCGAGCCACACTCCTGTCTCAAGATTTGCAGATGGACGGCTGACTGTCCAATGGCATAGGAGACATGGACTTATAGAAGGACATATGTCCAATTACAATTAAGTGTCTTGTTTCATGATTGACCTTTATGGTTATGTTTTTGGATGCATTGTTATAGATGTATGACATACATTGATGTGTTGATTTTATATGGTGATGAATTATCATGATTTATTTGGATGCTTATGCTTAGATGAAGCACACTTGCATTACATTGATGAAAATGTGAATGCTTATTTGTAATAAGATGTAAGACTTGTAGGACTTATATTATTTTAGAGATGAAATATAAATGCTATGATGAAATGAGTTGAAAATTTTCTTTGAAATATTTCTGTGACGAGATGGGTATGAGGGCCTAAGTCACATAAATGAGAAAATGGATCTACTAACCTTTTCAGGTGATGGGCGAGGATGTATGAATGATTTTCTCATTTAGTGAGTATCACATATTAGATGGTACGGATGAATTATTTACTTACTTGTGATCAAAGTGTGATTTAAAGAATATTTTAGTTGAAATTTAGAAATCTTCAAATGACTTTTTTTTTTCTTGAATATAGAATATTATAATTTTTATTTTATGAAGTATTGACACTATGATTGGGCTAAAATATTGTGAGTATATAAATATTAATATGCCAAAAAAGAGGGTCCAAGTAGCCAAAAAAGTACTCAATTTATTGTGAATACCACGATATGGTATAGTAAGCATAGGTATGTGGGTCCTTTGTTTCTACTTAAGAGTATCATGTAAGTTATTTCTGAAAGCACTGAGTATGAGAATGTTAGATTTTCAATTTTGATTATGATAGCGACATGAAATGATGTTTTGATGTTGTTCCTATGTATCACAAATGGAATGACACATTATAATAAAGGGGGAATATTTTCAGAGAGAGGTAACTCTAACCTCAAGTAAAATTGAAGGATAGTAATGGAATTCACACACTCACATAGAAAATGTTATTGAAATAATTATGATTCAAGTGTGCTTTTTTTTTCTCCAAATGTATTTGTTTTTTGTGTGCATGTACTTACTAGAATGCACATTTGATGAAAATCTGACTTTATGTAAGCAAATGAAATTGAATCTTGTTGATTTTTTGCTAGAATCTAAAAGTGTATACATGCATTACCTTTAATATTTGAATAATGGGACATGATTTATTATCATATAAATTGTAAAACTATTGAATTATCTTTGAATATGATTGCAAATTTTGAATTATGCATCGAGATGATACATTCTTAAGGGGGGAAGGATGTCACAGCCCTATCGGGAACAAATAATTAATTATTTAGTTATTAATTTGGGAGTGATTTTGGGGATTGGGAACTTATGAAACCAACACTTTTCCTTTAATTGTTCCTAAGAAAATGTGAGTGGATTATTTTACCATTTTTTTTAGGGAAGTTAAAAAGGGATGGTTGGTGATTCACTGAGAGTGTTGGCAACTAGATTGAGGAAAACTAGGGCTGTTTTAGAGGAGGAGACGTGTGCATAATTTGGGGGAAATTAATATGAAGAAGAGGACGCACAACAAGAAGAAAAGGAATAATATAAGGCACACACATGTGGGAGAATGGGAGGAAAGATTTTATCTGCCTCATTTCTGAGTAGAAATGGAGGAAAAAAGAAGACTTTGGCATTTTTTTAATTTTTCTAGCGCAAATGTTCAAGGGAGCGGTAGAGAAAGATGGAAGTTATTGGTAACAATTTTTGCAATGAAAATGGTGATGGCTTCTTGGTTGTCCCTCTCTCTCCCTCTTTCTAGGGACTATTCATTCCTTGCCTGCTTTAATTTGAAGAGAAGAGAGCTTGGATTTTCAAAGAGGTAACACACATTACAGGTGTCTCAAGTCCTGAACCAATCAACTCAACAAAGATGGAGTTCAATATAGAAAATCCCATCACTGGATGCCAGAAGAAGTTGGAGATTGATGAAGACTAGAAGCTGTGAGTATCCATAATTTTTTTTAAGCTCTTCTGGTATTTTAAAAACAATTTTTTTTTTGTCAGGATTGAGCAATATAGTGTAGTGTATGTGTGGTATAGTGGGAGGGTGCCATTTTAAATAGTAAGGTAGAAGAACAAAGAACCATCTTATTCTTATGCTCGAGGGATGGTGTTAATTTTAGCTTCTTCCATATGTGTGTCATGCTACTATTCTAATTTAGTCTTATAGATGGCTATGGTGGAAAGCATGTGGGCTTTCACCATTTATCTAAATGACTACTAGAATGTTTTATATTTTTCTTAACATTGTTTAAGAGGTCTTGGGTGCATGTAAATTGTCTTCAACAATGTTGTTGAATGAGCTATTTTAACATTTACTCATTAGTTATACAAATTTAGGATCATAAGAAAAATTGCCATTGTAATACAAGGTGTCATCCTTTATATTATCACATCTTCTCTAGATAGAGTTGACATTAGACTTTAGATATCATTTATATGCGACATGAGTTTGGGTAAATTCAGTTTGTCATGTATTTTAAAGACTAATCTTTTGATATGATTGTCTTACATCACTCCTTTATGTGCATTATCCTTTATGAAATCATGCACATTCAACTGTTTGAAATAATAATTGGTAGCCATAAAAATGAAATAGTTGTATATCCAATTGGCATTTTGAGTTAGGAACACTTTTTGTTTTAAAAGAATCATCATACGATCTAGTGAGTTTTACTTTTGGGGCACTTAATACGTACCAAGCTTCACATTATTTTAGTGTTTGAAGGCTCTAAACTCTTATGTATATAAATAGAAATTTAGTTTATTTTCTGATTTAAGATTAAAACAATAGAAATTATTTCAGTAAAAGGTCACTTGCATACAATTTATTGATGTTATAGATCTGAAAACACTTATTGATTGTATAAAATTTTGGAATTGAAATCAGTCATCATAGTGGAAAATCCTATGAGTAAACAAAAGACAGAATACCAAATAATCTGTTTGATGATCAACTCTATTTGAAGTTAAAGGATGGAAAATTTAGGGAATCAAGTACATTGTTTTAATTATTAAAATTGCGACAAGATACAAGTGTACTTTGTTGAATGGAAAAAGTTTAATTAAGTATATCTTGTTGCTTCCTATGCCATTATTATAAGTTGCTTCTTTTAAAATAATCACTTGGTGCTATTTTTAGTTTTGGAAAGGCGTTGGTATATTAAACACAGTGAATGATTAAAAGGCTTTTAGCTTGTATTGATTTAAATACTCAGAAATTAAAGTTAAATCTGCAATATAATGTGAACCATAGTCTCCTTATGTTTACTATTGAATGGCATGCTACTATCTTAGATAACCTTCCTTAATAAACATTGATGAATAAGAATGATGAAAGATGAATTTTCCGACCTTATCTCATATCGTGATTATGTGAATGCTAGACAAGTAAGTTCAATAATCAAACATGGAAATAGAATTTAAATACTATTTTTGCAGGTGGATATAAGAGTAAGGAAAATTGTTTATGTTCCTATGGAACCATTGAGATGTGATAATTCTAAGAGAAATGTGCTAAACAAGAAGATTGCTTGATCCTTTAGATATGGATTTTATTTTAATGTTTAGTGCATTTATTGAAAACTCTTGACTACACAAAGAAATGTAATGAAGTGTTGAGGTATTCTCTTGATTCAAATATCATAGCTTAATTGCCATATGCATGAAATCAAGCTAGGAACTTTGAGGTGTTATCAAAGAAAAGATTGTTACTTCATTTGTTGTATCTGAGATATACTTTTTAAATGTCCATGATAGCAATATATTACTCATGATCCTATTAAGGAGAACTAAATTACCTTACTTTTACTATTTTAGAAGTGTGGATAGATATAAACCTTTTCTTGGTGATCATTGCATGTAATGATTTCTTTGATAAAAGTATGAATTACCATTATGTTCCATGTGAGAGATGGAACCTCATTCTATGAAATGGAAGGGAAAGGAAAAGTTGATGTTTGTATTTTCTTAATTAAGATTTATGTATTGGTGTGACCATGATTTGTTATTCTAGAGTATAGAAATATTTTGGCACACTAATTCCATTACTTCAGTCAGTTTTCCTTTGTTAGACTACCTCTAGTTGGGCTGGGTATCTTTCATTTCAGGAAAGATTCTAGGGAAGCGTTAATGCTTCGTGGTAGGGTGGAAACACACTCCTATAATATTCTCGCCCTTGCTGACATTTGTGAACAGGTTAATGATGTTTCTTACAAGAAGGACTTTCTTTTTCAAGTGTTACACAATTACATATTCGACATTGTGGTATTTGGTAAATTTTGTTGATTACTTTTGTCGTTAATATGGAAGTACATGTATTTTGATCTAATCCTTATATTTTATTGATGTGATTCGATAGTTGGTATGAAAATCTCTTAGGTTGTTACTCGGGCATGACAACTTGTATTTTTTTGAAGTTGATACAACATCTCTTATTATGGTTTCTTTTGGACACTCGATAGATGGTCGACTTTTCTCTTATCTTTGGAAAAAGGTATGCTTTAGCATCTCAAAAATTCTAGTCTTAATTGTTTTTATTTCATTCCTATATTGTAGGGAATTGACTAGTATCTTGTCAACCTATGCATTCAACTATTGACTTTTTGACCGACTCCCTAAAATTGTGAGGTTTACTGATGTGGCTTTTTGTGTCGAAACCTCAGTCTTTACACAATATCTTCTTTACTTTTCTGTACGAGGGGACTGATTTTCACCTTATTGCAGCTCTCTTCTTGAAGTATAAATTCTATTTTGACATCATATTCATTTTGAGAAACAACCTTGTGTATTGTGATTTTTTTATTTTCTAAAACAAGGTTGTCTTCATTTGCCTCCTCATAAATCAACATCTTGTCATCAATATGTGAACAAAATTTATCTATGATGCTAGAGAAAATGTCTTCATTGATTTCCAAAATTGTTGAAATAAGATTGGCTCTTGGTTGTTATTCTTCATGGATCCAACATCCATATTTTTTGCTATTGCTTGTGGTAATTTTGCAAACTTTTATAATCTAAAGTGCTTGGAATGGAAACTATGATTCTATAAAAATGACAATGAGCTGCTAAAAACTCAAAGAATCTCATAGCTTGACTCATCCCTGGCAATGACGTAAAAAATGTTGGACTCCTATAATGGTTTTAATAACTAGGCTTTAGAACCATAACTTATGGATTGGACATCCATACTAAGTAGTTATCTCATCATTATGAAGGCACATTTAAATTATCAAGCCAACAACGTATACTTGAAATAGATTTGGAAAGTATATGCACTATTAGATTATCTAAGTTATTCTATCATTGCAAAAATAAAAGTATAAAAATGCTGGAAATGAATCTAATTGCATAGTAATGGCTATAGGAAACTGTGTAATACACAACAATTTTCTATGTGTTCTACTTCTATAAGTACCAAAGATAAAAACTATCATAAGTGGACCTTGCTTAGATAATTTAAAATCTGATATATGTCCTTAAAACATCATACACATGTAACATGCTTCCATGAAAATGCAATCTACAAATTTTATTAAAATTATTGATGGTATTACAAATTTCCTTCTATAGAATGATGGCTCTCTAAAGCTAATGAGAAAATGCCATTTTCTCCTTCTTTTTCTTGATTATAATTTTGAATATATAAACTTATTGACTCCCTAGCAACCATCTAACATGTGTCTCATCATTCCTTTAAACAAGGAAGAGACTTATTCTAAAATAATGACTAAGACAAAGAGTCCTATTACAACTTGTCTTCTTGACTGATTGGGAAAAGAGTTTGTTTGCACTCTTTTATGAAAAAGTTGATTTGTTGGATTATTTTTGTGTTCATAAATATAATGCCAATCATATCCAACCTCCTTTGAAGTTATAACTCAAATTGCAATAAATAGAAGAAGTTTGACTAAGTCTGCTAATTTGTTGTTCCACTTTTCCTGCAACTAGATTAAAATAGATCGTTCTCACTTATTATTGTGACTTATCTCAAATTCTTTTACCAGGTTATGCTCCTCCTTCTTAGCTTTCCAAATTATTTTAAAATCTAGATTTCATTAAGAAACGTGGAAGATATGATCATTTTACTAAGACTGGGTCTTGGTTGCCTTCAAACTCGACTATTTTTACTCAGTAAACTTCAAATAAGTGCTTCTCATTAACTATTGTGAATTAGATCAAACAATTTTAACACATTTTTCTTATCTTTTTCAGATTTCTAAATCATTAAGAAAATCTAAAATTTATTAAGAATTGAGTGAGATATGCCTATTTTATTGAAACTAGTTATTGACTGTTTCTGCATTTCCTGCAACTGCTGAATATTGACAAGTGTTAACTTGATTCTCCTTCTTTCTAGCTGCATGAACGACTCAAATATCTCACAAAAAACATGTTAATAATATTAAAACATTTATTATTTAATAATATCCATTTATCATAATAAATCATCATAATTTAGCATTAACTAGCTAGACATGTTGGCATAATACATTGACAACATGTAGTTTGGTCTATTTGTGAGCAGTTGTAATTGCGTAACTACGTAACTACTTAGGTCATCTATTACAAGTCCATAACTGCTCCACCTCCATAACTACTCTATTCTCTCCATGTTTATATACCTTATCTTTGATCAGAATGAATATCAAATTGAATGGTTTATCACTCTCATTTGGTATCAGAGCATTCTTGCGATTCTATGCTCCAAGAATGATGTACGATTCTGTGATCTCTCTTTAAGTAGTAGAACTTGCTAAAGGCATTGGCATAGCATGTTGTGCAGATAAAATGATGTGCATGGGGGCTGCATGTTATGACTTTAACAAGCTTGATTTTCTTTGATGGTTCTAAAGTACTATACACTAGGAGAGTTGTAGGCTCGGTAGGAATATGACATTCCTTTACACAATTACACCAACTTGCAACTACAATAATTGAAAGGAATTCCAAATTCTTTTATTTCAAAATTTTGTTATTGCCTCCTTTATTGGAAAGAATAAAAAAAAAACACAGTTATGAATTTTATCAGATGAGGTAGTTGCTGAAGAAAAAAAACTATTAATAGAGTCTGTAGATGGTTATAAAATTATTTGGTCTGATCATGTGAAGGCTATCAAAGCAGATTGACATCTAGAAAGGATACGTTTAGCATTATGGTAGATGATGCTTTTCTAGCAGCAGACTGCAATTACAAGAATATCTGTATGAAAGGTGTTAAAGGCAGTTGCAAAAGGCGACATAAGGAGTAAATTCTACTAACAGACTGAACAAAATTTACATACAAACCATGTTTTTGACCAGATAGATATTTATTAATCTTTGTTTTTTGAAAGACAGATTGGTATTTTGGACAGATGAATGGTATGAATGTTTTTCACCACCTCCTTTCTTTGTTGGCGTGAATTGGGAAAAACTTGCTAGGAAGCATAGTAATGCAGGTTAGTTACATCTTTTTTGGCATGAATTGAGAAAAGCTTACTAAAACACCCTTATGAGAAATAAGATTTTGCATTAAAAAATGGCTCTTATTTTCTTATCTTCACATTGGGAGTGGAAACAACTACATGCATATGGAGATAGAATGTTTGAAAAGAAAATGATTGTAATAAGGATTGAAGTCAAAATCTATCATGGGAATCAACTTAATTTGACTGCATTGGGCCCTTGGAAATTGTATTATTTCCTTTGGTGCTACTTTAAAGAGTGAACTATAATAGGATCATTTTGGAGGTTGGTGGCATCAGAGGATGGAGGAATTTCTATCATCTCAAGTTAGCTTGTCTCTTTGAGATGGTGTTCTGCATGAGAAGCATTTTTGGCTTTCTATTTTTTGTTTTTCTTTCTAATGCTGACAAATTTGAAGAATGTATATCTTGTGAAGACTCATTTTGGAGACAAGTTTAAGATTTGGTAGTGCACTCAATATGGATTGCTGTCAAGCAAGCTTCAGAGTATATGATCAAGAATTATACCCTTTCGTGGTCACCAGACAATGATAGAGATCTATCGCATCTCTTAGGGATCATTGTTGAATAATTCAAGACTGTGATTCAAGAGTTTAGGACTGGGAGCTTAAGAACACAACTCAAAGCTACACCTTTTTGAGGGTCACAAGTCAGCTTGATGAAGCCTTTCATGATTTAGGATTTGCAACTTCAAAAGAAGATTTTCTCAATATATGAATTCATATTACGTAATCAACATGTTTTGTTATGTAAGCCTTGAGGGGGGGATCCCTAGGACAAATAGTTTTTTGATATGTTTAGGATCAATATATTAAGAGGGGGAATGTTGGCGTAAAACATTGACAACATGTAGTTTGGTCTATTTGTGAGTAGTTGTAATTGCATAACTGCTTAGGTCATCTATTACACGTACGTAACAAAACCTCCGTAACTACTCTATTCTCTCCATGTTTATATACCTTATCTTTGATCAGAATGAATATCAAATTGAATGGTTTATCTCTCTCAAGACATACAAATGCTAATCAATAAATTATTAATCATAGTTAATGCTTCATAAATCAAGGTAATGTATGGAAATGAATTGTAAAGGTATTATAAAGATTATGTAAAGTGTTATAACAAATGAAACAAACATGAAAAATTATAGGCTCATCAATCATCATCATCATCATCATCATCATCATCATCATCATCATCATCATCATCATCATCATCTCATTAGTACCAAGGATAGGCTCTACTAGATCAGTAAAATGAGGAAATGGATGAGCTATACAAACCACTGATGATACTCTATTGTAATACCAGAATCAATAATCTGATCTCTCATATCCCAGGATAGGTGTGGCATAGAAAAATATCATCATGAGAAACATGATACTCCACCTGTGGTCCCCATAAAGATCTCTTAGCCTATACCTGTGCATATAATGCTAAACCTTGTGGTATACCCTGTACATAGATGAACTGTGGCATAACTCCATGAAAAAAAAATCTCTCAATCACTAAAGGAGTCCAACCAATCATCTAGTGAGACATGAACATGTAAGGTAACTCTGAATCATCCTATCTCTAAGCCTCACAACTAAGATATGGTCGCTATTGGACTTGATCAATGTCATCAATCATATGCCTCCAGTAATCTATCTTTCCCAGATGAGGCTGGATAATAACTCCCTCATAGATATAAATGTAAGGCCACCCATGATCTATGTCTTGAGTGGAAATAGGCCTAGTGACACGAATGTGCTCCCATGTCCATAACTGTAGCAAAAATGCACTCACAGAAACTACAACACCATGACGATATACCACATGATATAACTCATGGTAAACCTATGTAAAATTGTAGGATCCCCAATCAAATCTATGGGGATGAGAAATTATGTCCTCCAAAATGTTGCCTCATCTCACTGCAAATCTATGACCTCATCGGTTAGGAAGGAGGAAACCACCAATCAAAACACCTAGTACTGTAGGAAGTGAGGGGGATGATACAAACTATGCCCAAGGAATACTATCATCACCAATCGTCGCATCACCAAAGATGCATCTGCCAGCTAATCCATCATATGTACCTGATCATATTAGACCAACTCATCTCAAGTAGGAATTTGCATCAATCTATAAACATCCTTGGGGGTAGTGATCATCTCACCCATCAGAAGATGAAAGGTCTTATGGTCTAATTTCCATCTCTCAGCCATAGCAATAAGAAGACCACAATTCACATAGAATTGGGGCATGTTCAGAAAGTAGTACAATCTACATCGACTAATCACTCACTGATCCCGATCCAACCACTACTCGATCACCTCTAAGGGCTAAGGATATAAGCTACAGACATAGAGCTTCCAATGTTGAACCTCTTTTGGAATCAAGTGGAATCATATCAATGACATCATCTAAAGTGGATCATCGTAAGTCAATCAACTCATCTATCCTATCATCCTATCACTCACCTAGAGCACATCAAGTTTTTCCTAACACTATATCATGAGGACAGAAAACATCTAGTTATCCTATCAACCTATCAGGATTGACATCATACAACATTCATCAAAATGATTAAACTGACATCACAACACTTGTTTTTCATCACAAAAAAATTAAGAGACAACAATAGTATACTCATTACATTGATTGATGAATTAGACAACATGCATAATTAGGTCAAAAATTGAAAAAACATGTCTACTTATCATTTTATCATATTGTACACAATAAAAATTCTATGGACTATAATTTAGCATTATACATGCTAAAATAATTTTCATACATACTAAAATTAGATATACGCACTATTAGGTGTCATACGCACTATCAAAACTCATCCTACATAATACAAGAATCTTAATTTTGCACTATAGGGGTGTACGTGCTACTCTACCTATTGGATGTGCCATAAGAAACCTAGGGAAAATGTTCACACATGCTACTTCACACTATCCAATGCATTATTTTACCTATTAGATGCGCTAAAACTAAAGTCTACATCTTATTTAAAGCATCTTACATGCTATTTCAGGAAAACAACAAAAAATTGAAAATAATAACACCTAAAAATTCTAAAATTTTTCTCTAAATCAAGAAAATAAAAAAAAGGGAAATGATCTAGGTACTCACCGGAGGTCCATAGTTTGTCAGACACTAGACTATGTAGCCTCGCTCAAACCCCTGCTCACGATTGAGATCACCATCTCTACCAGGTCACAAGCAAATTAGAGCTCCAAGGTGAAAAAAAAGTTGATAGTAAAAATGAGAATGAGTGGTGAAAATAACTTTTTGACCCCTATATATATCCCTTTGACTTAAATGGGAGGATATTTTATCATTTTTTTAATTTTTTTTTTATCAAGGGTCATTATAATCAAACCAATATTTTTTTGGAAATTGGGGCATTATTAATTGATTCATTTTTTTATATTATTATCGAAAATGAAATCAAAATTGAAAAATTGAAATGACTGAAATTTCTGAAAATAATTTCAATTTCATTTTCGAGAGGGGAGAATATTATAACAACTTGAAATCAAGCGAATCATGGACTTTTTTCAAATTTGGGGCATCAGATGTAAAATTTGTGAAATTATCAGTGGGACATCTCAATTAGGTTATTCCTCCAATCATAGCATTGTATCAGGAGTTCAACATCATATTAAGAATCTGCATCATCGAAATACATTGTGAATCAAATCAGTCATCAGGATAAAATCAAGCATTAGGTAATCAAAGCGATTAGACATTTTTTGAACCAACATACTTCGCACATTGATTCAACCAAGGGCATTTGTATACACATAAAAATGGTCAAACAAAGTCAAAGAAAGTAATTGAGGATCAAAGTAGGAATTAATTCAAAATCAAAGCCAAGAGGATTAATGAAATAAAAAAGACCAAATAATTGTGCAATTAATTTTAATCAATTAATTGTATAGTTAAATCTAAATTCAATCCAACCTATTCAAAGGGAGACATGGCTAAATTAAATCAATTAAAGAAATTAATAAATCCTATTATTCTCACCAACCACATATGGACAAAACAAAATTAACTAATGAGGTGAGAGTATTTGAAACGCATGGATCACTCAAGAGGCTTTGCTATCTCCACCATCCAATTTTCCTTTTCAATCTTGACCATCCATTCTTGTCTCTTTGTCTCAGCTTTTGAGACCACCAACTCAACTCATCTCTAACCATGGGTTAACCTAAATCATATCTAACTCACCTTCCTAATTTTAAGAATCCTTTAAATAGAGGGCATTAATAGAGAAACTCATCCATTATCTTAGTGCATTCTTACTCTAGTGAAATTGTTTTAGGCATTGTATAGTATTTTGAATTCATTTGAGTAGTGATCATAATAGAGCATTGTAGTTTGATTTGGAGCATAATTGAGCACGATTAGGGCAATTTGCATCATAATTCATCTTAGCTTTTCAATTTTCATTCTAGGGCTGTCACAAATGGATGCTAAGGTGAGAGCATTTAATTAGCTTTTCTAGTTAGAGAGACATGAGATGGTTTTGATTCAAGTTGAATTGTTTAGCATATTAGATCTTTAAATTCATTCAAAATGATATAATTGAGTTACTCATGAATATACTTTTTCTATTATACAATTATATAAAAAATTACATTCTTATATATAAAGAGTGAATTTTTTTTTTTTTTGATCAACAAAGGTCAAAGCCATAGTTGTTGTATTAAGAAGAAAATAAAATATACAATAATTATCTACATCTAACACCATAATATTGTTCAGTCATAAAGTATGGACAAAGATGGAGCATTAGTGCTCTTTCCAGGAAAACCACTATCAAACAACCAGAAAAAACTACAAACTACTTATCCCACAAGAATTAAATGGATTAAAAAAAAATAAAAAATTGTTGGCCCTCATTAGCTTGCTCTAATTTTTCTTCATCTTCCATAGTAACCTCTTCTTCATCATCCTCCTCTGAACCCTGGGGATCATCAAAATTTTCTTCCTCATGCTCGGAAGAGTCTGGGCTACCTAATCCATCCATTCGTGCATCATACTTGAATTTGAAAATCCAGTCAATGTTCTCATCTAAGTCACCACCAAATGGAGAGGGAAGATCATCATATATCTATGCCTTGTTAGAAGAAAATTTGATCGTGAATAAGACCACCCTATGATGCACACTACACTGATGGAGTTGGGAAAGCAGATTGCTCGATTTGATAAGTTGGTTTAGGTGATATGATCCTTTTTGAAAGAAGTGTCCATCCTTTCACCTTGCCAGGTTTTGACTAAGATGCCAGTCATTCGAAATGGATCTGACATGTACTCCACTTGTTGCCATATTAGCCAACTCATCGGCTTTACCATTACCTTCACAGTAGATATGGTTAGCCATTGTTGATTCAAATTTGGAGATAATATTCAAAATCAACTCTAAAAAAGATTGAAGTTTCCAGTTTGCAGTGGCTCCTGATCTGATTGCATTTATGATTATCATAGAATCCCCTTCAATTTCCACTTTATTAAATCCTAAATCCCTAACAAGGATTAGACCATGATAAAGGGCTTTAATCTCTGCAGCATTGTTAGTATCTAGTTCTAGAGGAATGGCTAATTGAGCAATAACTTGACCTTGTGAAGAATGAATGATGCACCTAGCACCCGAAGGCCTAGGATTACCTCTTGATGAGCCATCAAAATTTAATTTCACCCATCCCAGGGATGGAGATTTCCAAACACACGATTGTCTTAGAAGTCCACTATTCTAGCAACCTCTTCCTAAAGAGCTAGGAGCTTTCAACCCATGCCAGCTTTTCAACATCTTATCATCCCAACTTATGTAAAATTTATGAATTGGTGAATGTGTTTAATTTTGAGAATTCATGATCTCCACTATTGCTGCTTCAATTCTGTTCAAAATTTTCTCGATATCCATTGATTTATCCTGAAAGATTCTCCTGTTTCTTTCTTTCAAAATTTCCCAAAGGACAATTGAAGGAGAGATCATCCATAGATTACCACACAAGCTGTCTTTAAAGAGAGTTGGCCAAGAAAGAAGATGCAATTGAAGGTTTTGATGAGGAGAAGATTGCCAATTCAATTTCGAGTATAGCCACTCCCAACATTCTATGGCAAAGGGGTAGGAAAATAATAGGTGATTGTGAGATTCTTCATGTTTCAAACACATGTAACATCTTGATGGATCCAAGAATCCCATTCGAGAAAATCTCTCTGCAGTCAAAATTTGGTCCTGAGATGCTGCCCATAGGAATACACTAGCTTTGGGAAGGCACATTTTATTCCAGCAAAGATGTAGAGGAATTGTAGATGACTTTTGAATGTGCTGAGTTAGGACATTGTATCCTTCCTTTACCTTATATACTCCATCTTTTGAGCATGTCCAGATTAATTCATCATTACCATTTTTCAAAAGAAAAGATCTATTACACACTACAGATTTTAGCAAATTTATTTCATGAATATCAACTCCTAAACTAGAAAAATCCTTCCACTGCCATTATCCATCCTCTCCTGATGACTGAGAAGGTATGATGTAATGTCTAAGAAAACTACCCCATGCTGATTGACAAAGTTGCATAATTTGGTTAAGGCCTGGTATTGACCAGAGAGTCCCTCTTCCTCCCCAAGAATCTTCCCAAAATCTAGCAGAGTTACCACTTCTAATGTTCCAAAAAAGATTGGAATCCACCACATATCTAGATTTCAATATAAAGTTCCATATCCTAGAACCTCTTGGAAGGTTCTTAATTCTGAATATTTCATGGCATCTCTCTGCACCCAAGTATTTGCCTTTGATGATTCTAACCCATTTTCAATCCTTTTTTTTGATCAATTTCCAATATAATTTGGCTCCCAATGCTGTATTTTGCCACAACTGGTTCTTGATCCCTGTTCCACCCGCACTAATTGGTTTACAAATATTTTCCCAGGAGATAATTTTGAATTTTTTATTCTGGTCGCATCCATGCCAAAAGAAATTCCTTAAGTTTTTCACTATATCCATGTAATCAGTCGAGGACAAAGCCAAACAAGACAAGAGATATATGGGACTTGCTGAGAGGGTAGCTTTAATCATCACTATCCTTCCTGCACATGATAGCCATTTGGATTTCTAGCTAGCCATTCTCTGATCCATCCTTTCGTTGATTGGTTTCCAAATCCCTGATGTTCTAAGTTTCTTATCAATGGGAATCCCCAAATAATTGCAAGGGAGTGCTACTGCATTAAAGGCTAATAGGGATTCTATTTGCATTTGGATTCTTTTTTTTGTATAAAAGAAAAAGATGACTGATTTCTCTTTGTTGACTATTTGTCCTAAGGCTAAAGCATACTTTTTTAGAGTACTTCTAAGTAGAGTAGCTTCTCTGACAAAACCATACCCAAATAGAAGAGTATCATCTACAAATTGCTGGTGTGTAATAGGAGGAACTGAAGATGTGACTGATATGCCTCTGATGCTGCCTTGAGATTGAAGCCTAGAAATGTTGCGACCTAATGCCTCTGCCATGATAATGTATAAGAAGGGGGATATAGGATCCCCTTGTCTTATGCCATTAGAGCTTCCAAAAAAACCTTGAGGGGAACCATTAATCAAAACAGAGTATTTTGGAGTTGATATGCAATAAAAAATAAAGTTAATCCAGGCTTTAGAAAATCCAAAGCTTTCCATACATTTGGATAGGAATCTCCAGTTCACTTTATCATAAGCCTTCTTGATGTCTAACTTAATTAACATGCTGGGATTTTTGGAATGTTGAATGGAGTGTATTGCTTCTTGAGAAATTATTATGCCATCAAAAATGGATCTGCCTGGGAAAAACCCTATTTGTTCTTCCCTAATGATTCTATCTAAGACTACTTTTAGTCTATTTGCAAGGGCTTTGGATAAAATTTTGTAAATCGTATTACACAATGCAATGGGTTTGAATTGATCAATAGAGTTTGCATTTTCTGATTTAGGAATAGGAGCAATAAAAGTATTATTGATTTTGGTTAGAAATCTACCTGAGAATCTTGCTATCTCCAATGCCTTAGTAAGTTCTTGACCAACAATCTCCCAACAATGAAGAAAGAAAGAGGGAGGGAATCCATCTGGACCAGGAGCTTTATCTGGAGCCATTGTTGATAATGTTTGTAAAATCTCCTCTGTTGAAAATGGCCTCATTAGATTTCGGTTATCCATCTTTGAGAGAACTTTGGGAATGTTGCAGAGAAGTTCTTGTTTGCATGAAAGTGGAGAGCTATTTGAAGAATTGAGCAAATTGGAGTAGAAGGCTACTATTTCCTACTAAATCTCTTTTTCCCCATTAAGAATAGATCCATCTTGGGTTGAAATTTGTAAAATTCTATTGGTATTCCTTCGACACTTAGTGCTAGAGTGAAAGAATTTGGTGTTTTTGTCTCTAGCCGCTAGCCATGACTCCCTTGACTTTTGCTTCCAAAATATTTCTTCTTTACTAAGCACATCCTCCAAATCCTTAAGCAAATCCTTCTCTTTGAAGTATAGTTCTTGATTCATTCCTTGATTCATAATCGTGTTGTTTAGATCAGCCAATTTTGATTCAATTTCCATTTTTGATGAAAAAATGTTCTTGAATTGAGTCCCGTTCCAGATTAGCAGGTTCTGCTTGATGAATTTGAGTTTAGAAACAAAACAAAACAATCTTGAACCTTTCACCTTAACTTCAGTCCACCAATCTTTGATTATTTTTGTGAAGTTTTCCTTCTTTAACCATACATTCTCAAATTTGAAGGAGCATTTATATGGTTTGTCCTCTTCAAACAAATCGAGAGAAATTGGAAAATGATCTGAGCCTAATGAAGGATATATGGAAGCTTTCAACCCAAAAGAGAAAGAAGTCAAGTCACCCTTAAAAAGGAATCGATCCAATTTTTCTGAAATGTTGTCCATACCCATTCTTCTATTGGACCAAGTAAAGGCCCCATTATCAAATTCAATCTCCATCAAATCATCCATTAAAAGCCAATCATGAAAGTCTGATTGAGATTGAGATAACCTTTGAGATCCTCCTTTTTTCTCTATTGCATGTATAATGGCACTAAAGTCTCCCCCTACAATGAAATTACAATCAAGGAAGTTATGAAACTAGTTACTAATTTCCTCCCAAATCTCCACTTTCTTTTTCCTTGACATAGGACCATATATATTGATTACAAATGTGTTTAAGTCTGATTGTGTGCTGATGATTTTACCCCCCATCCAGTTCTGGGAATCTTTGTCATGAGAATAAAATGTGGTCCTGGGATTCCATATGATGGTTAGACCCCCTGAGGAACCAATTGCTTCAACTGCCGTAGCTTTCCAGTCCCCTAAAGACCTTATGAAATCATTTACCTATTCTTTGTTCATCTTGGTTTCTTGTAAGAAAATGATGTTTGCTTTAGAAGACCAAATGCAGCGTTTGACCAAACATTTCTTGTTAGGGGCATTGAGACCCCTAACATTCCAAGAAAGGAGTCTCATTGAAACTTGGGAAGGAACTTCCCCTTCCCTACATTCAGATAAGCAGTAATCTTTGCTTGGTCTTGATCTTCCCCCTTCTCTTCTCTCAAAGTGGCTGCTGACTTTCTACCTCTACCTTTCTTTTTCCTTGATCCACAGTCTATGGTTATTTTATTGTCTACTTGTAGCAATCCTAAAGGGGAATTGGAACAGTTTGAAGCTATCTTGGAGCCTGATTCCATGTTTTTTACCTCCTCCTGACCTTGTGAGTTGAATGTCATCTTTGATTCAAATGTTGGGTGGTCTATATCCATAAATCTCTCTTCATCTTCTACATAGTCATCTTCCAACATTTTTTCAATGATTGAATGAGACAAGGTGTTAGTTTTGGGTTGATCATCCAGACTGCAACCAAAAAGATCATACACTGCTTGAAGTCTAGAAGGAATAGGTTCCTCTATGCTACCGACACCTCCATTATCCCTTTAAGGCTGGATCTGATGATTCTTTCTATTCCTTAGAGGTTTGAGAGATATTAAGCCCCCTTTCATTTTATTCTTTACTGGAGCCAGAGGTAATTTTGTCAGCAATTCAATATTGGGATCCTTCTTGCCTCTATTTTTGATTCTTGAGGATTTCCTACATCCTGAGTTTGGGGATCGATTGCTTTCCTCAGATCCAATATGTTTTGTCACATCCTTAAGGTCACAAAGTCTGATTTTCAAAATGTCATCCTCCTTTTCCGCATAGCCCTAAGACTGAGGTATAGAATAAGGGGTAATATTCTGGGAAACTCGAACATCCTTTCTCAAATCACAAATCTTAGTGTGCAGAATGTCATTCTTAGAAGTCTGAAGAATGGCATTCTGTAAAGTCTGAAATGTTATGTTCTGATTTTCTTTTTTTAAGGAGCCATTAAGATTCTCCTCTATTTCAAGTGAGTTATCCTCATGCAGAACTTGGTCTACAATCTCCTCCAATAAATCTGTCTAAACCTGAGAGATCCAATGTAGGATGAGGTGTTCCAACCATGGGACACACCAATTGGAGATTGACAATGGGATAGTATGGGAAGGAGTCAGAAGAGATTCCTTAGAAAATTTCCAAGATTTTCCAAATGTCTTTTTGAAAGTGTTGAGATCTAACCAATATTCCCCCTTGGATATGAATTCCTTCCCATGGCTATGTAATGTTAGGCTGACCTCATGAGATGGATAAGTTAAAGAAATAATTTGAGAACCTCCCTTGTTCCAATTGTAAGACCATAATCTCCTATATAAGAAATTCAAAAAAATAAGAAAAATCTCCTTGTTGAGATCCACCTGAGGTTCCTTGCTATTAAGGTGTCTAGAATCAGTTTCATGGGAAATTGCAAGCTTGGATGAAGATGAATATATTATCTCCGGAATGATTGACTATTCAGAGGCATAGGAGATCATCTAAATCCCAACTCCATATTTTGAGATGAGCTTTATGGAATTAGGTAACTCCTTCTCAATATTCATTAGCAAACATAACCAAATTGAGGCTGAAGATTTATCTGAAATATGTGACAGGTATATCCCCAATTTGTTGCCTATAATTTGCAGAATTTCCATATTCCTATATTCAACCGGTAGATTTGATAAATTAATCCACATGGGGACAAATCTAATAATGTTTTTGACACTATTAAAGTTAGGGGACCATTGCTGCATGTGTAGCCCTTTATTCTTGTGAAACCAACCTTTTTGCTTGAATATGGAATCTCTCTTAGACTTGTTTTCAAATAGTACCACAAAATATTCTAGCTCATTATCCAAGATTTCAATCTTAGAGACCTCCCCCCAATTGTATAATACCCATTCTTTAAAATCCTTGAATGATATATCTATCTTCCAGAATTTACATATGATACCCTGACGAAGATAAATGAGATTTCTCTATTTTAGTGTTTCTTCTGAAAAGGTTATAGATAATACCTAGTTTGCTTTGGAGGGAACCCACACATGAGAAACTTTTGCGGAAGCATTGGGCCGATCAGGGAGCTCTGGTTCAACTTCATTTGGTCGTTGCAGCTGCATTGTCCCATCTTTAACCTCATGATGCGACAATTTGAGAATTGGTCTCCATACTTTCTGCATTCCTTTGAACCATCCTTTAGCATGATGTTGAAACCCCTTTCTATGAATCGCCTCATGGCCCAACAACTGCAGTCTTCTTCTATGAATCTCCCAGTAGGAGTCGGACCATGCTTTCTTAGGCAAAGGAGGATTAATTGGGACCCCTCTGGATGATGTGGGAAAGATGGGTATCAAATTTAGGTTTAGCTCTTTGGTCCAGGATGCGGAATGGTTCATGTTCATTTTTGAAAATCTAAAATTTGACCATTTATTGAACCCGATGTGAAAAGGAACCTCCTTATTCTGAGACAGGGCCATTCTTCAAATTCAAAAAAATTTGTTCTTAGAGTGAAAGGGTCATTCTTGAAGTGTCTTCCTCTATTTGAATGGGTCATTGAACCATTTTTTTTCCCTTCTAATGAAAACCCTTGATCTCCATTCCTTTTTCGCCCTGCTTTGGATTCCAACCCCAAAGCCATTTCTTCGGCCTTCCGAGAGGTGGGAAAAAAAATTGGAGGATTTTGGCTTGAAAAAGGTTGTGGAATCTAGCCTCCTGAACTGTCTAAAATCTCCTCTTAGACGCAAAGCTCCCATTCTAAGAAACTTGAGAAAACCCACATTGACTAGTTCTACTGACTAGGGTTTCTTTTATTACTGTCTTCGAGTTTCAAATGGATTTTTGATCAAAATAAGCTTGCACAGAATAAAGAATAACTCCAAAACCTGCGGTCTACTGCTATGCTCTTCACTCCACCCCGAGCCTGCAACTCTTCACGCTTGCCCTTTACCTTCCTCTGTAGTGATGCAAACCCTACTTCCTCTGCATGTGCAACCCTTCTCCTTCCTCTGTACTGATGTGAAACCTTCCTCTGTACTGATGCAAATACTTCACGTGTTAAGCAGATTGTCGCATGTTCGCATAGGCTATCTTCATTCTATGCGATCATGTGACCATAGACCAGAAGGCCGTTAGCTTTTTTCTCCTTCCTCTGTACACAAGTTATGTTATGCATCCTTTGTTCTGATGCCAAACCTTCCTACTTCCTCTGTATTTTCGGCCCTACTTCATGTGTTAAGCGGATTATCGCATGATCGCATAGGCCATCTTCATGCTATGTGATCATGCGACCATAGACCAAAAGACCGTTGATCGACAGGCATTTCCAACTGCTAACTCTAAAACCTGTGGCCTACTACTATGCTCTTCACTCCACCCTGAGCCTGCAACTCTTCACGCTTGCCCTTTACCTTCCTCTGTAGTGATGCAAACCCTACTTCCTCTGCATGTGCAGCCCTTCTCCTTCCTCTATACTGATGCGAAACCTTCCTCTGTATTGATGCAAATACTTCACATGTTAAGCGGATTGTCGCATGTTCGCATAGGCTATCTTCATTCTATGCGATCATGCGACCATAGATCGGAAGACCGTTCATATTCAATGCTTCTAAGCCATTTTTTTAACTGTTCATGATTTTTTTTATTTCTGAGCGAATTATTATTATTATATATAAAAAAGTAAATTCTTATGTATAAAGAGTGAAGAACAATTTAATTGTCTTGTAAGTGTAATAGAATTGTTTTAAAAAATGTACATTCTTATTTATCAAAAGTCAAAAATAATTTAACTGTCACATACAAATTATTTAAACTAAAATCAGAATAGATTAATTTAATTAATTAATATATAAAGGTCATATGTTATTGAGTGCTTTCTGGTCATATGCTGTTGAGTGCTGTAAAGGTAAATATTTAAAAGAGCTGTTGAGTTCTTTCTAGATGTTTTTACAATAAACTTTACAATTTAAATTATCCTGTTGATTACTTTCTACATATTATTACAATAAACTTTAACTTTACAATTCTAAGATTGAAATCTACAAAACCAAAACCATAGGAACTATGTTGCTCAGCAGCCCTTGCTTCAGTCATAACAACTTCAAATGTGTTTCATAATTTTCTAAAAGGGAAATGCATACAGTATCCAAATTCAAGCATTGAAAGAAACATGTATTACTGTTTAGGAATTCTGCAATATCATAGAGCTCCTCATCTTTTGTAATTGCATATATGTACATATATAGATTGGGTGTTTTTACTGATTACAACTAGCTTAAAAAAAGAGTAGGCAAAACTGTGCTTACTTTTATCATAAAGTATCATTCATTCAAAATTACATACACACATAAACAAATATTTAAAGACGAAAAACAGTATGGAGACTAAAATCTGATGAGCAAACTAGTAGAGAAAATTGTTCTCTCACCCTAAGCACTCCTATCTATCAATTGGAATTGATCGATTATTATTTTAAAATAAACTTACCTCATTAGCAACAAAATATAGGTTTAATGTTATAATGCCAGCTCCACCGCACTAAGGTTATAGAGGTGTTACATAAAATAATGAGAGGTTAGAGAAAAAAAATGTTATACTATAGTTTAATACATTAATATATGCTAATACTAAAACTAGTATAAGTTTCTTATTAAAATAGTTTAATTTTTACACTGAGGAGAATCACCTCTAGGACCTCCAAAAAATATATGATCCCCTCGTAGTTGTCATTTTGAACAAATTCAATTACATCATAACAATTTCGATTACTTGCAACAAATTCCTTCTGAATTTTTGATATAGGATCATCATTAGTAGTCAATAATTGTATATTCCGAATATAAGCCACTTTCTTGAAATTGTTTTGATTGTTTTTTGGGGAGTGCCCACTGCCCATGTCTGTCTTTGAATGCAGAGTTCCTGGACCATTATCAACCACTACTACTTCTCCTCCAATACCAACATGATTGGCAGATGATGTCAAATCTCTAAATATCTTAGCAGGCCAATGACCCACTAAGCTGTTTTGTAAATAGACCGCCCATACTAAATTGTTACCTCTTGTTTCCTCAAAGAAAAAAAAGAACAAAATTAGAATCAATTTACTTATAATTATGATTAGAGTAATAGTATAAAAAAATTAGAGTGATCAAATTTTATATAGTTAAAAAATGCAGATTGGTTGTAAATAATATTGATTTTTTAAATTTTACTTAAATATAGAAAAAATGTGCTTACTCTTTTTATGCTCATCAGACTCTCTTCTTGTTTTCCTTCATATTCAGAAATACTATTTAATAGTATTCCAGGATAAAAACTTCCTTCTTGAACAAAATTTGGACATTCCAAATTGTAACAACCTGTTTGATAACCATCTAACTGCACAAATCAAACAAATAAACCTAAACAAAATTTAACAAAACAAAATAAAAAATATAAGAAAGAATCATTATTCAACTATCTAAAGTTTAATTAAATTATTACCGTAGAGAAAATGAAAAATATAGGACGTGGACTGTTATAAAAACTAGGGTAAACCTCCAGGTCATATACACACTTTAGTATATTATTTAAGTTTTTTTTATGAATAGAGATGTTTTTCATTAAATTAAAGTATAAAGTACATTACTCACAAAAAGAGCCAGAATACAAGATCACTGTGCAAGAGTCAGTGGGGACAAATCAACTAAAAAAACATAATAGTTTCAAACTGACAGCAAAGTAAAAAAAAAGTAGACAATTTATTGAAACCTGCCAACCAACTTCCATTGTTTCCCTTGCTGTATCATCAGGCCTCACACTCACAACCCACAATTGACTCAGGCTAAATCCGTCACTTGACTGCACGAAAGGTTGCCATACATTAAAGCTTGCTTTGACGCCATGAACTTCATTGGCTTCCATTTTTAGAACTGCCCACTGCAAAATAAAGATAAAATTAGATCATGCAAGAGAAAAAAGAAAACAAAAAGAATCATTCATTTCATTTATCGTTGTTGCCGTTACACCCTAACATAAAGATAATGATAAAATTCACTTAGTAGCGAACCTCATGTTTGAAGGCGTTAGATGATCTTCTGTTTAAGAAATTTCTGACACATCCAAATCTTTCAACACTATCACGAGAGATCTCCAAAATGGGTATACTTCCCTCTGGGCACTCTTTCATTGAAAAATTGGTGTACGCATGATTATCTCTTGAATCCTTCTGCAACCGACAAGCTATGTCCTGTGAGCTCTATCTTATATATGCATTCAACTCAGAAAAAAAAATGAAGGGTGCAAAACCATACATTAATGTACCCAGATTGAAGGGATATCTGATCTTCATATTTAACACAGAGTACGGTCTGCCCATTGCCATTCTACAAACAAAAACAATTCAAAACAGAGATAAAATAGAATCTATAGGGAATAAATGAGAACTTATGTTGAATAGAAATAAAACCTGAAATTTATGCACCGCTGCAGGATTAACATAATTTATATAGTTATCAATGGTCATATTTTGCAACTTAAAGATCTCGTTGATGGTATGATCATTCAAATCAGCTGCCAATATGAAAGGTATGAAAAATATTAAACAAATAACTTTTGAAAAAGCATTCTCAGAAGCCATAGCTGAAGAAGATGAGAGATACAACCGGAAACCACATTAGAACAGTCTATGTATTTATATAAATTTTGTCTTTGAAAAATGTGTCAATGAAACAAATTTCAGAATTCATAAGAAAAAGAAAGCTTTAAATTAAAAAGTACATTATGAGAACGTTTCTATTTAGAACTTTTAATATCATATTTGATTTTAAATTTAATGTTAGATTTGATTTGTTTCTAATTTCCACTCTAACAAATTAGATTTGAATTGGAAAGCACAAATTTTTTCTATTTAAAACATTCTTTAATTCATACTCGATTGGAATGATCCAAATTTCTATTAATTAAAATATAGTAACATGATTTTTTTTAATTTAAATAATGAAAAAATAAAAAATATATATATTTTTAATAATGATATCTACTCACAATTTTCACATAAGTTTATGTTTTTTACATTATTTTTTAAACCAAAATCTATAATAAAGAAAGTGGACAATATGAGCATGTTGATAAGTATGAGATATTTTCAACACCAAGTCAAATTGTGATATTGCTATTAGGTTTCAATTGTGTAGGTTTTTGAGTCAAACTGATTGACCCATGTTTCATGAGTAGTGGTTCACACAAACCCATCTCTCATGAGAATGAATGAAACACTTGAACCTAAGTATAAAAGATTATACAATAGCTTTGTTATTATTTAATTAGTTTGGGAGGTACCAACATGAAAAATAAATATAATGTCATGGATGTCACAATTGATGTCCTAATTATTATCAATATTAATAACTGAAATATTATTAATATTATTATTATTTGACATTGTATACACCTAAAAATGGTCAAATAAAACATTAATTCAATTGAAGCCATTTTGATTGATTAAAATAAAAAAATATAACTATGTAATTGAATCAACACCTTGATGATATAGTTCTTTTTAAATAGTTAAATGCAACCTATTCAATAATCATGCATGACTAATTTAATTAATTATTTTTAATTAATTACTCCTAAAATCTCTCACCTACTACTACATGTCAAAATCAAATGGACCAATGAGAGGAGAAATATGTGCACATGGATTACAAATAGGCTTTTCTATCTTGACTATCCATTCTTGGGAGAGAATCTTGTCCGTTCAAAGTGGACACCTCAACAAACACAACTCAACCTTCATTTTGATCATGGTTAAATCAACTCACATCTAGCTCACCCCCTACACCTTGATAAATTCTATTAATAGGAGACATAATTAGAGAAATTCATATCAATTTTCATAGCAATTGCATTATAGGAAAATTTCATTAGAGAATCATATAATTAAGAGCATCATTACTCTAGTTCATTTCGCTTAAAATTCTCATTTAGTGATAACAAAATGAAGGTATTACATCATAATTTGAGTGATTTTGATCCTTCAGATAGTATTTGCATCAATCTTTTATCATTGATCATAGCTTCATCTATCATTGCATATTCTCATTTTATAGGTTGTCATTTGAGGATCATAATGCGAATGAGATCATACCTCAAATTTTTATAATTAGAGATCCGTAGAATGCTCTTAATTTATTTCATTTCAAATTGCTTAACTAGTTAGATATCATGATTTTGATTTGAAAGTATGTTGAATCAATGTTCTATGAAGGTTTGTACTTAAAATACACACACATGAATGGCATCCACCATGGGCCCCACGCCTCATACTAACCTTTAACATGTGTTTTCGATCTTTTTTGTTGAAAATATGATGTTTGAAGGTTTGAAAAATACATAGTCATCGCCTCTGCAATTTTTTTTGTCACCTTTAAATAGAAGGATGTCACCTTTGCAATAAATTTTGTCACCTTTGCAGAAAAGGATGTCTCCTTTGCAAACAAGTTCATCGCTTACACCTATTCTTCTATTTCTTTCACTCATTCTTCTGTTGCTTATTAGGTGAATTACATTGCTTTCTAGTTAAAGTGTTTCACCTTTTCTTTTATTTCCTCTAAGATAAAGTTCATCACCTTTGATTAAAATTTAATCACTTCCTATCTAAATTCATCACCTTTGCTTTAAATTTTTTCACCTCTAAGAAGAATAATGTTGCCTTTAAATTTGACGTGAAGAATTTAAATTTGAAACTTGATTTTTGTTTGTAATAGTTTATAGATGGCTAAATTAAGGAAAGCCAAGAAGGTTGCATTTAGATTACCTAATCATTTAGAAGAGGAGACAAAGAGATTACAAAAGTATGCAAAGAATATAAAATGGGAAAATAATATGGAGAGAATTGGTGAAAAAGGTAAATCTTACAATAGATATTTGAGTATCATTAGCATCTACAAGGCTTTCTATGGAGTAGCAATTAACATGGATGCTTATCCTCTTTAAATTTCCATCAATTTTATATTGTTTATATTTCTTCACTTTTCCTTTATTGTGTTGTACTAATGTTTTTGAAAGGGGATTCTTTGGAGCAAGATCTTGCTAAGGTATATGGTTTAACATATGATGCATGTGCATCTTGGGTTCATCGTAGTCTTGCATTAACCAAAAATAGTTCTTTGTATTTTGTTCATGTTTACTAGTTGGAGAGATTATGTTGACTGATCATTCATTTTTTTGAGATAGCATGCGTGATTGTATATTCTTATTTGAAACCTATCTGGGACCATCTTCCTATGATCGCACCTGTTGTTGTTCGTGGGTGTTCAAGATTTGATCTTTTTACTATCCTTTTAGGTAACTTGTTCATTTCTTGCTTGGACCTATTTGGAGATTCAATGCGTGGTTGATGATAAATTTAAATTTTGATCATTGCGATCATAATGTGTGGTTCATGGATCTTCTGTGGATCATTTCCTAAGATTGCACTCCTTGTTGTTTCTTTTTCATGGATCTTTGATTCATTTTTGGTTGGATATAATTTTTATACACGTTTCCTTTTCTTGAGGAATGTAATTATTTCTTAGCCAACCTTTGGAGGCATTTCCTATATGTAATAAAATGATGTATCTTTAGAGGGAGTGTTGTTAGAGTGGTAGTTTCTTAGAGAAAGCTAGATCTGAGACTTTGATAGATCGATACTAGGATTTGAGATTTATTTGTTTATATGTGGCCATAACCGAGAAGGCCTAAAATCTAGACATGTATGTTGTTTGATCTTTGAATAATACATTGGATCCATTGTATGTAACATACATTCAAATATAACTAAAAATATAAATACATGTAACCTAATCAATGAACCATTCATGAAACTTCATACACATAACATAAATGTTTTGGTATCACAGAAACCCTTGTTAGAAGGTAAAAACTATGGTGGGGATGACACTTACAAAACTTCATTACTGTAGTAACAAAGTATGCCAGTTAAGGCTATAAAGATCATGATCACTTCTGGTGATCTTACCTTATTAGGAGCAACGATAAGATCAACTAGATCTACCTAGTGCACTCAGTTAAGAGATTTATAATAGAATTGTTAAGTTCACTCTATTAAGAGATTTAGAAATGTGCTACAATGGTTAAAGAGTAACAATAAGATATATATATATATATATATATATATATATATATATATATATATATATATATATATATATATATATATATATATATATATATATATATATATATATATATATATATATATATATATATATATATATATATACATACATACATACATATATATATATATATATATATATATATATATATATATATATATATACATATACATATACATACACATACACATACACATACACATACATATACATATACATATACATATACATATACATATACATATACATATACATATACATATACATATACATATACATACATACATATATATATATATATATATATATATATATATATATATGTATGTATGTAAATAGAAACTTAGACTTTCCTACTTCAGATATGTGAAATAATATAAAGATATCACCTTGTTGTGATGTATATGTCCTTCTGTGCTACTCGGTAGCCTTATGTTCATTTTGAAAAGCTGAATACTTTTGTCAAATCCTTATGTAAAAAACCATGTCCAATCTTCAGATGTCCTGAGTGTGGCTACTTCTTGATGATACATGATCAAAATGACATCTTTACAAATTTTATATCAAAATGACTTGGCCTAATTAGGGTTTTACAATATCCTAGATACCTAAGATCAACAATGAAAATAAATTTAACCTAGATCTACAATACAGAGGTATCATCAATATTTAATGATTACATCCATATTAAATTATGTCTCGATCTTGGTAAACCATTTGCCTTGATGTTTGTGCCATTCCAAATTGCTATGTCATTTCCTATTTTACTTGATGTTCACTACATTCATCACTTGGTAATTAACTGGTGCTTGATTCATATGAATTATCAATGACTACAATGCTCGGTGATTGGTGATCATCTGACTTGGTAACAGTGCTTGGTCAAAGCTATGTTCAGTTAACTTTGGTATCTTCCTTGTGTCCTGCTCAGTGTAAAGGCTTTGTATATTGACCGATTGTGAATTATCTTGTCTCCTTAAAACCGACTCAATGACTGAATGATACTAATAACAACCATTAATTATCAATATGAGTAACATTCATAATATTTCAAATATTTTTTACCTTCTAAAACATAGTAAAATTAATTATGGAGGAAAGTTATAGTTCACTTGTTCTACATTTGTAAGTACGGGTGTCTATGAGATCCTAGCAATATGAAATTCAGATATATATCAACATACTTCCTAGTTCATTTCTAGGTACACACAAATCCTCTTCTATCTCCATCTTTATCATGTTTATAGCTACAAAAAGGTTCATACTTAGTTATTTTGCATGACAAATTTATCTTTCTCCTCATTCCAAGTAGCAAAATAAATTGAAACCCTAAGAGCATAGATATTAAATTGGAATCTCTTCCATGAAAGGGGTTATAAATAATATTTTTCTTTAGGATATCTCATATTTTTAATATTCAATAGGGGATTGGATTGTTCCCCCTTGATTACCATTTCTTACTATACATTTTTGTGAACCTGGCACATGACATTTCCATTCTGATTTGGTGTGTAGATCAATGTTTTGTAGATATGTAGGTTCACCTATTGTACATTTTTGTGAACTCGACTCATAATATTTACAATTTTGATCTAGTGTTTTGTATGCATTGGGTTATATTAATTTATACATTTATTCGTAAATAAGGAAATAAAAATGCATAAAATTTCATGCATTTGTAGTCATAGTTTCAATTCCATATTTTTAAAACAATTTAAAAAAATCATTTCATGCATTAGTTAGAAATCATTGTATTTCATATAGATTAATTTCATTTTTCTATCCTAAGTTCCCTCCTTCTCATTAAGACATATTGAGGCAAGATTAAAAATCCTTCTCTCAATGATCTCACTACTTGGGAAACCATTAGAAGATGATGTCCATTATTATCTTGATATATATCTATCCCATGAGGGTAGCTTGATGAAGGACAATGATATTATGGTAGAGTAGAGTGATATGACTATCAACTCCCTTAAGGAAACTTTATCTTCTATTAATTTAAATGATTTTCCCTCTAGAGATGAATCATTAATGAGTTATGCTTGTCCCTCTCCTAAAGTATGTCCTACTCATGAAGGTATTTTGGAGAAAGAAGAGACCATCCTTGATTCTCTTGAAGATCCTAGTCAAGTCAATGCCATCAATTTTTTGGGTATTAAAAATCATAAGGTTATTTTCCATCTTCATTAAGATACACCTCAACCTCAGAATAAATGAGAAATTATGGTGAAAGGTTCTCAATAGCTAGACTATAATGTAGTTGATCATACTTATAGCACAAGAAACAATAGACAATGTATAAGTTCACTTGTTCCTCCTCTTCCTACTTCTCAACTAGTGCTTCCTTCTACACCTAATCTCCCTCTAAATCTTATAAAGGACTATGATTTAGTACAATAAATTCATGCTAGTCCTACTAAGATCTCCCTTTTGGAGCTTATTCAAACTTCACCTACATATCATGAAGTGTTATAACAATCCTTGAGAAACATGACTATCCCACCTCCTATGGAAACTAATCTAACTTCCATATTGGAATTCATGAATGCAACTAATAATAAATCTCAAAATGTATTTTCTCAAGATGAGTTGCCTTCTAAGGTAGTTCATGATCAACATGATTCCCTTATTGTTTATGTTCTTATCAATGGTAATCTCATTCAAAAAACTTTAGTTGATAATGAATATAGTCTTAATGTGTGTAGCATTAATTTTTTGCATAAAATTCAGGATTGTATTTCATTAATTAATGTTATTATATTATTATCTATGGCTTTGATAATATTTCTAAACAAACCTTGGGTATTATCACTTTACCTATTAATCTAGGTCTTTTTATTTTACCCACACCTATTCATGTCATTCCCAGTGCTCTTAATTACAATCTCTTAGGATGACCATGGATACATTCTATGCATGCTATTCCTTCAACACTTTATTACAAAGTGAGGTTAATTTATAATAATATCATGTATATCCATGTCATTTATGAAAAATAAAAATGTTTCTTAGGAATCAAATCTAATTCTTCATCCATTCCTACATCATTTGAACAAAACATATCTTTTCCTCCTAAAAATAATTCTTGTCCTAAAATTTCTCTGTTAGAATAATATCGGGGAACATTAAAATTTACACCATCTCTTATGGGGAAATATAAAGTTACTAATTTTAACATACAACCCTTTAAAAGGCCTAGTGTGTCATTTGTTAAATATAATTATCCTAAAATTTCAACTACTAATCTTCAATATGGTTTAGGGTGTATGAAACAAAGTGATGAGACTCACGAGGAACCTATTGCATACTTTCCTCTTCAAGGGTCTAGTTCCCAACCTTCTCCTTTGTCTACAACCCTTTCCTTATCTTATAACACTTCTTCTAAATCTATCTTTAATCAAGAAATTATTTTTCCTAACCTTCTTCATGCTAAGTTGATTACTCAACCTAAATTAAAGAAGAAGAATAGTCAAAACCTTGTGAATCTTCCTTTTTTCATGTATCATAAATATAATGATCACTCTAATAATGAATGTAAATCTTTGTGTTACAAAATTTAGAAACTCATTAATTATGACATCATTCACATAACAGGTTACAATGAGTTAGTTTTCAATTATACTTGACATCAAATAACATTTAATATCCTACTTTTTTGTCATAAATTGTGTGACATTGTTAGCCTATCCCTAGGGGGCTCATTATCATTCATAGTGGTATAATTTAAGGTGTGATTATAATTTTCAAGTAACATAAAATTCCTCTTGAAATGTTTCCAAGCCATCCCTAGTCATGCAAAAAAATTAAAAAATTTCCTGGAAACCTGGAAATGGTAAACTATTCTTCCAAAAACAATTGATCATCCCCAAGACAGTTGGGGATAGCCAAGTCATCTCTTGAATTTCCTGGGACGGACAACCATTTATAGTGACGTAACCATAAATCAAGTCATTTTTATTGTATTTATCTTCACAGTTTTTGAGGATCAGAAAATTCATTGCCATGTTAGACACAAAAATCAGGAAATCAATGACGATAAGAGATATCAACCATCTCCAATATAACACCTACTTCATTATTTCTTTGGGTCATTATTTCATGAACCAATAGTTTCTCATGTCATGGAATAGTTTACAATACCCAAGAACACTTCTAATTTCCCTTTCTAACTTTTGGTGAACTTTGCACATTTGTTTCATCTATTATATATGACCAAGAGGTGAGGAGAAGAAAAATTAAGTGAATTCCATGAGAATGCATACCTTCCGAGTGAAAAAGTAGGCTTTAATCAGTAAACTAGAATTGAGAAGTGTATTAGTGAGCTAATGAACATGATCATATATTAAGGACCTAACATTGTTGTTGGAGGTTGGTTGTGTGCCCAAGAGGCCTAATCCTACATCTTTTATTTTAGAAAGTGGACAAGTGGGTTATTTACCTCACTTGTACTAGGTCATTTTGTAAGTGATGCTCACACAAGATCAAGTGTAAAAGACTTGTTACCTTTGCAAATAGACATTTATTTTAGTTTTATTAATGTTATCATATTGCTATGATGATTTTTTATTAATTTACCTCATATTAATATATTTGAAATTTCAAATTTTCCTATTGATGAACTACAACCAATTGAATATATGAATGAACTGAAGAAACAATGATTAGAGATCACCGAGTATTGAAATGATATGTAAGGTGATTAAATCAGTCAATATGTTGTCATTGATGTCAACTAGTCTTGACAATACTTATCATGTTAGTTACAAACATCTGAACATCTGTTGAAGGAAGAAAAGATGAAGAACTGAGATATCTACATGAGGAAAAGATGGATATGACAGATAAGGATAAGGAAAACATTTGTAACTTAGTGATGAGTCTATGGCTTTATATTGTTGACTTGAACATGTTACATTAATCCATTATGAAGAAGAGATTTTAAATTGAACATGTCAATGTGGTCAGTAATTGAAGATTTTGTATACATCAAGCCAGTGTAGTGTATATTGATTGACAATATTAATCGAGCTAGTTTAACTAGTTATCATTGACACATTTCTATATTAACTGAGTATGGATGAAAACATTAAATTTTAAGAATAACCGATTGAATTTGATGAGCTGGAAATTGTTATGATTTCGAGGTTAAGGATGAAGTTTGTTATGAGATTCACGACTGACAAAATTTAGAGAAGATCTAAACGATGCGATTGAAATGTGTTAATGATACATCTGCCGAGGAAGGTTTAAGAGGCAAAAATGGACGAAGGAGATTAAGCAGAAAAATCTAATGGTTGATATGAAAATGATTTACTTGTCTATATAAGAGATATAAGTTTCATTGTTGAAACATGTCGGAAGAAGAAGACTGTAGAGATTTCACATGAAGACTTTATTAATGCATGCCTGATCAGACTGGTGATTGAAAGAACCGAGACTGTAGAGTTTATCGAGCGTCAGAGAAGCATTTACTAAGTGAAAGTAAGTTGAAGAATATTGAATAAGTGAATTTGATAATGATCATAGGATTTATATGGGTTTAGCATAGATCTGAATATCTGCAATTGTGTTGTATTCAAATCAAATCAGTACCATATCAATTTAACCATTGATTGAGGAAACCTCTTACCCGAGTGGACTTAATAGTCTTATGTTCTACCCTATGACATTCATTGAATGTAAAATGTTATCTTGTTGACCCCATAGTGAATGCTAGTCAAAAGTTAACTGTTAGTGATAAATCCTCTAACCAGGTCACACCTAATAGTGTGTATTGTAATCTTTAACAAGGTTGGCTCTTCATCGAGCTCACTTTAGAAGAGAATTATTTTGGGTTACCGGTCCCAGGTGGTTTTTCCCTTAGTAGGGTTTCCATGTTAAATCATTGTGTTATGTGTTATTTGTGATGATTGTTTTTCTATCATACTTTACATACTACATATTTGATTTGGTTAGTAATCATAGTTGGATATTTACTGGTAATCGGTAAAGTGAACAGACAGATTGATATTTTATGTTAACAAGCTGCATAATTTGTTGAAATTTATTTATAAGGCACATCTTTATATTTG